>RWGY01000045.1:875426-983222 GCA_007726485.1 Eragrostis curvula
TACAAAAAACAAAAATAAAAGAAAATAAAAACAACCCTCTAACGGACGACTCTAGGTTCGAGTTTCTAGAACAGCTACAGTTCCCCGGCAACGGCGCCAGAAAGCTTGTTGGCAGTCCTAAGGCCTAACAGAAATTAATCCGCAAGAATACGGATACCGATGTAGCTTTCACTCAGGAGTATTCCTAAGGTATCGAATCCACAGGGAACGAACAGTGTAAAAGATACTCTAATCCTAGCAAATTATCCGAAAATGGTGGCACACAAGGGTACTAGTGAATGTAGCAATAAATAAAAGAGTCTTCTGGCCAGGCAATCTAATGTTAAGGAATTATGTAGCTGGATAACTCGGTAAGGTTTTTACTCTATCATTCATTTCGGGGCACACGCATTCCTTCAGCAGACAACCAGAGAATTAGGCCTGACTACTGACGACGCTACGTGCTATAATTAAGACCCTACCATCTCGATAACCCGAACGTGGCGGATTGCAAAGGCCTGAACACGCCTGTCACACGTGGGGCTACCGTCCTCCGTGGGGTTACGGGCAGATCAGGGATAACTCTAGATCTAAACACCACGTTTATATCTATCATTACAACTAGCGACGACCGATAAGCTAGTCAACATAGTAAGCATATAAATAAATAAATACTTACTATATACCTGAAACCCACAAATGAATAGAGCAGAATACCTTACTTCATTATCCGACCAATAATATCCTTACATGTTGCACGGCCTGGAAGACTTGGTAGACTACTCCCAGGCAGGAAGCATACTCGAGGCGAAGTAGAAGCAGAGCCTCGACATCCTCCGAGAACTCCGACTCTCCTTCCCTCTCACTCACTCACTACTATAGCAGCGCTTCGCTACTAAAGAAACTAAATGAAGTATGTATCAAGGTGCGAGTTGTTCTGGAGAGAGTGAGGGGTATTTATAGGGTCCTTAGGACAGGGGGTGTCTTATAGCGGAGGATGGAGTGGCGGGCGCGCCAAGGCAGGCCGGCCGGCCTAGAGGGGGGGCCGGCCGGCCGTCCATTATGGCGGTTCGCCACCGCCTTTGTCCTGGACGTCCCAGATTGCTTCCTGATGGCGGTTGGATGGTCGGTTGCTTCGTGGGGGCGGCATAGTTAGCGTGGCCTTCAAGTTTAGGCCCAACAGCCCATGTTCTGGTAAGTCGATTGATTCCTGTTGGACTGGGCCTTCATTTGGACGTGGGGGATCAGTGGAGGCCTTGCTGGGAGAAGCTTGGCTGCAGGTGGAGCCTGAGTAGGCCGGTCGGCCTATGATTGGGCCGGCCGGTGTACTTTTCCTTCATTTCTTTATGATTTTCGTCGTATTTCCTTCCTGCATCACATATCTCACCAAAACTCGTGGAAAGCCATTATTTGTAAAAGAATGTTTATTTTATCCTTGATTGATGGCTTTTATTGACGGTGTTGAAGGTGTAAAATCGGTCAAATTACACCGTCAACAGTAGGCACTAGTGTTGCTTATTGTGCTTAATTCCATCATTTGCACATCACACTAGTGTTGTTTCCTCAATTAGTGTCACACTGAGTTGCTTGGTATGCTTGTATGTGCACTAGTTGCTCTCCACCCATAGTTGACAATCCTGTTGTTCATATTGCTTATTTTGCCGGCATTGTGTCCTTCACCTCAGCGCTAGGACTTCACATAGACTTTTATGCGCTTACCTAGGATTCATGCTTTTAGATCATAGTAGGTTATTCTATACTCATATACCATGTCTCTATTCCTATTGTGCAGTGGCAGTTGTCAATGGTCAGCCCAGAGGACAGTGGCAGTTGACAGTGCAGTGGTCAGTGGACGGATTTAGGGCCAAGCCCTTGATCCTATCTCTGGCAATCAGCTTGTCAGTGGACGGGTTGGTGAGCCAAGCTCACTCGCCGTATCTTGTCAGAGGGCAGCTCGGCAGTTTGGCAGCTAGCAGCTATGGCCAGAGACAGAGGCAGAGGTTCTGGTGATCAGGACAGAGGGAAGGGCAAGGCAGTAGTGCAGCCGAAGGCCAAGAAGACACGTATTCCAGCTATTCACACAGGTGACCCTCTGAACGATGCAGCCATTTGTCGGGCTCTTCGTGATCAGGGACCACCTGCAGGGGGCAGCAGTGGAGGACCTAGGCTCTCTGAGGGACATACTCCACTTAGGAGTTCCACTCGGGTGAGGTTCTCTACACAGCAGACTCCGACCCGAGGAGTGGGCTTGTCGAGGACTGCTGAGCAGGAGCAGCCACAGGCTGAGGATACAGACACCAGCTCCAGCTCGAGTACTAGCAGTGCAGAGGAGGAGGAGGAGGATGAGCTTGCTGAGGAGGAGGCCAGGGATGACAGTGGTGGATTCTTTCGTGACACCCCTCTTCCTCAGGATGCTGAGACGTTGAAGAGGAAGCTTGCCTTAGCTAAAAAGGCAATGCTCAGAGAGTCAGCTGCACCTGCAGCTCACCAGAGGGATTTTCTCAAGGTCAACACCAAGACCTTGCAGTCTTTGAGACAGGTGGCAGAGCATGTGTGGGCTCCACTTGGTGCCAGAGATATGATGGCAGGCTCTAGGTACTAGACCATTCTTCAGAGGCAGATTGGTGAGGCCTACCACAGAGCTGAGAGCATGAAGGGGCCAAAGCTATACACTACCCACAAGTATGTGGTGCCAGCAAGACTATCTCTAGCAGCTGGGAGGGACATGTTCTCCAGGATGACCTACATGCCTGGCCTGAGGACTCTACTGGCAGCACCCATGAGGTACAGGACTGATATAGTGAGAGATTTCTATGCTACTCTTTGGGTTGCACATGACGGGAGTGCTATCTAGTTCATGTATGAGGGCCAGCCAGTCAGACTTACTCGACAGGACATACTCAGAGTGCTGGGAGCTGAGGCGAGTGACAAGATTCTGCACAACCTCGCCAACGAGGGAGCCAGAGCACCTCGCAGACCTTCAGGGGGAGTAGTGCCATCAGATGATGCTATGAGAGTGGCCTTCCCTCCTCCATATGAGAGAGGCTACAATAGAATGCCCAACAGATTGACACATGATGCTAGAGCTATGAGGGTTGTGCTAGAGCAAGACCATTATACCTCGAGGAGGCTATCAGGACAGGATTTCTTGCTTAGTTCAGTGGGCACTTGCTTCTATCCTCTGTGAGCAGCCTTTTGACTTGGCAGATCTCATCATCAGTCAGATGGAGGATGTTATGGCAGAGAGGGTTGCTTCCAGGATGCTTCCTTTTGGACCTCTCATCTGCTGACTGATTTGGATGAATGGTTTCATGACAGATGCACAGTACGAGGCTCTTCCTGAGGTGACCCCAGAGTATGTACTGCTTCCCCCCACCGATCCACGGTGCATCCAGAGAGCTGATGCTTCACAGAGCAGCTCCTCACAGGCTAGGGGCACAGGTGCAGGTGGTAGTGGAGCTACAGAGGAGAGGGACTTCTCACTTGAGTCACCCCTGCACCATGCAGCAGAGCCAGACTACACACCAGCTCCTCCACCTCCAGTGAGTGCACCACCAGCTGCTGCAGCTACAGCCACAGATCCGTCGGTGCTTGCACAGCTTGAGATGCTCAGACAGAGGCTTGACCAGCAGGAGCAGTGGAGACAGGACCAGGAGAGGAGAGATGCTGAGCACAGGCAGTGGACCCAGCAGATGGCAGAGACACTGAGGACCACACAGATGTCCAACCAGGCAGTGTTCGGCTATTTTGCCACAGCTTTCAGTTACCTTGGACACATGATTCCGGGGATGCCTTCTCTACCCCCGATGGTTCTACCTTCACTGGCGCCACCGCAGGGTCTCCAGCTTCCATAGGCCACAGCTGCTCCAGGGATGTTCTCTACCATGCTTTCAACTCCTATGACTCCCGCATGACAGCTATCTCAGAGTCCTCTTGGTTCAGTGTTTGCTGGAGGGTCAGGGATGGCAGGACTTACACAGGTTGGACTTTCACAGGCAGGACCCTCTCAGGCAGGTCCATCTTCTATGCCATTCCTGTCACCGGGACAGTTCATGACTCCATCTGCTTTCCTGATGAGTACTTCACCAGTAGTGGCTCCAGCTCAGCACATTACCTCTGTGACTAGGATTTCATCCCCTTTGCCAGTGTGCTCGCTTGACTTCTCAGGGATTGAGTCTCCAGTCACCTCAGCTCCTACTACTTCCAGTGTGGTCCCTCCTCCAGTTGCTACTCAGGCAGTGATCACCACTACAGAGGTTGCTCACACTGCTGCTCCTGAGACGACAACATCTTCACCTCCTCCAGAGATGACCTACTTGGATGCCTTGGAGGATATGCTAGCTGCAGGTTATGATGAGACTGCAGCAGAGGCCGCAGCAGCCAGGATGAGTGGGAAGAAGAAGGCAGCCCTTGGTAGTGCCTCCTGGACAGTCAGTGAGCCCAGCTCTCGCTCTCGTAGCCCCTCAGTGCACACAGCTTCAGAGTCAGAGAGGGAGGAGGTCACAGCTGAGCGTGAGCAGACACGTATAAAGGCTCCTACACTTTTACTTGACAGGCAGATAGTGACCTACACTCGTCGCCTTCAGACTCCTGAGCCTGGGATGCCGAGGACTTGGACGTGGACAGCACCAGTGGCACCCCCTCAGCAGGACAGCACAACAGCTTCAGTGGCAGGCACCGCTTCAGGGGGAGACAATTCTTCAGCTCCAGATGCCACTGCACCACCTCCAGACTCCGATGCGTAGGATAGCATATCTTTCCTCGATGATCTTTTTGGTACTTGGTGCCAAAGGGGGAGAGAATCTCCAGGGGAGAGTTGGGAGTGTGACTTGATCGAGAGTGCTTGTACCTAGGGGGAGCTCTCGGGCATTTTGGTTAGTCAGGACTTTTGGAGTTATTTTGTATATTCTTTTGGATGTTCGTGGTTTTCGATGAGCTCGGTCTTCTTTTGCCTTGCTTTAGCTCATCGGAAATGCACTTGGTTTCATTTACATACATAGCTCTTGTATTATATATCTATCTGGTATCGTTATGCCTGAGATGTATGTGTTGTTTCCTTGTGCATCTATCGTATGTTTGTGATGATATGTGAACTAACTTGCTTTTGCAGGATCTATCTTTTATCGTATCATTGCAAGGTGTTGGACATAGCTCATTTGGTCTTATCCCTATATATCACCAATATGCACTTACTCTATTTTGCAGGTGATACTCTTTTGAGCTATGTCCCTCACTCTACTACTCATCGTGTTTTGCTCTTTACCTATCTTATATCATGATGTGTAGTTCATAGTGATCGAGTACTACGCCGTTCTTTCTCTTGCATTCACCCGTATTCTTTTACTTGAGCGGTCTAGTTAAGGCTTTCTTCCTTACTCAATCATCTCGATCAATTCATGCGCTTTCTTTCCATATCTTTTACGTGTGTTGTCACCAATCACCAAAAAGGGGGAGATTGTAAGCTTCATGACCATTGGAGTATGGAAACCCCAAAGGTATGAATGTTTTGGTGATTGGATGATCATGTTGTATGTGACTAACTCTTTTGTAGGTTTTTGCCTATGGTCACATGTGATGGAGGACTACGTCAACCTTTTCTCTATTGGATATCTCGATGATTGGTTGCCTCGACAACTCGGGACATGGGGCTTGATGGAGTAACGGTCGAGGAGATGGATCAAGGCTAAGGACATGCTAGATCCAAGCAAGTGTTGGCTTGGTTAGATGTAGGCTTGAGTCCATAGGAAAAATCGGACTATCAAGAGGGTTCGAGTTGGTTCTCTTAGTGCACACTAGTGGTAGAGATCATTGGATGCAATGTGAGGCTCTCAGAGGCTAGGATGGCAAAAGAGAAGCTTGAGGAACCAAGAAAAGTGAAGATGAAGTCAAGGATCGAAGAGATGATCAAGATGGACTTCAGACAGGAGTCACCGTATGATACGGTGGTAGTCACCGTATGATATGGTGACTAGCAGACTGAAGACTGAGAATATCTGCTAGAATCACCGTATGATGAAGTGTGATAGTCACCGTATGATACGGTGGTCACCGTATGGTTTTCAGGGAGTTGGCAGATTCTGCAAGATCAGAGAGAAGAGGTCACCGTATGATACGGTGATAGTCACCGTATGATACGGATGGACAGGAAAATCCAGAGAAAGGAGAGTCTCTGGTAGAGTCACCGTATGATGGTCACCGTATGATACGGTAGGGCACCGTATGGTTTCCAGGAGAAGTGCAAAATGGACGAGTTGCTGAAGATGGAAGGAAAGTAGTCACCGTATGATACGGTGACTGTGAAGAACAGTGAAGACATCAGGAAGGCTGAAGGAAGAATAGTCACCGTATCATACGGTGACCCCTAGTAGGTTGACAGACTGCTTTTGAGGCAACGGCTAGTTTCGTGGAGGAGGCTATAAATAGTTGGTTGCCTACCCCTTTGAGGTTCTCTTGGCCAGTGGAACAGGTGAGGTTGCCCAAGGGAAGCCAAGAGCAAGAACAGAGAGCACTTGTTGAGGATTTGGAGTGATCCTAGTGCTTGTGAGAGAGTAACAAGAGCATCCTTTGATCTCTAGGGCTAGTGTGTGCATAGAGAGTCATCTCGAGCTGTTACTCTTGGTCTATGGCAAGACCTAGACCAGTTAGGCGTCGGTGGTGAGCTTGCCAAGGATTGTGGAAGCCGCCGCAAGTTTGTACATGGTCCAAGCTTCCCATGTGAAAGAAGCTACGTGAAGAGAGCGCCCTTTGGACCGCATCACGTGCGGATCCTTACCCACGGAGGAGCATCCGGAGTTGCCGGCAGGACGTGCCCGCGTCTTCACTTAGAGGGTGAAGAATGCTCTAGAAGTATCGCCATCGAGCGGAGGGAGGGATCGAGACTCCGACGGGAGTGACCCAACGTGGACTAGGGGGAGGCGCCATCCTCCCGATACCACGGGCTAAAAATCCATGAGCAATCTCTATCCCATCTCTTTTACTTACTAGCATTTACTATTCTGCATTTACTTCTTGCTAGTAGACTTGCATGTTTAGGGTTGCTCTTTGCTAGACTTGCTAGTGTGTGCACATCGCTTGCTTCTTGTTATCACCTAGTTTGTTTTAGGTTGCAAAAGTGCCTTGCCGAAGAAAGCGTTAAGTGACTACCGATTCACCCCCTCCCCCTCTCGGTACTTCGTGATCCTTACAAATAGTTCTCGATAGACTCAACACAAATTTTGGAGGTGGTCTGGTTCTTACATGATGTGATGGCTCGCACAACTTACAATATTTTATAGACAACAATTTAATCTTTGTGTATGCTATGTCATCTACTATAATCAACAATTAATATAGAGCTACAAGAACCAATCTAATAATAAACAATTTATTGTATGAGCTGTCTATGTAGTTGTCTTAATGTGGTAACGTAATGGTAAATAGACTGTTGTTTCCTAACCGTTCTATGTGCCCTAATATAATTAGAAGCGTGAACTTGTGATTTAATTCATTGCACTACGAGAAATCGGCTCTTTGCTGGCTTTTTGCCGAGTGTCCGTATCTCGGCACTCGGCAAACATAGATCTTTGCCAAGTGTCTCCTGCTAGACACTTGGCAAACAAGCACAAGACACTTGACAAAACAAAGACACTCGGTTAAAACTGCATCACGTGCCCATCACATGCGACGGCCGTTGTGATTAGCCACCGGCCGTCAGAGCTTTGCCGAGTGACAAAGTTATCTGTTTGCCGAGCCACCGGCCGTTGTAATTAGTCAAATGTTCTATTTTTTTGTTATTAATAGTCAAAGTTGAAGAGAATTGACTTTTACCAAAGCCTGAAATGCTTATATTTTGAAACGGAGGTAGTAGTTGCACATGTAAATAAAAAACGTTGCTTGCCTATAAATTGATCGGCTAGCAGCAAGTCCATCTTCGCATCTGATCTTGCATTCTTCTCTTGCCTTGCGCTTGGTATCTAGTTGCTTCCTCTAGCGAGCTGCGAGCCTAGTTTGAGCCAACACATAGAAACTAGTTGGTACCCCGCCTGTTGCCGCGGGCGTAAAATCAAAACGCAATGAAAGAATTCAAACTTGAATGTAAAAATGTTTCGTTGAAAACTGATTACAATTTGCTTTATGAGCATGGGCTATCAGATAGATGGAACCACATACTTTGGAGAGAGAGAGAGAGAGAGAGAGAGAGAGAGAGAGAGAGAGAGAGAGAGAGTAAACTGAACATAATTTGTTGATGTAGGAATATAGGTTCTGGTGTACATGTATCAGGATAGCATATCCAGCACAGGCATCAAAGACATTAAGACTGACTTTACAGTATACATAACTAATAAAGTACATATGTGAGAATGGGCTGCCACCCGAAGCAAATTGGCAAAAGCTTCAGATCTTGGGGGTGACATCAAAAGCTTGGGACCTTAGGTGAGAGCAACAAAAAAACATACGTCTGGACTGCTTGTTGCCTAATCTGGGGAAAAATAGTCACAAATGCATGCATTTGTCAGGAAATTTAGATCATAAGTGTGCGGGTAGTGAAAGAGAAGAAAAGATCATGTTTATAAGTGCCTGCACATTAAAATTCTATTTTATTTTACTCTAGTGGATTCATATATCGACCGATTATAATACACATGTTTTTGTAGTATATATTAATTAAACATTCTCTCTTGAGGGTAAGCAAGCCAGGCAAGCATGGAACACATGCATCTGCTTTCAGTTAGATAAATTAATGTATGGTCAATAAAAATGAAACAATGTTATGCTAATGCATGATGATAATTAACCATTCTCTGGAGGTAATCAAGCACTGCATGCATGGAAACACATGGATCTGTTTCCAAAATCCTGAAATCAATCGACATCATCTAAGTCTCTGTAGGCTAAATGTAGTTATCTTTCTCCTCTAGACAACATATTCCTGTGTCAATTTTTACTCAAATAACAGTGTTAAATTAAAATGGAACCAAGTTAACAGGAGGAACAGATTTTTTTTCGGTAACACTTCGATACAAAAACAATAGCAGCGACGTAACAGGACATAAAGGACCACCATTTGTGAGGAAAAAGAAAGGACATAAAGGACTACCATTTGTAAGGAAAAAGAAAGCACCTGCAGGAGTAACATTTTGGCACGACATGCAGTTTCAGAATGCACCTGAAACAATTTCGAAATCTGAAAGACAGCATATGGAAGATAGTCAAATGGAAAGGCATCATATATTCATATGTGATATGCAATGCAATAAGTAAACTAAAGCACTCAATATGTTTAGTTGAAGATGCAAATAGTAAATAGAAGAAAATTATATTGAGTTTGTTGTTAAAATGATGCCACTATGACTGATATAAATGGTGTCACATAATAAATATTCGTATACAGCTGTTTGAATAAATAAAGTTCATGAGACATACCTCAGATCCTAATGACATTGATTTGATATATCATCAAAGATTTCAGTGTAGACGACATTGTGTGTTTTGTTCTCATACCCAGCTGGGCTGTTTTCAATCAGAACCCGTAGACCTTTCGGTGATGTGACACGTGAGAAAGCAACATAGAGTTGGCCATGTGAGAACACATTGCTTGGTAAGTAGACACCAACTTTACTCAATGTTTGTCCTTGGCTTTTGTTAATGGTCATAGCATAAGAAACACGAACTGGGAATTGACGGCGTTTTATCTTGAAGGGCCACTTGGGATCAGTTGAAACACAGACTATTCGAGGAATGTAGACAATTGATCCTTTGGCTTTTCCAGTGATGATTTGTGCTTCTATTATTCGATGAGTGAGCTGTGTCACTATGAGCCTGGTTCCATTACATAAGCCCTTTGATGGATTAAGATTTCTAAGAAGCATTATTGGGACACCAATCTTTAGCTGCAAGTGATGGTCTGGAAGGCCACTCATCTGTATTGTGTTGAGAAATTCTGTAGGGTACAAAGACTGTACAGTACAATAGTTGGCTGTGGTGTCATCGATACTGTCACAACTATAGTATGACATTTCATCAGTTGCGATGCCATTGATAATCTGCGCATTTATGGCAGCAGCTACTTCATTTGTTGGGGCTAGAATTGCTCTCTCACATAAATAGGTAGGTAGTTCGGAGGCAGACGGGGCTGTTTCGTACACAAAGGAAATTAGACCTGCAAGATTCCTCTGTTCTGTTGGTAGTAGGAGGTACTCTGGAATCTGGATCCAAGTGGTATCACCATGATCGCTGCATGTGTTGCCAGGGACTGTGCCATCACCAACAGAGAGGAGCCATTCAGCAAATTGTTCTAGTTCAGATTTGTCTTGAGGAGAGAGGGATGAACATCTAAGCCTCATGTTTTCAGTTAACTGAAGGACGATACAATTGTGCCACAAATAAGAGCGAGTAATTGACGCATCGAGAATGTGCTGCTTCTTTGCATTTGGGATGACCTGGAAGAGTTTGCCTAAAATCTCCACCTAGGACAACCGTTATGCCACCAAACTGTTTGTGTGTCGATTCAGCACAAATCGATGACATGATATCTTGAAGTGTGCGATCAAGAGCTTGAAAGCAGTGTTTATGATTAACAGGTGCCTCATCCCATATAATCAGTGATGTTTGCTGTATTAATTCAGACAGCTGGATATTTTTTTTTATTGCACATACAGAGTGTTCATGAATGTCTAGAGGAATCCTGAAACGTGAGTGGGGTGTGCGACCGCCTGGGAGCAACAACGATGCTATGCCAGATGATGCAACAGCCAAGGCAATTTTTCCTTGACTTCTAATGCTATTGAGCAAAGTATTCCAAAGAAATGTCTTGCCAGTTCCACCATATCCATAGACAAAGAAAGTCTTTCCACAATTATTCAAAACTGAGTGCTCTATAGCATCATAAATATTCCTTTGATTTGAATTCAGTTGGCTTATCTGATCAATTGTAGGAGCATCAGAACTATAGGAAAGCTCATCCATTATTAGTCTATTTTGAAGAACTAATGAAGCTTGTTGGTCTGGTTGTGGCAAGTGGAAATGACCTAAGGTATAGCCAGCATCCTTGAGTAAATTGTCTAATTCAATGAGAACATAGGATCTGACCTGGTTTTCAAGTAGTGGTTGTGCTATTCCAGGAGCGTGATGTCTAGCACGATGACTGATGTCATCTCCCATCATTTGTACACATTCATCAAATAACTTCAATGGATTTGTAACTTGGCAGAAGAGAAGCAAGATGACAAATAATTGCCGGAGCTGGTGTGGAAACGCCCAATGTGCTGCATCAGACATTGCATGAGACCACTCACGATCATCACCAAGAAGGCCTAAAGCTTCACATGCAGCCTGAAATGTTGGATACCGCTGGCCAGCAACAGTCCTTAAGTCGGAGTAGCATCGTGCTCCTTTTACAATATGGAGCAGCATACGCAGATAGAAAACCTCCCCTTCATTAGGCCCAACATTAGTTATGCGGCCAACCTTTGGACGATTGTTACGACGTTCATCCCAATACTTATCATCAGCATGCCATGTCCAATGTTCAGGAAATTCTAGATATGTATATTGTCTGGCTTTGCGATTTGATTTATTTATCTCAAACCAAGCAGTTAATTTGGTTACTGTATTACGTGGATTCTCAACCACCTCATCAAGGTTATCGTCTTCAGCATATAAAACACCATTCTCAAGAGGAAGGTGCACGTGCAGACGCTCCACTGATGGATCAGTATGGTGGAGATCAAACTGAAGAAGCCGCCAAGCTGCATCATTGGGCACCACACATCTGCAGTCCAAATACCTTTTTATTTCATTCACCCCACCAGTAGTATCACTTGCTTTGTTTTGGATGCCAACCTGGGCACAATCAGGCCCTTTGGTGGTGTATTTGAAGAGGTATTTTTCCATACCATTGCGATTCACACTTTCAACATTTATGTGTGCATCATACTTGACACATAGGTCAACATTGTGGGGAACAACAAACCGGTTGTCAATCTGCACATTCCTCTTTTCTACAGTGATACCATTGTTTGGTCTAGCATAAATAACATGACCATTTGATGCCAGAGTTGTTGTGCTTGCAAATTCCTTGGGATAGAATTTAGTGCATTTTCCATCAGCCATACACGGAGAACTTGAATTTATTGCACCACACGGGCCATGAATCATATGTTTTGATACAGCTTCATAGCCAATAGGGTCAAGCAAGGGATTTGGTAGTTGTGCTGATATGTAAGCATCAATTTTCTCAGCAGTTAGGGGACCATCCTTTTCAAGCCATACAATTATGTGTGCATGGGGTAAACCTCGTTTTTGGAACTCAATCGAGTAAACAACTGCATAGAAAGGGGTAAGAAATATCACAGCAACGTAAGGCATGGTCAAATGTCCAAAAAGGGAATTTAAAGCAAAAGATGTAAAAGTTACATAGGAATACATGCGCAATACCTCCCAGTACAGGGCCAAAGAAGGAATATTTTGTTATATCGTCCATAAGCAGAATAAGTTTCATGTGGAAAACACGATCAACAATCTCGGGCCGATCAGATGGCTGCTGTCCTGGTATGAATGATAGAGCATCCCTAATCTCGGGCCAAGCAGCATTGCATGTAAAAGTTATAAAGAGGTCTGGACATCCAAATCGGCGGCAAAGAGCCACACAATCTTGGTAATTTTGGTAATACCAACGTGGGCCTGCGACAAAAGATCCTGGCAAGAAGACTCTCTGACCTACAGCAGAAGCCTGTGTAATACCACTCCGTGCTGCATTGAGTAAAGAGTTATACCGTGCAGTCCTGTATTTGGACTGAAATGAGAGCTTCCTGTAATGGCTTAGTCGGCCATCTTCAGCACAACAATAGCCATCAACTATATATGCCTGAGTGAGCTTCTTTCCCCGCATAGGTGTGTTGAAATCATCAGCTCTATCATGCATCCTATATGCCATGTACTCTACCATCGTGACATTTTTCCGCTTCATCTTCGTTGATCGGTGACATCGTCGGTACTTCAACTCTTCATGGAAGCCATCCTCACCATAAGGAAATAATATTGGGTATTGCATCGCCATAAATTTGCAATGGGTTTCTTTTATTCGCTGAAGATTAGATGCATGATCCTCAACTATCAAGTCTCGACCTTCATCGGTGGCACCTAAATCATTAACCACTAAACCAACCACCTCCGAAGCAACAGGGTCACTGTAAACACTGCCACGTTGATTTGGAACACTGAATATCTTCACACAGTATCGATCATTAGCTTCATTTGCAAGTCTATCTCGAGCTGTCCGAAAGAGCCTCACAATAGGATTATGAGAATCAAACATGCTCATCAAAGAAGCAACAATAGCTTCATTTGGCTGGAATTTAACATTACGTGATGGTACAGCCATTCTGTTTCTCACTTCATTCTCAGTATCAAAGATATATAACTGACAATACTCTGGTTTCCTACCTTCTGGTGGGACCAATGATCCAATGCGATGGCATAGCTGGCCACTGATCTTGAAAACATATGGCCCTTGGCCATCATTAATTGATTTTATAACATTAACACCCATAGATGTCATAGCAAACATAGAATTGTAAGTCCTGATGCCATCAAAGAAATGGTTTGACAACTTACTATCCTGTCCAGTCAAAAGACCAAGCAAGGGCTCTGGTGGTGGTTTATACGGTGGCAGAATAATGCTCCCACCTCTGCAACACTTATTATAGATTGGCATGGCTTTACGACCTCGACCACGAACCCGTTCCTCACTCCAAAACATAGCACCACAGTGAGGGCACACGTGACCGGGGCCTCCCAGATAAAGAGGTGAGAAAATAGTGCCTGCCAATTTAAAGTAGGAAGCAATAAAAATATAGTTCAGATCATATAAACAAAGGAAAAGAAATAGAATACATAGGTTAAGTGTAGTGATATCACCACTGTAAAAGGATCACAGGCATAGGCATCGAGATCTGAGTATCCACATATTGGGCATCGACATATAGAGCATCGAGATTTGAGTATTGACTTCTTTGAATCCATATCTTATCAACCACGCATTCTGAGTAGCGATGATTTTGAGCAGCAAGTTTGATCTTCGATTTCAACATAACCATATTTGAGAGTCGAACCTATGAGTCATATGAGAAAGACAACTTTCACATATGGCACAATTGTGATAAAAGCATGAATAGGTGAGAAGAATGTAAGATGCGCGGAATGGGACTTACGCCGGTGCCGGTTGCCTTGCTGAACAGCAGAATTCTCTGCTGTATAAAAGGGCATATCAAGTAGGTTAACGTATAGCAATACGCAGAGAAATAAGAAGGGCGATGAACCTCAGGAGATTGGTAATCAGGTACCAGCAATATGTTCCCCAGATGCACAGGCAAAAACTTCATGGCTGCCTGCTTTCTTATGCATGGTATTTGCATGATCTAGTTCTAGAGATGCCTCTGCCCTTTGTCCTGGGTGTGTTCCAGAAATAATAGCTTGATCTGATGGTGGAGACCCTGGAAAAAGGTTTGAAAAAGTTTCAGGTCACTTGAAATGAATCCTACAGACAACGGAAACAACACAAATCGTGTAGTATTCATTGGAATTTTAGCAGGAAAAATATAGCATAGACATCATAAGGAGACATGTCACTAAAAGAATTTGTTGTACCATCAGAAAACAGCATACGCCGCCTTTTCACTGACTCGCGTTGTGATATGTGGGTGTAGGGTGCTGAAACTGAATCTGCATAATAAGTCGACAATGAGTCTGATTGTTGTGTAACCCATTTGGTGTTGCAAACTGCTGTAGAGGCAACAAATCAAGAACAATTTGGCATACTCCAATGGATAAGAAATGGAGAACGCAATAAATCACCTCCTGTGTTGAGACATGCGCCTGCACTACGTTTTCGGCATGCTCCCGAAACAATAGGCTGTTCTGGTACTGGAGATCCTGTTCAAAAGGTTCGTGAGAAATCAAACCTAGTTGATTAAATCCTACAAACCAATGTAAAAAAGGGATCATTGTTTGCATCCATCGTAATCTTGCAGCAGAGAAACAAAATAGACACCAAAAGGAGATGCGGCACCAGCTTGACATCCATAGCAATCTTGCAGTAGAGCAACAAAATAAATACCAAAAGGAAATGAGGCAACGGCTGAGTTCGGTAAGAATTTAACAACAATTTCATATAGCCTAACAGGTGAAAGGAGGTAAAAAGAATCTGGGACAGGAATGAGAAACCTGTAGTCACATATATAATACATGAGAAATTATGCCGGCGAAAATTATTTTCTAGAAATGAGCTGGTAAATGCATAATTACATAAGACACACATGTGAGAGCGAATGATCAACTCGAGGAAGTAAATGAGAGAAGGATCATGTTTGTGGCAATCTGAATGTGAATGGGTAAGATCCACTGTTTTATGTAAAGTAAATAGAATTTAGGAAATGGCAAAACTGGTACCCGTGATGTGTTTGCCGGGCATAAGTGCCTCAATCTGGCTTGCTTGTGCATGGGTCTCTGCTTGCTCATTTTGTATGGCATTGATCTCGCCAAATGAAGTGCGACGGCGGGTAGACCTTGAGGACGATGACGATGAAGCCATGCCATTGGGGTCTGTAATGGTACGCATTTAGAGGGACATAAAAAACAACATTGCATTGTAAGGAGAACCATTTCGGCAAGTGAGCAATTGGAAAAGAGCATATACACGTAGGTTATCTGTTTAGTAAATTGATGCATCAGGAAAAATTATCAGTTGCAGCAACAAATATATATAGAAAAGAGCTCACCAGTTTCCTTAAGAGGCGCATCTGCCCGACGTTTCCGATGTGTGGCAGAAGCAACAACTGGTTGTGGCACTGAAACCCATAGCAAAAGATTTGCGAAAAAAGGGTTCACAACAATTGTAATGGATAGTCTATGTAAATGACCTGTACTGAGCAAGCCGATAGCCTAGCAATATCATAAGTACGCACCATAAGAAGGCACAATATCAGTCGAGTTTGCGGCTCCATCTGGGACCAACGTACGCCGTCGTCTCAGCAGTTCACGGCGAGGCACATGGGAGTCTAACATTTTTTTTTCTCTAAAATCCCTTTGTTACTGGAGATGAGCGGAGAGAATAATAAGTTTTGTATGGTTCAGCAGGAAAAGAACTACATAATACCTTTAGAGGGGAAAAAAAGAAGCTGTTACTAACATTAGCAGTTACTAACCTACATATGATTGATCTTGGGACTGTTTCGAGAATGTGATATTGGGACTGTAGGTTTATATCTACGCCCAAGGCTACACGCTGCCCATTCCTACATATGTGAGCACGAAAGTGAGGCCGAGGCTGCCAAATAATACACAACGGAGATGTGACATCAGTATACTCAAATCTCAGATCAATTAAGCTGATACCTGTAGAGGGAACCGAGTCTGTAGATCCTCTTTACGTATTAAGCCTTCCTCGTGCGATTTTGTGGATCAAACTGCACAAATCAATAAGGTATAAGATATGGAGGCGCAAGCATACAGTTCAGGAAAATAAGACCATATCGAAGGAGAAGGAAAGGAAAAGTAGCAGATGCACCGTGAACAGCAGGACCTCAGCGGAGCGGAGAACCGTACTGCTAACTTCGTCGGTCTTGGGACAGTGGCGGACGCCGGTGAATGTGGCGGCGACGGCACGATGGAAGAAGCGGACGGCGCGGGCTCGGGTGGGGCGCCGGCGGGCGTGGAGGTCGGGGCTGGTGTGGGAGCGCGGTCGGCAAGGACGGCGGCAGCGATCGGGGCGTCGGCGGGCGTGGGGAACAGAGCTTGTGCGGGAGCGGTGGTGGCAACGACGGAGGCAGCGATCCGTCCGGTCGTGTTCGGGCCTTCGGGGTGGGCGACGACTTTCGTTGGGCCTTGCTGGTGGGTTCTCGAAGCGGGTAGGGCGTGGAAACTATCCAACGGGCAAGAGGAAGATCGGACGACTCAAGTGCGATGACTGTAGATGTACAGGGATATGAGTCTTGAGCCGGCTTGCACTGTAGCGCTACAGTGAGGGCGCGACTTCACCAGGATTAGAAGTCTTTATAGATGGCTTCCTCTCTTAAGTTAGCGACCGTAGCTGCTGTTGTCACAGTCGCGCTGGTCCTCTCTTGTTCCATCAGGCCGGCAACCCGTAAAATGTTTTGCTATTTCTGTTATGATATCTGCACTAATTCTACTTGCGATCGTTACGTCAAAAATGAGATCCCGTCAGAACGTGCCAAGGACTGCCATGGAACCTGCACACCTGATGCATGCAAGAGGTGCCGGGAGAATGTCGGGCAGAAATGCTTCGATGGCTGTCTCGACGACTGCCACAAAGAGTGCACTTATAGCTAGTGAAGCCCTGCCGAAAGTGTCGTAGATGCATGTTTAGTATTGTTGCATACAATGCTACTACAATTGTCGTGCCATCTTTTGTTTTCTTGTGTCTGGCTGAACTTTGTTTATCTGTATCTTTAATGCAGTAATTAATCCTGCCTCGATGTCGAGCTTAGAATTTTTCTGATTGTATGCTCCTTTTCAGTCTGAATCCTCGACTAGTATTGGACCAACGGTCAGTCTAGCTCTTGCTCTTATCCAATTTCCTTATCCTTTCAAAGCAAGGCCGGAGTAGTCGGCAAATAAAATTTCTTTTGTTGCATGCGGACCCGCTTGTGAGACTGAAGAAATTGAAGCTAAATGACAATCCAAACCTACTTGCTTACAGGATCTTTAAGAAACAGTGGGCTTTTGCACCTTTCTATCTAGCTTGAGTTATCTTTTAGTTCTCTCCCCTCATCTGCTAATGGGAAAGAGGGTATGGACATATAATAACAACGATTTTTCTGCTTCTTTGATTTTGATTCCATTTATGATTAGTTCGTTCCTTTCGTCTCTACTGTATACGTACGAATAAAAAGTTTGCAAAGAAGTCCTCTGCCCATGAGTCTACTTGTATATGTATTTTCCATAAAGAAATCTCAAATCTGTTTGAATCCGACTCAAACTTGAAACTGAGCTTGTCTTGTAACTGTTGATTCCAATTCTGGAATAATTGGGCTGCAGAATCTAATCCTGCATTGGGCTGCAGATATCCAGCTGGGTTGCAGTTGCTCTAGCCCATTAAATTTATACCTGAGTTTGCCCTGATTTCAAATCTGGGTTAGTACGTGCGTTTGTCCAAATTCAAAAGGTGCACATTATGTGCTAATGAGGCGTAGCAACTAATGAAATTTGACTCTGAGGTAGGAGTAAGTCTAACCTGACACTTCAGAGCTCTAATTTATTGTATGTGCAACAATTTATCTACCTGAGGTAACTTACCAGCTAGTATTGTGATTAGAACAAGCTGATAATTTGTTCACTTACAATCGGCTGCCCGCGGCATTTAGCAGGTCTGGCATTTCTTGATGATATATTGCCTTATTGTATACAAATGAAACCCGCATTGGGAATGGGAGTAGCATACACTTGTACCATAAAAACTCTATAATAACTCTCTAGAAGTGAATTAATTACATCCCTTTCCCACTCTCGCATTCAAAATATATATTAACTCAACAGGCAAAACTATGCTGATGGTGAATAGAAGTAGTGAATAGCGTTAACAGATTCAGAAATTGTGTGGTATAGTTATAAGGTCTTGTGATTTTTTACTTTACTGATGCATCGCCAGATTTATATATTGCCGTTGTCCAACCGTTCAAAGTTCAATATTTGCAGGCAGTATAGGTGACATGTCTTACTATTTCTCTTTACTGTAAGGCTAATGACACATGAAATTTCCCTTTACAGGTGCAGATATGAGTGAACAACTAAATACAGCCGGTAATGACTCAAACTTTCATAACAGCAAGATATCTGAGAACTTACAATCTCATGGCGCCTTTCGAAAACTATGCTGCAAAGTTATGTATGATGCCAAGGTAACGAGTCATTGGAACGAAATCTATACTGTTATATATTTGACAATAGATGCTCGTACGTCCTCCATGAAAGCAACAGCCTCATTCTGCAAAGTATAACAGCAAAAGAAATGATTTAGTGTACTAGCTACTTTGGATGACTACAGATCTTGTAGTCTATTCAGTACGGCACACTTGATGGAGAACAGAGGCACAACATCATCACCTGGTTACTTGACTTTGCACTTGCTATGTTCTCATCAAGAAGAGTTAATATGGACATATTCAGTTCATTCCGCTCCACCATTTCAAGCAACTGGACAGGATCAGTTGACAATATTAGTTGGTGTTCCGAGGGGTTATTATACAACAAAAGAGTTTTGAAAGGACCCTCAGCTAGCTAGCTTTTGTGTGATCTCACTCACCGTTGCTTTTCTATCAGTAGACTGCAGAATGTTCATCAGTCGTTGTTTAGCTGTCACAAGGTCATTTTGCAACTTATCATACGCCTCTGCAGTACACAGGGAGCATGATGGTTATGCAGATTCTTGAGTGCTAACTAATATCATTGCATAAGTTAACTGACCGATTCCCTCAAGAAGAACCTTCTGCATTGCTTCAACTCGATCAACCTGTCCTCCATTTCCTATGGGCAAACGGATGTCAGCATTTTGTTGGCTGTTTATTTTGATTTTACAAGGGGCAAGCAAGCAAGCAAGGTGTGCACGAGAATAGGATTTACCACTGTTCTGGTGACTGAAAATTTGATCTGTGCTATTTCACGCGTGATGTGATCGAAGAAGCCCTGGTTGAGCCTTGTATAATAATAATAGCAAGCAGATTAAGGAAACAGAGTAAGCGATGAAGTGAACAGTCAAGAGCACAAGGGCAGGGGTTGGGAGCTGCAATTCACCTGGGTCGCAGCCTGCCGATCTCGACCTCAATCTCGCGCGCATCGGTGTCGAGGAAGAACTCGACGAGGCCGTCGTCCGTGTCAGGGATGACCCGCGCCTGTCCTACCCAGCAAGCAGCAAGCCATTGGTTGACAGAACCCGTTCGATGGAATGCCCAGCAAGAGAAGAGTGCGCGGTTGAGATCAGTTGGGTTCGGGTGGCGTTACCTCGCGCTCCCTGCGGCGGCGCTCGTGCTCCTCGCGCACCTGCCGCTCGAAGTCCTCGCGCGCATCGGAGTCCTGCTCGAGGCGGCGCCGGAACTCGAGGCGCGAGATGTGGCCTCCCTGCGGCGGTGCGAGGATTCCCTCCGGGTCCTGCCAACCAACACGTCAATAAACGAGAGGCAGGTCGGAGCTCCACCAGCTCGCGAATTTTGGAATGATCAGTACTAGGTTAGGTTAGGTACGCACCCATCCGATGCAGGAGATCTTGGCCGGCACGGCGCGGCGCCTCGTCGTCATCGGTTTCCGTCGGACGGCGGCGACGAGGGGGCTCTGGAGCATGGCGCCACGGAGAGAGGCGGCCATGGCCGGAGAAGAGAAGAGCAGAGCAGAGGAGCTGCCTCTGTTCTGTCGTACGTTATCCGCTCCTGCCCTGCGCCAACGGACGCCCTGTTCGATTCGCTGGCTGAATCGGCTGGGCTGGCTGAATCCTCTCACGTGTTACTGTAGCAGCTGGCTGGCGCTACAGTAACCCGTGAGGGAGTTCCAGCCCAGCCAGCCTCCAGCTCAGCCAGAACCGTTCAACCGAACAGGGCGGGAGAAACGAATCGAATGGATCGAGGGAGGTAATTTGGTTGGTTGGAAGGCCCACCTGGTGATCTGGCCCAGCAAGGCCCAGCCGAATTCAGTCTAACCCTACCTTCCACCGCCACCGCCCGCCCAAAACCTCAAGGAACCCTAGATCCGGCGATGGCCCCCAAGCGCAAGAGCCCCGCTCCACCGCCACCGGTTCCGGGCTCCGAGGAGGAGGAGGAGGTCGCCGCCGCCGCTTCCAAGAAAGCGGCTCCCAAGCGCTCCGCCGCTCCCGAGGACACGGCTCCGCCGGCGAAGCGCTCCGCTCCACGGCAACCGGCTGAGTCCTCCGAGGAGGGCTCCTCCGGCGAGTCGGGCTCCGAGGAGGGCTCCTCCGGCGAGTCGGGCTCCGAGGACACCTCCTCCGGCGAGCCGCCCCTCACCACCGCCGTCGCCGTTCCCAAGAACACGGCTGCGACCCCTCCCTCCACCACCATCAATCCGCCGCCGCAGAAGGTCGACAACTCGCGCCCCACCGCCGCTCCCAAAAACCCGGCTTCGCCCCAGAGCAAGGTCCAGCAACCTGAGTCCTCCGACGAGGACGAGGAGGACGACGACGAGGAGGAAGGGGAATCCGACTCCTCTGACGAGGACGAAGAGGAGGAAGAGGAAGATGTCACCA
The DNA here is from genome assembly GCA_007726485.1 of Eragrostis curvula. Lineage (NCBI taxonomy): Eukaryota > Viridiplantae > Streptophyta > Magnoliopsida > Poales > Poaceae > Eragrostis > Eragrostis curvula. Next base: position 896,647 of record RWGY01000045.1, read on the forward strand.
AAGCGACCGCTCCCCCCACCACCAACAATCCCCCGCCGCCAAATCAGGAGCAGCCCGAGTCCAAGGAGGAAGATGGGGCGCTGGAACCCAATCCCCCTCCAAAGCAGCAGGCGGAAGGGACGTCGAGCAAGGGCAATAAACCCATCACTCGCGAGTGGTCCAAGGAGGACAGTGTGCACATCCTCGAGGCACTCGTCGCGCACCGCCGGGAGCACGGCATGCTGCCAAAGACCGTTGAGCTTGAAGCCACCCTCGCCGGAACCCTGGACTGCAGGAACTACAGCCTTGATAACCTCACGAGGAAGATCAACAATATGAAAGCTTCTTACACCAAGTACGTCAGCGAGGGTCGAGAACCGAGCAAGAAATCCGACCTCAAGGTCTACAACCTCTCCAAGGAAGTCTGGGGCGACACGCCAGCTAATCTGAGGAGTGTTGCCCAACTGTGTGGGCCGTACCCGTTCTTTGCGGAGGAGATTCAGAAGTTTTAGAAGACGCATGGGCACCTGTTCAAGAGGGAGTCTGCCATGCTCAGCGAGGAGGAGGCTCGCAAGTTTGATGCCGGGTTCAAGAAGCTGAAGCTGGCGGAGAGTAAGGTGGTGCTGCAACAATTGGAATACAAGAAGGAGGTGTTCGAGACGCTGGCGAACCTGATGGACAACTGACGGGTTGGACTTGGGCTCAACATTATATGTCTTCATAGGCGCTGAGGTGATTGATTAGTGTGCTCTGTTTCAAAGTAGCAAGTAGCAAAGCCTGCAAACTATTGTGTCCCCATGGTGTTGAATGCTTTTGGCTGTTGGATGCTTTTGGTATGATCAATGGTATTGATTAGCATAGGTGGTTGATTAGTGCGGTTTGTTTCAAAGTAGCAAAACCTGCAAACTGTTGCATCGGGATGATGTTGAATGCTTTTGGGGTTTGGATGCTTTTGGTATGATCTATGTTGTCTCAGGCCATGTGCGAAACTGCATGTAGTAAACGGGGTGCTTATCCGTGATTGAATCAACAGTATTTGTGATTTTCGCGTTGCTATCTTGTGTTTCTTCAATTTTGTTGTTCTGATTTCTCCGTAATGTTAGGTTGTCAATCTATACCCAAGTTTTGGTGCAAATCATTCCAATTAGTTGTTATTTTTGCTGAAATGTTGATGGACTTGGGTTCTTGTAGCTGATCTGAGAGTTGTTGGGGCTTCCTCCGAAATATTCAGTGCAATGTAGCTAGGGTTCGATTATCACTTGGTCAGTGGATTCGTTTTCGATGTAGCTGGGGTTCATTTGACCCCTTTCCTGCTTTCTTCATGTAAATAGTAGCCATTTCTTTTAATTTTTATGTAAATACTGGTTAACTCCAACTATTTTTTAGCATGTCCGGTGTCACTTATTTCCTCACTTCTCCAGCATTTGATTATACTAGAATCTGTTCAACATATTCTGTTCTGTCTATATTGTTGACATGTTCTCTCTGATTTGTTCTGTGGAGTTTCTCTTGGTTAGGATTGCTCTGTGTAGTTTTAGCTTCAGATTTTTCTTGTTTCATTAGTGGTGGCTACAGGTCTAGTTTTGTGATTCTACATGATGTTGTTGTTCAGTTTCTATCATGCATACTATCAACATAAACAACGGAATATGATGGAGGACTGGAGGTTGACTTTAGGTGTTATATTCGTCATTGTCAAGTTAAACTTTGCATGTTCAGCAGTATTTTTGATGTGCTGATCTGCCTGGGATAAGTGCTTGTCTATTTCCCTAGCTTGCAATGTACAGTTGACTGTTGATCTGCTGCCCACTAATGAGTTATTCAATACAACCATTCACTGTAATAAACAGTGATGTACTAGTTTCAATTTATAAGTAAGAGATTTGTGTTATTACACCTTTAACTGTTGCTCTCTATTTCATTTCTGCATGTTCTTATCCGTACTTCCATTGTTTATCATTTTTTCTTTTTGTCTGATTATGTTGAGCCTGAGGAATTATAGCTAGTTAATATTGATATTACAACATGCAGTACATATTAAATTTTACCACACTTAGGCATTAATTTTTTTTATGATTAACAGGAAGCAGATTAGTCGTGGTGTTCTTTTGTCTATACAATACATAGAGTAAATGTAGGAAGCACTAGAATACGAAACATAAATAGATCACTAGATAAATCTGCAAGCACAACTCAAAACTAAAGATAGATGATGGTACCTGCGATAAATCTCATTGAAAGAATGAAAGTTCATATTGATCAGAATTTCTTCAGTAAATGCTCTGTTGCTCACTTTTAGTTTCTTGATAAATCCATGGACCTGCTGAGCTGTTGGTGGCCTGATTTGGCTATCAAACAAAACAAGTTGCGTATGCAGATTTTCACCTTGATCTTTTTTTTTTGTTTAGTCACTTGACAACGCATTACATAAATACATACCTTTTGGTAGCTTCTGATTTAGTTACATATCTTTTTGGTAGCTTCTGATTTCAGTATTTGAATTGTAATACTGGCATTGATGGGACATTCCTGTAGTATCTGATCTCAGTACTTGTTTGCATTACCATGGTGGGTTCCTGCAGTATATAAAAAAAGTTTAATTGCTTTCTTCCTTGATGGTGGGTGTCTCGAACATATGCTGGACAGTGTCAGTTATGAGGCTTCTAATTTCTGCTTCCCTTTTAGTAGCTTTTGATTTTATTTTTTGGATTATAATGCTGGCATTAAATGTATGTTCTTTGGCTCCAACTCGTCTCAAAAGTACTTTTTGTTTTCATTACCATGGTGGGTCCCTCTACTATCAATTTTGTTTAATTGCTTTATTACTTGGCATTGTTCCGAATCTCGTTGCAGAGCGTGCTTTAAAGATAGCAATGGGCGTGAAATATCCGTGTGCCTGCGGGCAAAAAATCCGTTGGGCACGGATTCGGGCATGAGTTTGTGCCCGCGGGCACGGATGAGGATATCAGTCTATGCCCAACGGATATTTATTAATGGGCAGAGAAAAACCGCCCGCACCCGCATATTCACATGCCCACTTAATTTCACTGACATGTAGGTCCAAATTGTAGGTCTCCACTCTCACTCTTCCCTGATGTCCCTTCCCATTCAGAATCAGCCGTGGCCGGACCATCTCCAAAAGAAAAAACGAAAGAAAAAAAAAAGGAAAGATTCAGCCGCCGCCGCCGCCGCCACCTTCTCTTCTTCCTCTCCCCTTCCAGATCCCACCGACTCTGGCTGGTAGCAGGTCCGGTCGCTCCTCACCTCCACTCAGCAGATCCCGCCGCCGCTCCTCGCCCCCTCCCTGCTTGGCGACGACGGCATGTCCTCGCTCCCTCCCGCTTGCGACACCAGCAGGTCGCCTCTTCGCTGCTCGATGGACGACGCAAGGAGCCCGCCCCTCCCTCCTCGCGCGACGACAGCGGAAGACCACCCTTCTTCTCCTTCCACTCGAGCTCCGTTGGATCTAGCTGGCTGCCCGCAAATTGCGCTCGCGCCCTCTCGACCTTGCCTCCTTGCCGTGCTCCGCACCGGGCAAGCGGGCGTGCCTGCAGGCATGGAATATCCGCGGATGACGGGCACGGGTAGCCACTCCTGCCCATTGCGGATAGCGGGCACGGGCACAAGATTATGCTTGCGGACACGGGCATGCCGAGGCTCTATCCGCAGGCGTCATGCCCGTTGCCATCCCTAGCGTGTTTGCTTCACGCCCTCACAAAGTTGCATGAGTCAGGAAGTGCGCTCAGGTGTCCTAATTTTGGACGCCTGAGGCTGTGAACCATGCCTGAGGGGCGGTGCTAAGGCGATGTTACTTCACTACGATGAGAACGTTCATCTGAAATAACAATAACTGGTCGTTGGTTAACAAATGTACAACCACATAGTTCTATCAACTGTGCCATCAACCAAATAGGAAAAAATTTGGTGATTTTTTTCCTAGACAAGGTTTAATAGAAATGAATAGGACATCAGTAATGTCATCGTGAGAGCATCTCACAGGAAGATCAAACTTGTAAGTTCAGTTTGCTGTACTGCAGAGATTCCATAACAAAAATTTCCAGTTTTCTAGACTGCAGAGATCCCATCATGTTTTTTAAAAAAAAAAATCAGGGCACTAGTACCATAGGTAGGACCAAAAATCTGGAAATTCCAATCGATTTCGTTCCAAAAGTCTTCAAATATTGGGCAATAATATTCATGTCTCCAATAGAGCCGAGTCCATGGCTTGAAGAAAAGTCGTGTGCCGTTGATCAGGATGCCTCCCGCATGTCACATTAGTTGCTCCCGGTGCTCCGTGTGCCGTCGACCGTGAACGAGCTGTGTTTTTCCCCGCCGTTGTGCAGAGAGCGAGGGGGCGTCGGTAGGGGCAGCGCGGTCGAGGCGCAAGTGCACGCTCGGCTGGGGTGCAACGGCTAGAGCATATCCCCGTGAGCCGGTGGTGGAGTTGGCCAAGCTCACGCCTTTCGCCGGCGTGGGGGAGGGGTCCCATGGACGTGGTGGGGGGGGGGGGGACCCGCCATGGTAGGACGGGCTGGAGTCGAGCCAGCGGCGCTCCTTGGTCCGGCCATTGGAGGGCCCGTCAGGGAAGCAGGACTGCGCGTCCGACGAGAGAGGCGTCGACCGGGACGGCGAGGGAGGGGAAACTGGGCGCCGGGACCGGAGTGGCGTCTAGCGTTGGCGGCGGGAGGCGGGGAGCCTCACCGCTCAGGAGAGGAGAGGAGTCCTCTGGAACCCCAGCCATGTTTGATGTCTCTACTGCTTCCGGACTAGTCCTAGCTCGCACCGTGGCAGTGGCCAAGGAAAGCTACAGCATCGCAGTGAAACTGGCAGAGTTATTGGCTTTTGTCAATATGGAGGAAGATAGGGATGAAAGCAAAAACGGAATTTATCGGCTAACCGAGCTTCGTTTCCGACCTCTCCCAACCGTACTAGCTGAAAATGATATACCGAGAAAATGAAAATAAAAATGAAAGTATTTGGTGGAAAGAAAAATGAAAACGATTTTAGACTTTATCGATAGTTTCCGATAATTTCCGTTTTAAGCCGGAAATTACCGTTGATATTTTACCGTTTTATATTAGTCTAGTCAATCAAAATATATATATTATATTTTAAATTAATTTAGACAATAAATTAAGATTGGACTAAGCCTAATCTTAGCATTCCCTTCCCGCGTGCCAAAAAAGATCGGCTTCACCGGGAAAGCCGAATGTTAATCAGGGAAAGAAATCAAGCTCCTTCCTATCATGTGAAAACAGAACGGAGTCATCGCTCATCGGCAGCCGCCAGTCCTTCCTATGATACATTTGTAGCTAGTTCAAAAACCAACAATATATATTCACATTTGATATTTTTGATACATGATGTGGAATGGCTAATACACGACTGTGATTTGTGTTACCGACATTTATTATCGATTCCCGGTCGATACCGCATATTTCTGTCGTGGTAATTTCATTTTCGATATTCCCGTAATACCGACGCCGTATTTGTTTCCGCAAGTACCGCTATCGATTTTGCTACGGAGAAAAAAAAAATATGAAATCGAAAACGATTTAGCCCTTTTCCGACCGTTTCCCGACCGCTTTCATCCCTAGAGGAAGATGCGGTAACCAAACTAGAGCAAAAATTGCTGGATATTCTCAAGTAGGGAATCTTGACATTCATCTTGAAATAGTTATGCTTGAATTAATGTTGCCAAACTGAAAATTGGATTCACTATACCATTAATTTGATGGAAATGCTGTCAGGTTTCTTCAGAAGAATCAGAGTTCCTTAATTCTTCCTATCTGGGTACTAAACAGCAAGGTGCCGAAAACCAAATAGACTGACACGACCTATTCTGAATGTTGTATGTAGCATCATCTTGTTGCTGGAGTTGTAGTGTCTAGGTAATAGTTTAGCTGTGTTTGTTTGATGTAGAAACGTGCCCCATGTTGTAGTTGATATGGTAGGAGCTGCAGATTCCCAGAAACTTATGATGCTTCATTCAGTTCAACTCGCCTTGGTAGTGCTGGTGGTTTGTGATTATCAGTATGCAACCCGTTTTGTGTTATATTATTTTGTGAGGGCGGCTAAACTGGGCGTACAAAAGGAGTCGTATGTTTATGATTGGGTACGAAAATTGAGCATGGAGATAAGTCACGAGATTTGGCCCGTGATTGGCCACGATCACGGCTGGGATGAGGATTATTTTATATGTTACCAATAGATAGGATATGAAAGATATATCAGCCGATTTGGTAAGTGATGATGATTGGTTCGCAGCCACGGCCCCATGTAACAAAGCAGCCCTGATGTTACGTTAAAAAAAAAACAGAGAGTAGCCCTGATGTCCCTCTCTTGGCCGGATAGGATGAGGTTAGGTGGAGGGATGAGATTCTGGTTCACGAAAAACACACTGCGTTGACGTTGCAGCAACCAAAAAAAACCTCCTCGATAAGCAACACGTACATGTTCATTTATACAGTAGTAGTATGCGGCAAGGGTCGTCGGTGGGTGGTACACGTGGACGGATTATTACAGCGTAACAGATCGAATGAAGGCTAGACGACGGCCGGGAAGGGGTTGAGGCGGGCGACGGGGCGGAGCAGCAGCGGGTTTTTGCGCGCGCACACCAGCCCGTCCGACTCCTCCATGTCGATTGCTTCTTGTTGGCAGTCCCTCTTCCAGTGGAAGCATTGTACAAGAGCTGCCAGCACGGCCGGCACTGACTGCAGCGCCAGCCCCATGCCGGGGCATCCCCGGCGTCCGCTGCCGAAGGGCATGAAGTGGAAATGCTGCCCACGGGGCTCCAGGGCCTCGGCGGCGCCGCCGGGCATGAACCGCTCCGGCCGGAACGCCTCCGGGTCCTCCCAGAATGCCGGGTCGCGGCCGATGGCCCACACGTTGATGAACACCGCGGCCTGCGGCGGCACGGTGAAGCCGCGGCCGAGGAGCGTAATCTGTTCCGAGGACTGGCGGTGCGCGATGGGCGCGGCCGGGTGCAGGCGCAGCGTCTCCTTGTAGGCCGCCTGCAGGTAAGGCAGGCGCGGCAGGTCGGCCTCGCTGACGATCCTGTCGCCGCCCACCACGGCGTCGATCTCCTGCTGCACCTTGCGCAGGGCGTCGGGATGGTTGAGCAGCTCCACCAGCATCCACTCCACCATGGCGGCCGAAGTGTCAGACCCGGCGGTCACAACGTCCTAATTGTTACATGCTTTTTTTATTAATTGTTGTAGTTTGATGGAATGGATCGATGAAAGTGCTTATAAGTAGTTAAAAAAAAAAGTGCTGCTTCTTACGATGATGAATGCTTTGATGTTGTCCCTGGTGAGCTTGACCTCGGCGGTGTCGTCCTCCGCCTTGTCCAGCAGGATGTCCAGCAGGTCCTTGTGCTGCTTGTCTCCTTGCATCATGGTGGTGGTGGTATTGACTAGTGCGTCCCTGGCGAGCTGCTTGTGGGTGATGAGGTCCTCCAGCAGCGCGTCGAATCTGCGGTGCACGTCGGCGGCTCTCCTTCCGAGTCCCTGGAGGTCCCAGCCGCGGCACACGGCGATGTAGTCTGCGGCGTTGAACGCCCCGACGAGCTCGGCCACCTCCTTGACGAGGTCCTGCGCCTCGTCGGTGACGCTCCCGGGCACGGTGCTGGCCACCATCCGGATGATGGCGGTGTTGGAGAGGCGGATGAGGTGGCGCGTCAGGTCCACCGACGAGGATGATGCCGAAGCCAGCAGGGCGTCGCGGACGAGCGAGACGGTGCCGGCGCGCCGCACGGGGCGCAGCTGCTCCACGGTGCGCGGGCCCAGCAGCTCCGACATGCACAGCCGCTTCATGAAGCGCCAGTGCGTGTCGTAGGGCGCGAACGCGAACCCCGACGAGCCGTACGCGAACTGCCGGGCCACCGCCGTGACGGGCCGCTCCGAGATGGACGCCTCGTGGCCCCGGATCAGCTCCGAAGCCGCCTCCGCGCTGCTCGCCACCACGCAGTGCGTCGAACCAAGGCGGAGGTGCATCAGCGGAGCGCCCCCCACCCCTAACCGGGACGACAGCTCCAGCAACGTTCGGTGCACCGGCGGACGGAGAAGGTGCAGGTGACCGATCACCGGCAGCCCCCCCACCGGGCTCGGGGGCAGCACCTCCTTCTGCTGTCCACGCCACCGCCGCCACCACCACATACCAACAACCGTCACAACAACAGCAATCACCACCTCCATCATATCGCTAGCTCTTGTCTTCCCAGATCGAGCTAGATCACTCACTGCTTGCTAATTAGTTCATGCCACCACGGTACACATTATCTATATATCCTCTTTACATTAAGAGCCGTACGTGCTCCTCAAAACTGTTCCAAGTACACTTTGACAACGATTTTCTAATAGCTGCACCTACAATATGATCTCCTTGGAGTAGAAAACAAATGACCAGCACGTGGCCGGACTGCTCATCACCAATCCGAAGATGGTGATCACGAGTCCACGTCGGTTGTAGGTGCACTGACCTCCTCTCCTCTGTCTGCTTCAGTACTACGTGGAGTTTCCATCCCTGTTTACTGGGAGTTGGTCGCCCAAAATCGAGGATATATGATTTACTTATGATCGACGATGGAAGCAGAATCCGGACCGTTACCACCGTGGTTAGGTAAATCGTCTTCCATTCCAGCGGGTTTGGGGTCCTTACTGCCTGGGACCACGACTCTTTCTTAGGTGCTCAAGAAAAGCTTTTCTTCTGACAGACTTTGTTAATGGATGACGAGTTGGCTATGATTGCTTGACTATTGTGCTTGTGCTCGTGGTCGTGCGCGTCTGCCGCGCCCATTGGGCACCTGGCATGCGTACCTTGTGACCACACATCATGTGTCATGTTTTGTTGTGTGGTTTTTGACTCATGTGCCTCCTTTTTTTATAGTACCCTTCGTTGTATGCTGAGCGAGGTCAATGTTCTTTGACAAATGGTTCTGATTCCGTTTGGTCATGGACTAAGTCATGGGATATACAGTTAGTTGGACAGTTTGCCTTTGACTATTGTGCTTGGACCTGCACATGAGGTTGGTGTTCAGATGGTTGACATGCATGGCATCCTTTGTTCGACTCGAGTTTCTTAGAAAGTTGACATCTTACACGACTATACCGGCTGCAGTGGACTACACACCTGCATTTCTTTGTTGAACGATTCTTGGCCCTAGCTCGTGCCTTTAATATTCAAACAATACATCATGCCTCGAGCTAACTGTAACATCCCACCGACATCGAAATCAAACGTGAGATGGGCGCGCCAAGGGCGCGCCGCAGCGTCTAGTACTATGTTAGAATACCATGTGTATGGCAAACAAGTCCACTCTTCAAACGTACAGCTGCTCTGTCATTTGGTACTTCGAGCTAATTTTTCAACAGATCTGAATTGTCAGGTTTCTACTGTTATTATACTATAATAATAATACCATGCGTATGCCGTGTGGGCAGGACGCCCCGGAGGGCATAGTATATCACTCTGTTACTCTCGAAACATCGGTACGTTTGTGACAAGACCCATACAAGATCTAGAATTCAGGCAAAGGACCTTAAGCATCAAAACGTGGACACAAAGGTAAATGAGAATCACACCGAGGTCCTCTTGAGAAACTTGACCCCAACATAGCTCCATCGCTGCCACAGAAGCTTCCCGCACCAAACCTTCGAACATGAGCGCCTCCATCAACACAGGGACTAGGCAGTGCTAATAGAATGCCGTCAAGACACCACGACAGGGATGGGGAAGGTGCCTCTTGATGCAGACAGATTGGCACTCCGGCGGTCCACCTGGAGGGTCTCCTCAAATTGCGCATCTGATGTCAAAGGTAGAAGAAATCAAAGCCGTAGATTTTGAGTAGGCAGCACCGGGCTTAACTGATTTGAAACTCCTTGTAAGAAGATGGGGATCAGCAGGACGCAATCAACCCGACCATGCAAGCTCGAGCGATCATCTCCTCGAACTCAGCACTTGAACCCAGAGACCACCCTGCATCTCCAAAGCCAGAGAAACAGGTAAAAAGGAAAAAGGGGAAACACTACAAGAATATTACTTTTCCCCTACAGTTTTTTGTTCTGCAGTTTTCATCCTCTTAACCTTTTTTCTTATGAGTGGCCGACAGTTTTCTTACTCGAAATGGTGTCTTTCCCCACTGTTTTAACAATTTTCTTACAAGAACATCTCCCACAAACCTATGCACCAACATTTGATCAAAATTTGAAATAGAGGCGAAAGTATGCACAACACATATATTTGAAATACACTTTTCTAAAAAAAGTTTACATGGACCTCTCACCTCTGGAATCCAAATTTGGTGATGCAAAATTTGTAGTGGTCCAAGCTATCCATTGCATTTTAACATGAATAATTTGGGGGAAAGAAGCTTCTCGATTTATTGTGATGCATATCTAAATTTATATTTACTCATATGTGTTTGTTTTGAATTTTCATGAAATATTTTACATGTACCCCTAGAAGTTTTGGTTTCAAATTAAAAGTCCAGCTTAAAGTCATGAGTAAAGTTGGTAATGGCATGCTTCAAATATTTCGTTCATGCCCGGGACTCACCTGCAGGGTCATGATTGCATGTTTAGGAGCTCGTGGAGTAAAGATGAACAGTTTACTCATACATCAACTCTTTTATGTACAGACTCCATACCAAACCCAAGAGGTGGACCATTATATATCACAGTTTCTGGACTCTCTCGGTCTGGACAATTAGTTGAGGAAAGGTTGGTTTCCTAGATATGTAGGATTCACCAAATCTTTGATGTGTATGGACGAATATCCGATTCCTACTCATTTGTACGGTAAAATTCACCAGTGGTCAGTGAACTTCTCCGGGGTTCTCGTGTTTCAAACGTTTAAATATGCATGCATAACAGACTATCTATGTAGGAGATTGAACAAATTAGAAAAGTACATGCCCTGCTTTACTTATCTTCCCCCTTTTCTAAACAGTCATGTGTACTGTGAGCCTTTGACATTGCATGTCGCCACTGTACACCAACCTGACCTAAATGAAAGGGAGATGGAGTTGGTATATGACTTGTCATGCTAGATAAAATAGCTCTTTCAAATTTTTTCTGTCCTGGCGTTTAGTCACCACGACGCCAACATAACATCAGCCTACGTTTTTCATTTAATATTTTTTTGTTGTATTTATCAGCCTTCCTTTTAGATTAACAAGGAGAGGGTGTGCCCTTCAAAAAAAAAACAAGGAGAGGGTGTGTGTTTGGGGGTGGACGGATGACGCCGGCGAGAACACCTCGTTGTTTTCGCCTCAAGCAGCTCCTACGGGTGCTATCGCTGTCGAGAGGGGGTTACAGCATAAATTCTTTTCTCTTTCCCTGCCTTTGCCTTTACAGCACCAGTATGTCTACGACATTTGCACGAGTTATACGGATATAACATAGTTGCTTCCTTGCCGTCCAACAGATGTATTAGAAATGATACCTTAGCGTCGCCTACCACTGAAAGAACAATGCCATTAAATCCTAGAAAATTTACTCTCACAAAGAGTCGAACACAAGACCTCACGTGCTACTGAGTCTCATGTAACCACTAGGCTACAAGCCCTTTCGCTGATGTTTATGAGTTTATTCACAAAGTAAATCAAGCAACTAGCTTCACTAAATCAAGGAATAAATCCCAAAATGCAAATAGTTTTAGAAAGCCAAGAAGAAAATACCCAACACTCAAGAACAAAGACTATGCAAGCAATCACGGCCCAAAATTCTAGGATGCCACATTCAACATGTTTAAAATATTAATTCAACATTTTTCACAAAAATATGTTGAACCCATTTTTTGAAATGTTGAAGTAGTATATTTGAAAGTTGAATTAAAAAGAAAAGAAAAAATTGATATTAGATCTTATTTTATTGCATTAATTCTAAAAAATATGATGGTTGAAACATTTACAAAATGATTTACCGTTTAGAATTAATAAAAAATCATTTGAATTTTAGAATGCAAACAAAAGCTCCCACCCACTTCAACCAATCTCGTTGTAACACGTGTCTGTGTTGGCTTTGCATGCGCCTACGCTCAGTTGCTTCGTTGCATCTCAACTGCTAGTCTGACTTGCACGCATGGCAAACAATGTTTGATCTGGTGGAAAAAAAATCAAACACTTCATGTATTTCCCACAAGGACGTGCGTGCCCGCTGATCCTAGGGAAATGCACCCCGCCAACTCCGCCTTGGCATCCAATAGGGGTATTGGGCCATCGGAATGTCGCATCCATGGCCGGCATTCACTAAATCAAGGAATAAATCCTATGCAAATAGTTTTAGAAAGCCCAAAGAAAGTACCCAATACTCAAGAACAAAGACTATGCATGCAAACGCGAAAAAAAATACACAAAATTTTAGGATGCCACATTCAACATATTGAAAATATTAATTCAACATTTTTCACAAAAATATGTTGAACCCATTTTTTGAAATGTTGAAGTGGTATATTTGAAATGTTGAATTGAAAGAAAATATTGATATTAGATCTTATTTTATTAGATTAATTCTAAGAAATATGATGGTTCATACGAATACAAAATGATTTATTGTTTAGAATTAATAAAAAATTGTTTGAATTTTAGAATGCAAACAAGCTCCCTCCCGCTTCAACCAATCCCGGTGTGGCACGTGTCCCGTGTCGGCCTCAAATGCGCCTCCGCTCAGTTCCTTCGTTGCGTCTCAACTGCTAACTAGGACGCATCACAAACATCGTTTGGATTTGGAGGTAAAAAAATCAAGCACTTGATGTACTGGATTTCCACAAAGACGCGCCCGCTGGGAAAAGCACCGGGCCAACTCCACCTTAGTATCCGGGTATTGGGCCATCGGAATGTCGCATCCCTAGCCGGCACTTCCAATATGTAGCGTGCTACCCTTCTTTAGGAGTAGTGCGCTTTAAGATTCGTGCAAGTGTGTAATCCAACAGGTGTGGCTTCTTCTTCCTCACTCCCTCTCTGCTGAGTGTAGCGTCGCCCTACCCTCCCGTGCCGTTGCCACCAGTTAGAGGGTCCCGAGGATTCCTTAGTGCGTTAGCCCCCCCCCCCCCCCCCCCCACCCAGAAGGTCCACCTTCCTTCACTAGACTAAAAAAGCGGCATTAGGGCAGGTACAACGGTGTCGTTGTTTAGGCTGTCTCATACAAGCCATGTAATCTTCAGACTTCTTATCAGACCATATGTACAATGGATGATTGTTTTAATTGTCTCATAATAATTGCATCGTCCCTTAATTTATGGATGAGAAAAGAAATGTTTATGAGATGCATGACAATTACAACACGTACAATGGTGTGTAAGCCGTCTCATACTCCTAAATTTTAGCGCTTGAGGTGGTTGCCTCGCAAAACAACCGTCTCTTTCTTTTACCCCTCTCTCTCTCTTCCACCTCATCAAAAATCCTATTTGCATAAAACGGCCTATGAAACTGCTTACGTATAGCATTATACCTGCCCTTAGGCCGGACTGACGGTGGGCGGAGTAAGTGCAGGTGCGTGATTTCCCGACTGGTCAATGTGACGACGGTTGAAGACTACGGCGGAGGCGGCGGGGGCAGGCACAAGGTTTGTGGCGGCAGGAGGAGGAAGAAGGGTGCGCGCGGCCGCGCATTTGAGCCGCGTTACATGCGAGCTCGTGGAAGTGCAAGCTGCGCATAGGCGGACCTTCCATGGCCTGGCTGGCTGATGAGGGTGCCGCATAACGACGCGGTTGGAGAGGAACACACCAAGGTCCGTCCCCTCCACGGGGTTGGATGGGGCAGGGGCGCGACGTGGGCCCTGCTCACTTCTGACGTGCACCATTACTGTCCGTCCATATGTTTGGACGTGAACCGAATGCATGCCAACGCGCACGATGTTGGCGATGCATCCGCCATCAGCTCCCTTTCTCCAGTGCGTGACGCCGTTCCTCGCAGCTCGGTTCTTCAGATCGGGATGTAAAATGCACATATATTAACGACCTTCACGTACGCCTCAATACAGATGGCAGCGTCAGTCACAACTAGATCTGGATGCATAGAGCGCCTTCCGATATCACAATCTCATTCGATACAACGTACTGCAGGGAAAATGAAACATAGAGCGCCTTATTAATGCTTCCAGATTCATGGAATAATTTCACTTCCTACTCGCACTACATTCTTTTTTATATTCCAAGCATCAATATTGCTAAATCAATGATCTACGCTACTAAACAAATGTTAAAGCCTCTTTGGAAAACGAAAACAAATGTGAAATCCTCGTATTTCCGTATACTGCTGTATAAGAGAAATAAGCAGGATACGAAAGAAGAGGAGCATCGCCACTGATAACAGTGTTAATGTTATTTAATGGAGTGAGAATATATATATTGGTCTAAAAAGATCAAGTGTGCGAATTAGCATGGTTTCTTAGTTGGGGTAACCAAAAAAATCATGTCCAGCCTTTTGCTTGTTGATCCTTCTTGCTCCCCTTTCTGTTGTTTACTGATCGATACGCGTTGGTACGTAGTTAATAGAAAAAGCACACATACAGTTCAAAAGACGACCATATCATAAAACAAACAATAACTGACTTATATGATAGTAACGATTTCATGAAGACCATTACATGTGAACCGATGAACTAAGGAACGTGACACTTGCAGTAATAAAAGATAGCTAGGATCCATGCATGATGGATGGATAGAACCGATGACCTAAAAGGAAGGTGACACTTGCAGTAATAAAAGATAGCTAGGATCCATGCATGATGGATGGATAGATGATCACGATGAAGAGGCCGTTGATTCTTCCGGATGAGCCGCGTTGGCCTTTCGGGCGACGTCTGCCAGCACGCGCGGCCACGCTTTCTCAGAGAGATGGTAGATCTCCCTGTCACGATCACGCTCCAGATGATCGAGATTGCCGTTGGCAAATCTCATCTTGGCCGCCTCCCTGAGGCTATCCTTGAGCCTCTTCATCCTCTGGGAGAGACGGTGAAGGTCCATGGAACGGTTGCGGTGGATGCCGCCGCATCCGGAACGGAGCACCGCCATAACACTCTCCGCCGATACTGAGCGATTGTTATCGCGGAGCAGGACGATGGCCTGAAGGACCGTGTGGTCGTCGTACATGCCCCACCTCCGGGAATGCTGTTGCGACCTCCATGACAGGTCGCGGCTCAAGGAGGGAGAATACAAGGACAAAGGCGCCGCGGAGGGATGGACTGTCATGGCTTGGCTACGTACTGAATGAAAGAAATGCCCTGCAGGCAGGATGTGCTTTGCTTGCCTCGGCTTGGCTCTTATTTATAGGTACAGTGCAGGCAGAGAAGAGGGAATGTTAATTGCTCCCTCATCAATACGCCAAATCTCCTGCCAAAATAGCGTCGGTGGTTTTGGAAAGCGCGCAATCAGTGCGATTGCCGTGCCGAACGCGCATGCAGTCCAACACTTTCCAGGTTCCACTGTCAATTCCCTGTTTTCAAAAAAAAAAAAAAAAAGAAGATCGCATAGATCAATTCCTGCTGATGTCCGGTAATCATGGAAAAATAATCAGAAGATAAAGATTTTTACCCACCTTTGTTGAATTACCACAGAAGCAAATATTACGATTGAAAATATCGATCGATCGATACATGGAATTCGTATCTTCTGCCTTGCCTTCCTTTCTATGGCAAACTTTGCCATACTCAATCGTGGCCACGAGAGGATGCAGGCCTTCTACTATGAGTTCTGCTCACGTGCTGGGCGCCCTGCACATATTATGTGCAGGGCCAATCAGGGCTCGCCACCTGGCATCTTTAGTCAGGTAATTAGCTAAGGCAGGCCAGCTACGCACGCACGGAGGCACATCTACGGAGTCCATGACCTGGTATTTGCATCGTATTCGCGTCGTTGCTTGCGCCGCACACGATTTTCTCGTCTACGCGCCGTCGTCACTCGTTCGCCATCGACGTCGCCTGATCGTTCTCATCGCGCACAACGAGACATCATCCACTCCTCTCTTCTCTGGATTGTTTATAATCCATTGCTAATTCTACTCGACACATCTACGCGCAAGATTTACACGCCATATGGATTATGATTAAGCGCTTTTTGGTAAATATTGAGGACACTATTAATCCAGGTGAAGCCGGGAGAAAAAAAAACAGCGATGGCGTTGTCAGAAATAGGGCTGGCTGCCGAGCCAACTCGGCTCGGCTTGGCTCAACTCACTCTAGCTCGTTAGAATATCAAGCTAGCTCGACTCGGCTCATTAAGGTAAACGAGCAAAAATCGTAGCTCGGCTCGTCTCTATATGCTCACGAGCTAGCTCATTATGGCTCAACGAGCTAAAGATGAATAACACATTTTCAATAGTCATTTAAAGGAGAAAACAACAATACAAGTGTAAATAGCATATATCATCACTTAGACATGTCCATCGATCCAAGTAACTCAAATGTTTTAAACAAGCATTCAAATAAAAACAATACATGTTGTTTTCTTCAAGGAGGATGACGGATCAGTGATCGCGCGTGCTCCTTTGCCAATAGCGGCAGTGGCAGCGGCATTGGCGTGCGTAGATGCATACGTGGAATCATAACAGGTGTCATGACCTGCCCTTAATTACGCGTTCTACCTTTGTATGTGGGTTGAGCTTTTGCAAAAAAGAATTGAGACCAGGGGCCTGGGCCTTGGGCCTTGGGCTAGTTTTTTTATTATCACGCAGCTCGTTTTGGCTCGTGAGCTGCTCATGAGCTGGCTCGAGTTGGCTCGTAAAATTAACGAGCTAATAACCTAGCTCAGCTCATTAAAAATCGAAACGAGTTGAGCCGAGTCGAGTCGAGTTTGCTCCGAGCTGAACTAGCTTGTGAGCTGCGAGTTTTATTGCCAGCCCTAGTCAGAAATCAGAATACACAAGAAAGCTATGTTGTTAGGCAGATATTGAGGACACGAGTAGTCAGTGGCGGGCCTTGGACCGGGCCAAGACTCAGGCCAAAGCTGTTAATTGCGGGGGCCTTGACGAAATGTTGTTGGGCTATGATGAATTCTGATGGACTGTTTGTTACAATTCATATGGCTTGTCATGGCTTTTTGTGAAAATGGGCTCAGCCCACAACCGGGCTCAATTGGCCCATTTGAAATTAGTCCATATGGAAAATTGCTAAAATGGACAAAAGAAAGCCTGTACAAAAAATCGTTAAAATGCTTGAATCTGTAAAATGAAAAAGGCCCACAATAGATCTGGCTTAGCCCACAAAGGCTGGTACATTTATGGGTTTTTGCTAGGCCAAATTGTATTTGTGACCTTTTTTCGCTCGTCATAATTCGTGATGACTCATCACAGAACATGATCCTAAACGCACAATAAATAATGAATGCAGTTTCGTCACACTAACATCACAAATTAATCATCGTGACTTAAAATATGTTTTTTCGACATAAATCAATCATCATAAAAGGATATATTTCTTGTGGTGGCACTTGGACTAGTATTTGCTTAGATGTATAGAAGATGTTATGAATCTGGTATATAACTAGAAATGCTTATATAATGGAACAGATGGAGTAGCGATGATACTTCTTTTGGAAATAGTGTAAACATCACACATTCAAATTTTTGCGGTGCAAAAACCGATCGCCGACTCGGGCGGAGCCCAACGTCGATCTCTCTCGGAACAACCCGTGCGTTGGCAAAGACGGTGGTAGTGGGATACTTCTCGTCTTCGAATTCTCTATCCCTTCCGCCTCCACTCCCTGTCCTTTCGACTATGAGGTTTGCGGAGGCGCTCCGGTGGCGGTTGCGTTGCTCGGGGATCCACAATGCAACATGCAACAGGTGCATCATCAGCGTCAAAGTTCTTGGGTGCAACAGGTGCATCATCAGCATCATCAGTCGGCTAGTGGGCTTCGTCGTGTGGCCATGGTGTCCACGGCGGGTGCGGCGGCGACGCTGTTCATCGGCGAGACCACGCTCGCGAGGATGCGGCCGTGGTTTGCGTCATTCGTGGCGTTCTGCTTGGTCGTGGCCGTGTGGCGGCAGCGTGGATTAGGCCGCTCCAATTGGCATCGCGACGCGGTGGAGGGGCGGCTAAATGGAGAAAGAGTGAAGATAGGGAGCTTGCACTGTGGAGATTAGGCTGCCACACAGTGGTCTTGTTATGGACGATGGCGGTGGCGCGACGACTCGGTTGCAGTGCATCATATCGAGGCAGCTCCGGGATGGAGATTCAGACTGTTCAACAATCTCACATGATCAATTTAGCGAGAGGTCATCATGGTCTATCATCTGCTCGTGTATGAATCAATTTGGTGGTTGACAAGATGGTGTTGAGGAATGTAGGTTTAGTGGAGCTACAACAACGATGATCTGTGGTGGCTAGCTTTATTCGAGAGAGGCCAATATATATAGCCATGGCCATAGTTGTTTGTCGGTTTGGTCAACTTGTTGCTGTTGTGCGTAATATTGCAGGCAAGGCTTGAATTCATTAGCAAGGAAGTCACTCTATGTTGATAATAGTGTAGTGAAAGCGTCACGGGGAGATGTGTCATCTCAGCATGATCCAACAGGCATCCTTCTACATGATGATAAAATGTGTAACGAAACTGTCGCTTGGAAGGTGCTTCACCTCTGCATGACCTTGTCTCAGATGTGTACTTAAGTGTTGTTTAAGCAGCTACAAAGATGGAGATAGGACTGGAACAACTGATTGGCCGACAATATAGGATTTAAAGGTGTTGAGCTAGATGATAGATTTCTATTTGTGTTTTTAGGCTGTTTTATAGCAGCTCACCTTGGTGTTTGATATGTAAAGGTTAAGTGTACCTCCATTGTGTCGGGGCCGAAACATTATTTCACGTTAAATAAAAAAATATTACTTTACCTAAAAAAATACGCACACAGTCAAACTCAAACCTGTAAGGAATATTACTTCGCCAAAACAAAGAACACTTAAGGACAAATCAAGACATCTGTGTCAAATTTTCTTCACCAAATAAATTTTGGAGAGTCTAACCATTGAAGACAAATCAAGCACAAACTCATTGAATAAAAAAAAAATCAGGTGAGCGTACCCTCTATTTTTACCTGGGTGAGATATATCAAAGTCAAAATAAATTTAGCATTTGAAAAGTGTTATGATTTATTATGCGACATATATGTGACACATAGCTAAATGCTGATGTGCTTCTACGGGTGCAAAATTTATTTGGTGAAGAAAATTTGACACAGATGTCTTTTCCATCTTCTCTCGCCAACACTTGCTCCCGTCACAATGGAAACAACTGAATTTCTCGTGTGTATTACTCCTGAGATGTATGTGTTTTCCTCCTGGCTGCATGCTGACTCAGAAACGAATATTCTAAACAGCTTAATGTGCTCTATTCGCTCAAAAGTTACCCTGCATAGATTTTGAATTTATCATCTCCAGAAGAAAATAGCTGATATTACAGTTATGTTTCAAAAATGCAGTTTTAATCATTTTGTGACAAAGATAATACATTTATACTGAACTAGATGACAGCAATGATCACATATCTTGGACCCTATTCTGATAAGATATATTTTTTAGAGGAAGTAAATGCCAAGAAGACAAATGCAAGACTTAATCATGCATGTATTTTACCAACGAAACTATTCAAATTAAACTAATGCCAACTAAATATCCCTGTCCCGACTCCATCCTTTTGAGCGGCACATCTCCCTGCGAGCAAGCCCTGACCTGCATATGACCCTGCAACTAAGCAAGAATTACTCCCTCTGTTTTGATAATGTTGACTTTAATTTCAGACGTGAGAAGCAGTACGCGTGATCCAGTCGCTTGCATCACAATGCAATCCAACGAATGATAAAGAAAGGGACAAGCAAGAGTTCTCCCAAATACAGTAGTGGAGATGACCTGAAATTTCACGGGTTGGCCTACATGTACTGGGCGGCTTCAGGGACTGAATAGCAGCTCGTGGCTTGATGAAGCAAAAGTAGCAGACAGATAGGTGATTCAGGGAGCAGCTTTTATGCATGGTATATATCAAGACAGACAGACATGCAAAATAGTGATGTAAATTATTCTTGGATTACTAAGCAAAAGGATTGTATTACTAAGCAAAACTCAGAATTGGATTTGCGTGTACACAGCAGTACATGTAAATGTCAGCATGCATGGGGAATTAGTGATAACCACATGGGAGACGACGCAAGGGAAGGTGATCGCGTGCGGCACGTACGAAATGCGATAGATGTCAGATACGAACAAGCATGCAGTGGAGGGAATAAACCTTTGAGTCCAAAGCCGAAAAAGAAAAGGCGCGCGAATGGAACCATCAGTCGCGCGGGAACTCCTCCCGAATTCAGTAATTATTCCAATAAAGTTTCCATTCTGCTCCAATTTTTTACGCGGGCTGCTCTCCGTGGCGCGAAATTAAGGATGGCAAGAGTTTTGGTTGGGGGAGCAAGAATCAGCAGAAAAATAGAAACTCAGAATAATTGTAGGAATGCTCGCTCAAAACAATCCCTTTGATTTTTCCCTGCATGCGAAGCGATACGATATGGCACGATTTACTTTCCAAACGAACTATAAGCGCTCGCATGCTATAAAAGGGAAGGAACCCCATCGTCCAAACCCATCGATCATTTCTTTGCTCCATCCATCGATCGTCTACCACCAGCCCAGCCCAGAGCCATGGCGCCCATCCTCCCACGCCGTGCCCCTGCCGTCTCCTCCACCGACTCCAACTCCGTCCTTAGCAGCAGCAAGAGGAGGCTGCCCCGCTCCTTCTCCGTCTCCTCTGACGAAGACAGCGACGACGGCCGCAGCAAGAAGAAGGTGCCACACGTGGCGAAAAACGATTCATGGACCTTCGCCGACGAGGTGACGATCCTTGAGGCGATCGTCGACATGAGCAAGAAGCTGCAGGGGAAGCATCCTGACCCGAAGGATCTCCACTTCGAGCTGCAGGGCAGCCTGATGCGGGAGAAGGCCTTACCCAGCGATTTCGCCAAGAAGAAGAATAACCTCAAGAGAAAGTTCAGAAAGACATGTAAAGAAGGAGGACCGCGAGGTGGCAAAAGAAACCACGAACTATTCCAGCTCTCAAAGCAGGTGTGGCCGGAGATCCTTGGCGAGTACCCTCACCTAATGAATTGAACCTCCATGGACATTGCTTTCTGTTCCTAAAATTGGCTGTAATGTAAACAGTCATTACCCATGAAGTTTTCATTTTGAGATCAATGAAGAATTAAGTTAAGAAAAGTACTCCTTGTCTGGTTTGTTACTTTGTGGTGGCGAATGGATGTGCCTCTTGTTTGTCGTTGTGTATTTGCGGGTGGGAGTTGGGTTTATTGCTTTGCCTGTCACCTCGGTTCTTGACTCATGTTCAGTTCTCGCTCACAGGTTTCTTGTGGGCCGCTTTCTTTCCAGCCTCGAGATTAGTTGCGTTGTTTTCTGGCGAAACGAAAACAGGCCCAAAAAAAAAGGGCCGGCTTGTGTGGAATTCTCGCGGGCCGAATAGCCCATCAATGACAAAACAAGGATTTGGGCTACCGGCATTAGTACCAAACCGGATGAATGAACAAGATGCGCATGGAACTCTCGTCCATGACAGACGAGAGTTGGTTCGAGCCAGGAGAGGTCGGTCTCTCGTGGTATGCGATTTGCCCTTGAGTTTGCTTTGAGACTAGGAAATACTAGTTTGCTTCTTCAACGGGACAACATAAGGTCGGGAAGGGTTTTGCAGCGCTCGTGGCGAGGCGGAACGGGGCTGTTTGCAATTGTACAAAATTCATCACACCTACCGATATTTTTGGTTGGCCGAAATACTGAGCATTCATTTTGGAAATTCTTTGGGCGATTTATTATTTGGGGAAGGTGTATTGTAAATTGTTGGAGATGCTCTCCTCGGGGAGAACGGTGGAGAGGATGCCGCACCAGCTCCGCTCCCTTTCTTCCGTGTATACTACCATCTAGAGTACAAGAACCTAAAACGAACTTAATGGATGGTAGGGCGGCATGAGCGGACGACGCGCCTAAAACGAACTTCCCCGTGCTGTAGAGAGAGAAAAACTAGCAAGACATGAGCGAAACAACAGGGAGAAAATATGGAGGAGAGAGAAGGGAGAGAGGGACGAGAAATAGCACTGCCGCACCGTCGAGGTGTGCAATTTGGTATTGCTGATCGATCGAGGAGGGAGGAGTGGCAGTGGGAGGACGGACGGAGGAGGGTTGGGAAAAACATTGGAATTCCCATATTCCTTCCCAATTTCTTCATCCTCCTCCCTCAATCGCCTCCCTCCCAATTAATCTGCTCTTCTTGAACACAATCAATTAGATCGATCCATCCATCCAATCCCACCAAGGGCGTGCATCATCGAACGACTCCAAAGAAACAAGGACGCTGTGCGCATGCATGTTGATGGTTGGGATCATTAATCCCTTATTACGTGTCACCATCCCTGCCCTCTTCACACTTCACTAATACATCGATCCATCAATTCCGCTTGAGAAAGCACGAACAAGAAACAGAGATCGAGCAGAGGTCACAGGGATCAGCAGCAGCTCCTTCCCTCCATCCTTTCGTCTTTGATGGGCATTATTCCATTCCAGTTTCAACTCCAACGCCAACAGGTACCGCTTATTAATCTGTAGCCTCAGGATGCAATTGCGTGTAACTCTTACAACAACAGATGTTCAAACTTCAATTGTATCATTTGTATGGCATATATTTTATCATCATCTTAATTTAAATACTATCTATTCATTCGCTAGGCGGCTATTTATAAAAATCTTGTTTAGTTGCATTTCATAGGGATTCCTCGGTAGCTTTTTGTCTGCATATTCGCCCCAGTCACTAGTACCTAGTGAATACTTAGGATTCGCGATGCTTTAGCATGAGTTTATCTGCAAGTAAAATTTTGAAAGATACATGTTACTGTGTTATCTTTTTGTTTTCTAATCTCCCCGATTCTGATATCCAAAAGCATACATACTATACACATTGTATTCTGTGATGGCCTCTTTTGTTGTCCATTGATTCGGAATACTTAGCAATATATATATCATAGATACTTGCTGGAGAGCAGACGATCCTCATCCCTTGCGGCTTCGTGCTTTGCAACTTTTTACAATACTATTTTCTCACTTCTAGATATTTGTGTCTGTAGCTTTTATATATTGATTCTTACGATTGTTCAGTAAATTATCTGATCGGATTGCAGTCGAGGATATGGTCGGAAATAGGGCATGGTTTGGAGGGCTTTTCAACAGCTCAGGCAAAAGGCGCCAAGTCAGTGCAGAGAAGTTATTTGAACTTACCCCTCTTCAGGTAAAGATCTGTGCTATCCAGAACATATAATCCTTTTGGTCCTGTTATTACATAAGGAGTAGAAAACTGGGAGTCAAGATTGTAATAAATACACGTTATTTTGAGTAATTTACCTCGGCTTTACCTGGGTATGTAAATAAATACACGTTATTTTGAGTAATTTATGCACTATAACAATAAGTTGCCAAAGAGTTAGAACACAATGACCTCGGCTTTTTTTTTTCATATGCCCTTATTCTGATTGTCAAATTCCTGTATGAAGGTTGTCAGATAACTTTGTTGGGTTCCATAAACAATTGCATAATCCTTATCGACTAACTACTTAATTACTCATTTTGAAAAGACCTACTTATTTCCTTGCTAATGGAAGAAATGGATAATATTTCACATATCTCAAGAATAAAAGACATAAGTCATTTTTGTAGTGAGTATTATGGCTCAGATTCATTCTCAAGCTTCATCTGAAGTTTTCGCGATGATGAAAAACAATTTAATAAAAGATAATATGCTGATATCACAACAGAAGAGAACCAGAGAATGAATGGAAGTAACTAACAATAGGCTCACATTCATTCTAAAGCTTCATCTGGAGTTTTTGCAGTGATGGCAAACAATTTAATACTATGCTGATATCACCATAGAAGATAACTAGAGAATGAATGGAGTTTTCGCTTTGTCAATTTTTATGGGCTAAGAAAGCACCTACAATGTCTCTTGGCTTCCTGCAGCTGAACTAACCTATTTTTTAAAATATTTAGGAACAGAGGTTGCAAAAGTTGAAGGAAAGGCTAAATGTACCTTACGATGAAAGTCGGCCAGATCACCAGGTCAGAAACTGTATATTTGCATCAGTGAATATTCGATAGGATCATGAATATAGAATGAAATGCAAACATGAAAAGTTTAGTTTCAATCCTGAATATGAAAGGGTCATGTGTGACTGACTTTATCTTTCTCATTTGTTGAACTTGGCTGTAGGAATCACTTATGGCTCTTTGGAATGCTTCTTTTCCTGATACAGAGCTTACTAGCTTAGTTTCAGAGCAGTGGAAAGATATGGGGTGGCAGGGCGTGAACCCGACGACTGATTTCAGGTTACTGTTTGTTTTTTCGCTACTATTAGAGTGTCTGTCTGTGAAGAAATGTTGTTGGTGTACCTCTTTAGTCTCTTTTGGAAACAAAATGCCTCTTGTTTAGAGGAAAGATCCATCTTCCCTAATGGCCCGCTTGATTGTTCCTCTAAGTACATTTCATATCCATCATCTGTTTCCCTGACAGACGAGAGACTTGATAATGTATCATCTGGCTTTGTTTCAGGGGCTGTGGATATGTCTCGCTTGAGAACCTTTTGTTTTTTGCAAGAACATATCCGGTATGCCCTTTTTCTTGCATTGGTGACCTGCAAAACAGAAAAAAGGAATTTCATCTTCGCCCCTCCAGTTCTTTCAAAAAAAAATTGTTTCATCTTATAAATTAAACTCCTTATGAAATGAGCAAAGTGGCGCTGCATCTCATGGTTGACTGAACAAGCAGGCTTCATTCAAGAGGTTGTTGCTGAAGCAACAGGGAATACGAGTCACATGGGAGTACCCCTTCGCCGTTGCAGGCATAAACATCTCATACATGTTGATTCAGCTGCTGGATCTCAACTCAGGTATGCATCTCAATTTAACCACAAGTATAAAAAAAAGGGTCTTAGTTTCTCTTTGATCTAGTTAGAGGAGTGGGCACTCTCTCAGGCCCTTCCTTCCTTGTAGAAGGCATCTAGCTTTCCATGTGATACTGTCTTATTGGAATTAACAACTGCACAGACTATGTGCATTGCATCAGTTTTGGTCAAAGCATTAAAACTAGTAATCAAAGTACATCTACCATGTGCACTGCATTCGTACGAGTCAAACAACTTGATTACCATACAAACCGTATAACATATAGTATGGTATCAGCTTTTGTTTTCTTTCTCAAGATGATCATCAAGGAATCTTTCGATTTGATTACGACTGTTTCATGATGAGCAATTAGAATACACACATGCATACAGCTGGTGCTAACTGCTAACCGATGCGCAACCGTTTCGTTTCGTCTCGTTGTGTTGTTGTTACAACGCCCCTGTATGCCATCAACATGATTGGCAGCCTGATCATTTATACTATTCAGGCCTCACAGGAATCGATCATGTGATTTGAACAAAAAAGAATGAGGGCTTGATTTTGTTTGGTTGTTCATGTGCTCTCTCAGAAAGCAATAACTGAATGGTTGTTGGTTCTACAACTGCTAGTCGTTTAGAGCTGTTCAGGGTCTTGCTTCATTCATTCAGATATCATATAAAAACAATGGCTGAGATTAAAGCTCGCCCACGGTATTTGATTGATTTCTTTCCTCTGTTTCCATTTTCAGCGCGACCGAAATCTTTGCCAGGGATTAACTTTATCAAAGTGTTGACAGGTATATAAACTCCTTTTCTTTTCGTTGCACATTGATGTTGGGTTGATTCAGGTAGACATATAATCTTACGTTTTATGTTCATCATGTCAGAACATGAGGACGCATTTGATGTGCTGTACTGCATAGCGTTTGAGATGATGGATGCCCAATGGCTAGCAATGCGTGCCTCATATATGCAGTTCAAAGTAAGGCAATCCTTTCCTTTTACACATTATGGGTTTGAACAAATCATTGCCAGTTTAGTGTGTATTGGAGAGGTAATCATTTGCTTGGACTAATGATGTGCGCTTCTGCTACTACTCCTCTTGAATCGAATTGGAAATTGCAGGACGTGCTGGAAGCAACGAAGCAGCAGCTGGAGAGGGAGCTCTCCCTGGAGGATCTCCATGGCATCCAAGACCTCCCTGCTTACAACCTCCTGTACAAATAGCACATAAGTAGGTTCGATCCAGTCAACTTAATGCAAAGGCGACGAAAACACGCATCATTGATGAGCCTGTAAAAAACTCCACCCAGTTCGTCCTCTCCTCCTCTGTAAAAATACGTCATGTTGATGGAAACACGGCCATGTCGCCAAGGATCCTAGGGATATTATACAACTATAAATACATCAAGTTGCACGTCCTTGAGCTGAGAAGCGCTTTCAAGGGGAAAAAGGAAAAGAAAAGCAACAGTTTTTTTACATTTGCATGTGACGAGAAGAAGCCACTTGCTCTGCTTTGACTGGTCCAGGCGATCTATTGATCCCATGTGTTCGCATATATGTGCAGAGATACACGTCTAAGGCATGTGCTTTCTTTTTTTTTTAGCTCGTGGATGTAGCGCGCGCTACAGGAACGGTATGTGCAAAGGAGGATACGTGGGCGTTCCGTGATCCATCCCCTGCAACAGTGCTGCAGATAGGGGGCGCCATACCACTGTTTGTGTCAGAAAAATTGGCACAAGCGAAGGCTACAAATAAAATTGAAAAGAGAAACAGGAAGCATCGAAAACATTGTTCAACAAAAACAGGGGAAGCCTTTCTTTCCGACTCTAGTAGTACTAGCAGATAATAGATCACCTGCTGGCCAAATGATTAGAGATGGTGCTTCTTCAACAGAAAGCAGTGCGTGTCCATGATCAGATAGATGAGCTGAGAACATGCAGATCTTAAGAGTGATGGAGATGGTTGGTGTGCACTGCATTGCCCTTGGCCACGTCTGGTTTGCACACACAGGAAGGAAAGGAAAGAAGGGAGGCCAGGTAAGGTCAGGGTCAGAGCATAGCACCATACTTGTACCCATGCTCGCAATGGCGTTCAATCAAGGTCCTTTGCTTGCTTCCCATGAGAACTCAAGGAGACTGACTAGCTGGACCGTCAACACAACACAAGACAGCAGCCCATCCTATCTAAACACCGTCCCTCACTGTGCAATAGAGTGCGTAGCAACACACTGCAGGGCAGGCAGCATTGAGAGTGATGAACGAGCAGAGAGAGCATCAGGTAGCAGTGCTAATGCTTGGTCGCACGGCACATCAGATCCTCTCCTCCAGAGGCTGTGAAGCAGAGAGCAGGAGATGTTCTGTTTCGTGATTCCTTTCCCTTGTAAAGCGAGTGGAACAGCAGCTCGTACTACAAAGGTGGTACAGTAATCAGATCATCTTGTATGGCGTCTTGTTGCTAGTAACATACAGAAACACAAGCAAGTGCAGTGCTTGTGTGGTGTCCAGTCACTCGCCATCGATGAACCCACAATTAGATTATTATCTTCTCTTGCAACAAACCAGAAAGGATCCTAAAAAACAGGCTTGTAGCGTTTGGCTGTACTGATGAGTAATAAAGATGATCATAGTAAGAATCCATGATATAGTAGTAAGTGGTAAATAATAATAACAGGAACAATGACTCTTGTACTACTGGGGACTACTACTAAGCCGCTCTCCGGCGGTGGCGGGGCGGGGACTGTCTTCTTCCTCCTCTCCTCTGCTTTCACTCACTCATGTTTTCTTTGATAATTTGACAAGGCCAAAAGAAAAGAAAAAAAAGGTTCAAGAACAAAATGAACAATTACAGACAGGCAAAGAAAGAAAGAGATGAGGATCAGATCAGAATCTGGCGTTCTCGAAGCCGTGCAGATCGCTGACCCTGTTCATGGACTTTCTCATGATGGCCACCTTGGCGAGCTGCTCCGCCGCGCGCCACGCGGACGTGGGCGTCAACGGCTCGGCAGCAGCAGCAGCAGGTCCTGAGCCCGCGCGCGGCGTCCCCACGGGCGTGGTGGACTCGGACGTCCTTGTCCTGCCGCTGCTCCTGGAGTGTTGTTGTTGGGTGCGGCGCCAGCGCATGTCGCTGAGCTCCGTGTCGAGGCTTCCGACGAGGTCCTGCTGCTGCTGCGACGGCGGGGACTGCAGCACGAGCGCCCGCGCCGACGACAGCAGGTGGATGGCCGTGGACAGGTCGTGGAGCTCCGCGAGGCGGCGCGACTCCGCCACGGCGCGCGTGGCCACGAAGAGGTCGTGCAGGCGGCGCGAGGAGGACTCGCCGCCGCGCGGGAGCGCCGGCAGCGGCAGCGGTGGCTGGTCGGCGGCGCGCACCGTGTCCTGCGTCGCCGGGTCGCGGTAGCTGCACCGCACCGACAGCGAGTGCTCTTGCTGCGGGTGGAGAGGCGCGCGCAGCTCTACCAGCAGCTCGCGCTCCTCCTCCGCGTACATCTCGCCCAGCCGCACGCTCACCGCCGCTGCCGCTGGAGCAGACGACACGGCCTGCTGCTGCTGCCCGGGGCCGCTGGAGTAGACGGCGGTGATCTCCCCCGTCGGGAAGAGCAGCTCGAGATGCACCTCCTGCATCACCACGCTGACGAGACCGCCCAGGCACTTGGCGAACGCGTGCTCCTCCACCTCGTTCTTCTTGTGGTCTTGTTGTTTCTCCTCCTGGACAACAAGGGGCGGCGGCGCGTCCATGATGGGGATCTCCACGTGCGTGAACCGGGTGGCCGGAGCCACGGCCGGCCGCCGGACAAGAGGCGCAGGCTTTCTCTCTTGCTGCTGTTGTGTTGTGTCGGAGAGGAGCATGACGGTGGCGACCGGGTTGCGGTCGCGTCGGTCCTCGAGGACCTTGGTGGCCTTGCGCAGCGCGTCGCCGACGCACCCCCCGCCGCCCTGCTGCTGCTGCTGCTCCGAGGAAGCGGCGGAGGCGCAGACGACGAGGCGGTCGACGATCTGGCGCGCCGACCGCTGGCCCTGCCTGGTCATCCGGCGGAGCGGAAGCAGGCGCTTGGCGGCGCCGGAGAAGGCCACGATGGAGAGGCGGTCGGCGGGGCCCAGGGAGGCGATCACCAGGCGCATCCCGCGCTTGAGCGTCTGCAGCTTCTCCCCCATCATGCCCTGGCTCACGTCCAGCACCGTCACAAGGTCGATGGCCGCGCGCCTCTGCTGCTTGGACGACGACAAGGAAGACAGCCCGGGCGCCTTCACCTTCACGGCCACCACGTACTTGCTGTGCCGCCGCCCCGACGACACCAGCGCCGCCTCGGGCGCCACGCTCACCGCCAGACTCGTCGAGCTCCTCCTCCTCCCCCTGTTGGGGAAGAAGCCCCCGAACTCCTCCTCCTCCTCCTCGCCGTCGTCCTCCGGGATCGGGTTAAAGCCTCCGCCGCCGCCGTTCGCCGCGGCCTTGGGCGCCAGCAGCGGCTCGTCGTCGTCGTACAGCTTCGACGACGCCGTCTTGTTGCGGGTGGCGTCGTCGTGGAAGGAGGAGCAGTGGAGCCGGAGGGACGCCAGGAACGGGGCCTGCGCCACGGCGACGCGCACACGGGGCACGACAGCACGCCGGCAGCGGACCGCGCGTGGCGGCGATGCAGGGGAAGTGGAAGGTGTGGGAGCACTCCGCCGTGAACACCGCAGAGCTGCCGCTGCTCTTCACGCTGCGACAGCACACGCCGCAACGACACTGCAAGGAACATAAGCCATCATTAGCCATTTTTTTCATTAATTATGGACAGATTCATCATTTGTTAGTCATTCACATCACATTCTGCACTCCCCTGTTTCTTTGCTACTCCTAGCGGAGAAAAAAAAACAACAATTTGTTTTCTTCCTTTGTACTCCTACTATAGTATGTAAAGCAAATTTGGTTTTGAGTCCAAAGCAGCGTTGGGATGAGGAAAAGATGTTCCTTTTTGGGCACTAGTAGTATCATTTGGATGGGGGGTAGGCTCCAATGAAGAAAATCATGGTACAAAAGCTGATCTGATCTGATCCAGCTTTTCCCCCTCGACTCTACTCTAGCCCATCAGCTTTTCTTCAAATTGACATTAGTAACAAAAAGGCAGGGGATTGCATCCCGCTGCCGCTACCACTTGTGTACCAGTACGACGAGTTATCTTCTGAAATGAAAGGAGGCTGGATTGCTGCTATCTACATCTAAGAGTCATTTTGACACTACATTCTCTCATGGAGTATACCAGATGCCAGGAGACAATCAACAATCATCAGGGAGGGGAGGGGAAAGAAAACAAAAGTTTGTGATTGGAAAAGCTGCTGTGAATGATATAATAATAATTACTCAATCATTCATCATCACAATGAGGAGAAGAGGAAGAATCTCTCAGGGAAAAGAAAGGGGAAAAGAGAGGGTGGTGGTAATGATTGGTGGTTTCTAGAGATGGGGATCTTCGCCAATCACCAGCGGCCAAGCCAAAAGACAAACAAAAACTCCTAGTAATACGAGTGGAGTACTTATTATTAGTAGTGCGTTTCATCTCACTTTATCAGTTTATTGTTTGCTTGCACTCAACTCGCAACAACAAGAACAGAAGAAAAAAAAAAATACTGTACTAGTAATCGATTTCTTTTTCCTTGCACTAACTAGTGGAGGTGGAGGTGGAGCATTGGATCAAGAGACTGAAAGAGCGAAATGGCTGGCTGACCTTGGAGGGCAGGAGTGATGCCTTGAGGAGCGCGAATCTGGATGGGGATCTGGGCGACGCCGGCGCCGACAGCGCCTGCAGCAGCGGCATCCTCCCGGGCTTCCTCATGGGCGCCGGCGCCGACGGCGGCGTCACCGGCGCGGAGTCCGCCGGCTCCTGCAGCGGCTTGGTGCGGCAGCGGAGCGTGGGCGTGGCCGGATTGCTGCCGGACTTGGAGAAGAAGCCGCCGGCGCGGGGGCTGGCGTCGCGGGGTCGGCGCTTCTTGGCCTTGGCGTTGGCGTCGTCATCGTGGTCGTCGCGCTGGACGGACGTGCACAGCGCCCTCCGCCACCCCGTCCCCATCTTCGCGAACTGGAGGAGGAGGAAGGTCGCGCTCCTGCCTGGCCTGCTGCAGACGAGAGGGAGAGGGAGGAGCTCCTATGACTTTTAACAATTGCTTCTACTAACCACGCTCTGCTCTGCTCTGGTTGCTTCTAATAATACTACGGTGATGCACTGCTAGCACCACATGGCAATGGCTAATGAGGGAGGGAGGAGGAGACTACTCCGTTAAGTACTACTGGGGCGACGACGACTCCGCCATAATTTATCCTCCTCGCTCACTCGACTCGACCTCTAGGGGCTCTCTAGTTCAAGAGAGAGAAACAAGCTACTACAGTGGAGCAATTATTATAGATAGGCCGCGCTGCAGCTCGCAACCTACTCACAGTCGCATCCCAGGCTCCTTCCTTCCACAGTACCACGACTCTGCTTCGTGCTTATATTTATTATTCAGAGAAATGCCACTTCTCGCCTCCCGATATCACCCTCCGGGTTGTATGTATTGTCATCACATTGGTAACTGATCCAGCTCCACCTCCCAAATTTCAACCTCAAGCAGATTCCCTCCCACCTTTTACATCAAAATTTTCATTTACGACTTCTAATCCTAATAGTGTCATCAACAGTTACAGTGTTGTGTAACTATACTGAACACTTTCAAGCTCCGAGTAATTCAATTTAGGTTCAATCCATTCAATTAGTAGGAGTAAACCACAATAAGCATTCAATTCATTTCAAGCTGCTGGTGATGCAGCAGAATCCGAGAGCAAGCAGGGGCGGGGTCAGAGCAGGGTTTGGCGCAGGCACGGGAAGGCTGCCCTGCGGCGTGACGTCTTTCTCGACGCCAGAAGCCAAGAAGAAGAGCAGCGGAGCTCCTACGGCGCGGCGCCACGTTGGTCGGCACCACCCCCTCGCCTCTCGCAACTGTTCACACATGTGGCCTGCCCTGCCCCATCCAAGGAATCTCCATCCCATCCCATCCATCGCCTCTCCCCTCCCCTCCCGTCGTGCTCCAACCAACGCCATAAACACGCCGGCTAACTACATTTTCACTTCTTTTTTATTAGGATGCTGATGTTTTTACTGCTCAAAAATCAGTACAATTAATGTGTGTGAGAGTAAAGTACTATATCAAACACTCAATAATTTAACTCAAATTTTGGCTTTAGGCATTTCCACCTCCATCAATGGATATGACATTTATAGGAAAAAGTCTAAATTACTTCTCTCCAATATAGTCAAGTCTACATAACCCTTTAAACTATTCTTCGGTTCATTTCACCCCCTAAACTATGTCGCTTGGTTTAATTTACCCCCTAATATAATTTGTATTTTTTATTTCTCCATGCACAAGTGTGGCATTATGTACAAATTTTGTGAGATGATAGTAGACATCATAACTCATGTTATAAAAGTATAAAATATTTTTTATCATTATTTTGATGGGCTGAGATATTTAATAATTAAGTAATCTTTGGGATATGATATTTTTATTGAAAATGATGACAAAAAAATCATGATATATTTTTCTAACATACATTGTGATATTCACTACACCCATGCAAAATTTTAAATTAAAATCCAATTTGTGCATGGAGAAATTAAAAAAAAAAGAGAAATTATATTAAGGGGTGAATTGAACCAAGTGACGTAGTTTAGGGGTTAAAATGAACCAAAAGATAGTTTATGAGGTTATGTGGACTTTGGTTATACTTGAGGGAAGTAATATGGACTTTTTCCTTTCAAATATTACCTAGTTTGTTCATGTATTTTCCTACGCCTATTCAATAGTATGAAATTATATGGACTACATGGTACTTATCAAAAAGCCACTTTTTTCCAAGTCATCTCAGCATGTGGCAGCCTACGTGGCACACTTAAATTGTTTGGGTAGCTGACATGTGGGTCCAAGGTCACTTCATCCTCTTTGAGTGCTAGTAAAAGGTTTCTCAAAGTTGTAACTAAAACCAGGTGCGAGCTGCAGTAATGGTTACAAAAGTAGTGCAAAGGGACAATATAATAAGCCTGACTAAAATAAGTCGACTTATTTCGTTCCCCATGATAATCCTTTCATTTTCGTTACACCATTTGGTTAGGAACACGTTGATTGAGAACTAGCATTTCAGGATATTTGATATTGCAAATAAATAAACCAATACCTGAACCACACACTGTCAATGTAAATAATGCTTGCAAATTATGTTTGTGCACATGGATTCGTGCTTGGGAGTTGTGAGCCCTTAACCCACTTGCAACGCACCATGGAAACCGTACGTCCTTGTATAGCGTGTCTACTGTAGGCGGTGGTGTCGCAACGCGTGCGAAGTGTAGCAGAGACAGCAGTTGTGCGGACGATCGAGCCATCGAATAGAGATTGCCGATAGCTCGATCATGTTACTGCCTCGCTGCTAGAACTCAGTACTTGCTGGGACAGCCGTGCCATCTCTTCTTTTTTCTTTTGGGAAATGTATACAGTTGTGGTACGATCTGGTAATAGCAAGGAGCTTGGCTTGGCGTTGGTGTTTGGAAGGATTCTTGCCGATTTGGAAGGGTCGATCCGTCCACCACATGTTATGTGTGTTGAATGATTGGCAAGTTAGGCACGCACCACGGATCGTCCAAGCGCGCATCGTGACAAGAGAGCACAAAAAGTGAACCTTTCTTCAACATTCCCTAGTGGAACTTCACCGACCCAACTTTCAATTTAGAGTTAGGAGGTAAAAAGGGAAGACCCAATCTGCAACATGTACCAGTACCACCGACGACTAATTGCGGTATTAGTTCATTCACTACCAGATGCAACAACCTAATGGTATTCTCTCTAATATTAAACTGGTAATAATTTATAAAGTCAACATTTTATTTCTTCCCAAAGTAATAAATTTATTTTTACAGATTGTTATACTGTTTAAAGAACAATGAATTTGCGCATTTAACCAGTAAATAACAATAATGTTTTAATAATTTATCTTTACAAAGATCAAAAGAATTGTGTTAAATAATATCATTTTAAAAGAAGCTAGGAATATTTATACTACAAATAGAGGGGATCAAATGTTCTTTAATTTCCTACACCAAGCACAAATTGAAACAATGTTGGGAACCATATGTTTCCCCACAACTTGGTTTTTTTTTATTGAAAACAAATATATATTTTACTCTGGAAAAATTCATTTTGTTTCTTTTGTAAACAATTATATATGGCCCAATTTACTATTCATGTTTGGTAATTTTACTTGGTCCTTTTTCTTTTGCCAAGCTATATTTTAGTTACATAATTTTGTAGTATGATAAAGACATTATAAGTATGTTACAAAATTATTTTTAAATACGTATGTATCTATAGCGTTATGCATATATGTGTCTCACCATTTAAAATACTGCTATATATGAAATGGTTCCAAGCTATGAGAATAATATCATAAAAATTCTAACTTTTTTGTTTTGTGAGATTGAGAGTTGAGAGATTTTACGGTGTTTGCGAGGTACCGAGATGTACTAAAAGGTACCGTAATGTGGACCGTTGATCAAAAGAGGGGTAAGGTACGGAATAAAAATTATCATAATTAATGGCAGGTGATATTAATATGGCAACTAAGAACCTTTTGGATGATTAAGTAAACCATGAGATCGTTTACTTCTCTTGCAATTACTATCTCTCTCTCTCTCTCTCTCTCTCTCTCTCTCTCTCTCTCTCTCTTCCTTGTTTTTTTATGACTCAATATCTTCCCTATTCGAATTTTTTCTCTTTTTTTTATGCAATTTCTACCCTGCTTGTCTTCACGATCAAGGAGATGATTTGATTGCCATCAGCACGTGACAATTATTTTGTTCATGGAGAAAAGACTGAGATCTGCACATAAGCGTGGTATAATAGCCATGACGGCATATGTGATTGACCTAACGTGATATTATTTACTCAACTGCTCCATAATTACTCAGTTTATATATCATTCCAATGACTCAATTGAGTAGGACCAAGAAGGGACTGCTGTTAAATTGAATGTGGCAAGCGCTAAGATCATGTTTGGCACAATTATTTGTACATTGATTACCATAATGAGGTTCTTAAATTTTTTCGTTGCATTACAACAACCAAAAATACAACCTAGCAAAATTTAAAAAGTTCCAAATATAGCACAACAATAAGGAAGTTACCAAAAAAATCTCAACAATCCCGTCACCTGCACTCTACATTGTCTTCCTCCTTTCAATTGTCTAGGTTACCATGGCCATGAAACATGTAAATTGAAATTTAACAAGTAAATATCATAGGTAAGGGATTATATGACATCACTACAGCATTAGCCTCTAGAGGTATCACGACTGGCACCGCGTCGTCATGACCCTAGTGCCATCGCTGCCGGCACCTCCTCGCCTTGGGACGGCATTCTCGCCGGCACCACCCCACCATAGGACCAAGCAGGCGTAGTGTTCTTGCTTCATTGAAATAAATATTCAAACTAAGTAAACGATAATCAAACAATGTAAATAGGAAGGTCACACTTGTAGACATTTATTCCCGGGTTAATTTGATCAGTGCCACTACAAAAACACCTAATGTCCTATCTATCATTGCAAATTGTCTAATATGGTCAGTGCCATCAGGTGTGTAAACGTTAATCATATATGCCATTTTTGACTGGTCAATACGTAACGGAGATGTCAAAGGACCAAACTGCCCTTGTCTTCTTCATCTGCCTCCATACTCTCTTATTCCCGATTTTTCTGTCTTCCCCAATCGGCATGCTCGGACTCATCGATGGAGCACTTGGCGACCCGTCCTGACTTTGCCTCCCCCAGGGATGTCAGTGCGTGGCCATCCCTGCCCACTCGGGTCGCCGGAGCCAGCCATGGGTGGCTGAGCGCTGGCCACCCACGCCACGAAGTGCTGCTGCTGCTCGCCTTGGCACGCCACCACGCAGTGCTGCCGCCGCTTCTGGACTGATGTGCTAATGCTGCTCGCCTGGTGCTGCCGTGACGCATTGCTGCTGCAGTGCTGCTGCTGCTCGCATGGCAGCTTGGAGTTTGGTGACCCGAGGTTGAAGACAAGGGAAAAATTGGCATTTTGGAAAATATTTAACGGCTAATGCTAACGGCGTTGACGGCGATGGCACGCATGATTAACAATTGCACACCCGATGGCGCTGATCATATTAGCACTTTTGCAATGGCACAAAGCAGATTAGGATATTTTGTAATGGCACATGCCAAATTGACCCTTTATTCCCTGCCATTCCATATTAACAAAGACATGCAATTATCTTTCTATCATAAATGCTTAAGTACCTCCGTCAATACTTTTGTACCTTTTGGTTGGTACCTTTCATTATGAAACGTCGGATTTAAGACAATGGATGGTTCACGTTAATTGCAAACACTGAAAGAGATCTCCTTAGGGTTACATGTCATACATGACACAGACCAAGTTGAATCTCGACATATAGGGGTAACTTCTCCAAATTTGAATTGATCTGTGGGGGGGGGGGGGGCGAAACTGTTACATATATGGGGTCAACTAACAAAGTAGAGTACTTTTTCCCGCTATTTAATTTGGTGCTGCAGATTTGCCCCCGGTACATTTGCGTTCCACATGTGCATGTAGTGGTAGAATGGTAGGAGTAACTGGCAACAGGAGTTGATGAAGTCACGAGTGATGTACCATGGCTCCTGCATATTACTTCAAGTCAACCAGGAGAAGTTTCGTGACGAGTCTCCGGTTTGAGCCTCTACTTAATTAGTCGGAAGAGAAGTATTTGACCTTGTTAGGTTTCTTCTATAAATTAGTTTACATCATGGGTTCGCAGATGATCATACACGATGAGAGAGATGAGGAAAAGGGTGGGAAAGCGGTGAAGGTGAGACAATGATGAGAGAGCTGAGCTACGGGGCGTTGCGTGAGAGTGGAGGTAAAGGCAGGACTCGCTGCACAACAAATACAAGTCGCCTCGCGTTGGCGTGTTTTGGGGGTGGTGTCTTAGAAGTAGTAAAATAGTACTACTAGTCGTGTTGCTGCATGCATGTGAGGGGTGGGGAGGGGATCGAGATGGAGTGTGAAAAAAGAAGAGAGAAGAAAAGGTCGTTGATGGATGGGGATCCGCCGGCCGTCTCTCCTCGATCGATTGATCCATAGCCTCCCTTGGCTTTGGTTCATCTTTTTTGCTTGCTTATCAGGTCAATTCTCCGTGCGCACACACAACGCATGGCATGTAGGTCTGGTTATACCGCTCACGCGTTCCCTTTCACAACTTGGGGCGTGTTCGGCGCTTCAGTTTAGAGCCTCTAAAGTTTAGCTATAAAGAGAATTTTATTATTTAGGAGTATTAAATAAAGTTTAATGACAAAACCTTTTTACAGATGGGTACATCTTTACGAGACGAATTTAATGAGCCTAATTAATCTATGTTTTGCTACAGTGATGCTACAGTGATGCTACAGTAAATATCGTCTAATCACAGCTTAATTACCCTCGTTAAATTCGTCTCGCGATTTAGAGGGGGGGTCTGCAGTTAGTTTTGTAATTAAAATTTATTTAAAATAAGATTCTTTTTGTTTATATCCTTTTAAATTTTAGCCTCTAAAACGCCGAACGCGCACTTGTTTCAACTACACAGAAGAGGGTGGTGGCGCGCGTTGACCACCATGGCATGTAGGTACTCATGCAGTCGAGTCAGCTCCTCGATCCACGTTTCCATCCATGTACGGCTGGCTGACCGACTGCGCCCTAGCAATCCGTCCCCGTCGTGACCAATTGACGATCGAGGCAATCGTCCGTACTGCCAATGCCCCCCAAAAATGGCAAAATAAAGTCAACGCTACATGCAACAAACACCCGGCCGAATCGATGGGATTCACACACCGGCCGCCGGCCAATATAATCGATCGTCGGTCAAACACGTAGAGTGCTGTGCAATATACTTATGCACACGCTCTCGCTTTTCCAATTGCCAAATCGATCGTCTTCCTTTCTTCATTTCCACCACATATAATGTGTTCGCCCCACAGCAAGCCAGGCAACTTAACATTCCATAATATGCCCTGTTTAGTTCTACGGGCACAGTTTGTCATACTTTACGCAGGCACGTTTCACTGCCGGCGGCTACCCTGCTTGCTACTATCTGCTTCCGCTCTGCTACTACTACATCTGTGCGTATGCCGCAACCTTCTTGACCTCCCTTTGCTGCCTCCATTATATTGTAGCAGGCCAAGGTGTTTCCTTTTTCGCCCTAAAAAAAAAGGTGTTTCCTTTTTCTCCGATCAATTATATTGTTCCGGCATTTCAGTTTGTTACGTTTCTGAAAATTCAAAAAGCTTCGCGGCTTGTCTTTTTACCTGACACGACAAGAGTTACTCGAATATTTGACACCATTGACAGTAAATGCTATCCACCGATGCTCTGTTGTGTAAAGCTGCCTATGCCTTATCTTGTGAACTGCACTGTATGTGCATTAACAGTGGTGTCTGCAAATCCTACGTCGATGAACAAGTGCGTGCATGCTCGTGTGTGTAAATAGTGCACCTGATGGAGAGTAGTATATGTAATCAGCACCTTTATTTGCCAATTAATACTTTGCCAGGACATGGCATGATGCATTACATGACACGAACTACTAACAAGTTGTGCATGTTCAGGTTGGTCGGTTCTTGGTTGCTTTGGGCCATTGGCACCTGCCCTTTTCCGCCTCTTTGGCATCTTGTCGATTTTTTTCAGTCGTTCCCGTTGGAACCAAGCATTCCATGCAACTGCTACTTGTCCACATCTGCTTGCTTGCTGACTGCATCATCCTATTACTATCTCTCTTTTCCCTTCGCTTTTTGCAGCACTTTGATGCCAGATTTAAGGAATGGATGGATCCCAACCGAAGCCGCATATGATTGCCTTGCATCTACAATTGCAGATGCTCCATCTCGCAGGCAGCATAGATCACACCTGTTTAATAATGGGCCCGCAGGGGATACACTAGCTAGCTTCTTTCTGATTTGATTTTATACAAGCAACTTGCAGATTGGGCCTACGTAAAATATTACCGATGCGATTTGGATCATGTGGACTAGTGTGGACGATCATTATAGGGTACCAACCACTTATTAGGCATACAGTACTAGTGTGGATGATTGAGATTCTCCAACCAAGTCAACTATCAACAGAAGTACTGTAGTAAATAACTGAGCCATCTAGTACTCCTACTACTTGAGATGGCTCGACGAGGGGGGAACTTGATCTGTAATTCTGCTGCATGCTGTCAACGTACAACCATGTACTGCTTTATTGGGATGGTTCCTCATCCATCCAACTTAGCTTTGTGCTTATAATTTTATAATCTCCATCGATCAAACAAAGTAACACACTGAAACGGATAATCCTTCTCTTTTCAATCGGTGTCCGGGCGGCGTGATGGGCCAAGCAAATTAAGTGCATGGGTCGGCCTTCTTGCATTATCAAACTGTCTTAATAAACCCAAATGATAGTAGACACACTGGAATTATAAAGAAAATGCTACAAGTAGTCCCAATCCGGTGCAGTCTACTCAATCAGCGCAGTTAATGAAGATGAAGGGAGGGCGGGCTACTTGATCACGATGATATGATCGGAGCTGCCTTCAACATTGGTCATAATCAGTCAATCCATCAATAAATGAAGCTATATACAGTAAATCAAGCATCACATCTTGATGTACTCTGTTCTGCGTTACTAGTCGTCCCCTACGGCTAGCTAGCAATCACTTTAGGCTTTCCTTGTTCGAGCTAGCCAGTACGTACAGCCATTATTTGTCAATGGGCATCGACGAGTAACAGATCATTATTACCACTAACATGCATCTAATAGCTAGTATATACGATTGCGAGTCTCGACCTAACACGCCATGAATAAAAGTAATCGACCATCAGTCGTTGCTTCAAGTTCGTCTGCGACAAGCAACCAGCTCTGATTATTTTTCAGGGACCTACGTCTTCCAGTTTTACATTCCAAAAAGAGAAGCAGCTTGATGAACATTGCACGCATTCTGGTCCTACTTGTATCACATAAATCAGATCCCTCTCAGCCGAACCTCGAAGCTTTGACTAGCTGTTCCATTTCAGGGTCCTGAAGTCTACGGCTTCATCTCTAAAGCCCAGCTTTAGGAAAGGTAGTGAGCACGTTCGGCCGCCTACCTCCATCTTTGCCCCAAACCTTGCTATCTTTTCTGACAAAATATAGCGCAATGATTATCGTCACAATATAGCGTAATGATCCTCCAAGAAAGGGTATCACTGAACAACAAGAATGCTGGATCCTTGAACAACACACCGTTTTCAGCTTTGCTCATAACACAATTTTTTTTTTCCCTGATCACAACACCAAGAACGCTGGAACTCACCATGATTGATAGATTACAAGCGTTAGCAAAACGTAATGAGATTATATGAACTTTTAGTATTGCTATATGGCATGTCGTACTAACCGGTACCAGTACCTCAACCTGCTGCACCGTTGTAACTGGGTATGAACCAATGCAAGGTGAGGGCAGGAAAGCAGGGAAGAGTGTAATACTACTGCTCATAATCCAATAAATGGTGCATCATTGACATTACAGAACATTAGTCAATACGCTATACATATTTAGTACGTATGCATTACCCCCAACTGCTACTAAAAAGAGGTAACCAAATTATCTCCATCTTAATTACAAACTTAGCTACCACTTTCATTACCGAAGACTTAGGTCAAAACCCCTCTATTCATGTTTCTCTATTACCCATGCATCCGGCCCAGGCAGAATGCCGACCCAAAGTTCACACATTCGGCCCAGACACGACCCACCAAGGGATCAGGCCGTGCCTTGTGGGCCCACGCACCATCAGCCCAATGAGCCAAAGCAACCCATGTAGTAGCACGATAAGCCAATTTAGCTTAAAAATTGAAATAAAATAAAAAAATGAAAATATGCATGGAAAGGAGACCAATGAGAGAAATACCAAAAATCCTTTTAAAAAGGTCAAAATATAGAGAAATCAAATAAAAATATATCATGCATAGTAGGTCGTGTCGTATTGGACCATACTATGGATATATAATGCCTTGTCGTCTCGCGTCTAGTTGTACCCCATGGGCTAACGCGTCAGCCCAAGCACAACCCGACCAGTCGTTCTGCCCAGATGCTATTAGCATGGTGTCATGTTATGCCTTGACCATGTCTAAAATAGCGTTCCTTGAGTTGACTCACTTGGCACGATCCAGTTAGATTACAAAAACCTAATTAACCTAAACATTTAGATCAACAATGTTGGTTTTTTTAAGCTAGGTTCGAATACAAGTTTTCCAAGTAAAGTTTCGATGGTGTAAGTTAGGAAACAAAATGTTACAAGAGTAAGTCCACACAGTATTAATGCATTCATTCTCCTATAGTAAGTAATTCATTAAAAAAGAGTGGACGAAGTTGGTTATGACTTACTCCCTCCGTTTCAAAATAGATGTCACTGTTAACTTTTAGACATCATGTTTGACCGCTCGTCTTATTCAAAAAATTTATTCAAATATAAAAATAAATATGTCATGATTAAAATACATCTAATGATAAAACAAGTTGTACAAAAATAAATAAAATTTGCGCAAAAAAATTAAATAAGACGAGCGGTCAAACGTGATGTCTAGAAGTCAACAGTGACATCTATTTTGGAACGGAGGGAGTATTTCCCATGCATTCATCTCTCACGTGCACTCGTAGGTAGAGGGATGCACATAGGGGCGGAGCCACATTAATGGCAGTGGGTGCGGCTGCATCTATGGCAAGCTGAAAATTCAGGTTTAGCCCTCTTTTTTTACCATATTTGGATTTTTTTGAAATAATACTATTCTAATAGAAAATTGCAATTTTGAGGTACGTTTTCGAAAAATTGCAAGAATGGGTGCCTGTCGGTGACCTCATGACCAATTGGTCACCGGATGACCGATAGGCAGCGAGGCTGGCGGGCAAAGACGTATCGGTCATGGGTGGACCGATAGGTACCTATTGGTCATCCCGTGACCGATAGGCAGCCTGTCGGATGCTGGAGGACCTATAGGTACTAATCGGTTCTCCTGTGATCGACAGGTATCTATTCTTGCAATTTTTTGAAACCGTACATTAGAATTACAATTTTTCATTAAAATAATATTATTTCAGAAAAAAAATTCCTATATTTGCACCTATAAAATCTTAAGTTATGCACCCACAAAGCAGAAAAAATCAAGAAAAGAACAACTAGTTTAAGATCCGAACCACCCTTCATTTCTCTCTAGCTCCGCCACTGGATGCACATAGGCTTTTCGTCTGTGGCACCCGGTTGAATGGAGCATGGAGGCACCCAGGCCTAGCAGTGTGGGATGGAAGCAAGCGGAGGGCGGCGCCGACCACGTCAGGCACGGATATGCACGAGGCTGCATGCTGTAGGTCTGAACTGAGCTCTCCCCTCCCCTCCATGGATGCAGCAGCTCTGGACCCACAAGAAAGAGAGAGCTGCAAGTACTACGCGCATCGGCTATCGCAGGCTAGTGGATGCATGACGACCGTCCCGTATTCCTATGGATCTCCCTCGAGTCAGCTCCTCGATCCTCTTGACTATTGTACATTTGACTAGCAAAAAAATATCAAAGCAACAAGCTAGCAGTAGACCTTTTGCCGTTCGATCCTGGCGCATGCATGCGTCATGCGTGCGCGTCATTGGATCTCACAGCCCCAGCCCATCTGTCAAATTGAACATGTCGAGTAAGACTTCAACACACGCTCGCTTGCTCTACCACCAAATAATTCGTCGTGCATCTTTCCTTCTTACCTACTGCACCCTACGGCAGGCCAGGCAACATTCCAGAATATACGCACAAGACATGTTTGGTTTATACTATTACATAGATCAATGCGCAGTTTTTTCTTTTCTTTTGGCATTAACAAGGCACATTTGACCGCGCGACCGTGGTTAGTATTTGGTTTGTTTTGAGTGAACGCCCAATCTGTCAAACTGAACCGGCAGTAAGAGCATTTGCAGTCTCGTGTGTACCCGACTGAGGGTATGTTTGGTCGTGCTGTGGTTGTGAGAAAAAGTTGCTTTTGGTTGTGGCTGTGAAAAAAGCTGCTGTGAGCTGTGAGAAAAGCAGAAGCCCGTTTAGTGAAACTGCTGTAGCTGTGGAAAATCTGTTGAAATGTTTGTAATGCCCTTGTAAGGTCTGTGAAAGTATGTATATAGAAATTGATTCTAAAAAAGTGTACTATTCAGATATTAATATGTAAATGATCATTTGAGAAAGAAAATCTTAATTTTTTAAATGTTGCTTCGACCATTAACTTTTGGTGCACATAAATACAACATATGATACGTGGTACAAGCATAATGTCAACATTTGGTTCACATAAATATAACAATAGCATTATACAATCTTGTAATACAATCTTGTCAGGATCC
Organism: Eragrostis curvula; assembly: GCA_007726485.1. Classification (NCBI taxonomy): domain Eukaryota; kingdom Viridiplantae; phylum Streptophyta; class Magnoliopsida; order Poales; family Poaceae; genus Eragrostis; species Eragrostis curvula. Next base: position 939,972 of record RWGY01000045.1, read on the forward strand.
ATTGTTCATGCTCTCCGACAAATTGTTGCCCGTAATACAATCTTGTAAGCAAAACTCAGCCAATTCTTGTGTCCGGTTCATGCATGTGAGATCAATGTGCTATGTGAGAGAGCCACCATCGTGTTGAGACTTGAGCACGAATTCACCAAAGTACTGCCAACAGGTGAAGTAAGAACAGAGCGTTGGCATCAAATTGATAATCCATCGGTCAGGTCCTGCACCAAGAACACACGCAGAGCCTTGGTAGCTGGTGAGGAGGTGGCTCAGACATTTTGTCGAACGCTTGGTAGGCGGCTGAGTTCGTAGCTCGATGATTACCGCCGAGCGATCCTCTGCAGCGACCGCTCGTGCTGGGACATCTTTGAACGAGTCTGCCATTAGCAGGCTCTACTGCTCCCATGCCCAATGGATCGAATCGCGGAGGACGAGCACAGCAGCCGCAACGTTGTTGATGCAGGCAGAGAAGGACGAGAGACGTCGCGGCCTCGTCCGCGGTCTCTTTTGCGGCGGCCTCGTCCGCGGTCTGCTGTGCGGCGCCGGCCGCGAGGGACGTCGCGGACCCGACGGCGGCCACGGCGGCGCGCGCGTGCGGATGAGCAGAGCGGCATCGCGCGCGAGGCGAACAGTTTGGGGTCGCGCGCGCGGGCGAGTCATGGCGACGCGCGCAGCAGGAGGGAGAGGAGTGGCGGCGTGGGGCATCCCGGCGGCGAGGAGAGGTGCAGGGACGGAGAGAGGCGCCGCCGGAGGGGACCGCCTGGCGCCGGCGCCGGCGAGAAAAGCGGTTCCGTGCTGCTTCTCGCGGAAGGGGAGAGATGAACAAGAGAAAGTGCGAACCGTTAAGTTCATAAGTAGCGGCAGGTGGGTAATTTATTTGAAGTTATTCACAGCTACATCAAGTAAAAACATCTCTCTACCTGCTTTGAGTTTTGAACTAAAAAAAACTGTTTTCTTCAAAACCAACATAGCACAGCAGGGGGGTTTTTAGTTGAACTTTTGATTTTTTTGAAAAGTCAAAGTCAAAAAAAAAAACACAACCAAACACACCCTGAGGTGTATCGCCGGTTTGCCACACGACAGAACCTGACGATATGAATCCCAAGCTGTGCATGTTCAGGCTTGGTTGGTTCCCTGGTTGCTTGGCCCATAGGCAACTGCTGCTCTTTTCCCCTGGTCGTCTTTGGAATCCTGTCCATTTTTCAGTCCTTTATTTTCATTGGAAGCTTTCTATGCAAATGCCAAGTGTTGTCTAATCAGACTGCATCATCCTGTTTTCTCCTTAATTTGCTCATCGTTTTGCAGCACTTTGACGCCAGATTAATCGAAGCAATGGATGGATCCCAACCGAAACCACATATGACTGCAGGCACAATTGCATGCCGGTCCTCCTTCTACCTCATGCACATAAATCAAAAATTGTTTCAAATGTAGTAATCTTCATCTCTCCCTCTACTGGTTGTCAAACTGTAAAACTCTGGTGCTTTGCACCCTCCTGTCCCAGATTTTCTATGTTTAATGGTAAATCTTTCTGGAGTCAATTACAAAAGGAAGTTGGCGAGCCAGGCCACCCAAGCAATTTTTCTTGTAATTTACAATCAACCCTCCTGTAACATATGGCAACTTTCGGGTCAATCCCCCTGTTGCCCTGTCAAAAAACAAAAGTTTAATCATCAACAAGTACTCCATACGTTTCATTATATAAACATTTGAAGAGTACAAAATTTGTTCCATAATGTAAGCATTCATAGGGAAAGGATAAAATCTGGTGGGTTGATGGGTGGGTGATGTCGGGCGAAGCTATATTGTTCTCTCTGGGTGCAGATGCACCCACAAAATTAGTGAAAATTGACAGATTTTGACCATATATGCACCCACAAGCAACAAAATTATGTATTTGCTCTATTTGTTGTACAGTAGGGCAACCCCTTTGCCATTTCTCTAGCTTCGCCACTAGGTGAGGAGATGGTGAGTTAAGGTAAAAATGAGGCATATGTGATTTTTTCGATCTTGACTATTTTTGCCTCGGGATTTTAAGAATGTTTACATTGTGGAACAGAGGGAGAAAGAACATACAAATACTAGCTAATACTCTGTTACTTTACATAAGCCACTTAAACATTATTGGGCCTGTCAATATGAAAAGAATTCACTGTTGTTTTTGCATCAAAATTAATGATGCTTGCTTTAAGAAACCAAGGAGCTACATACGGTGCCATTCAAATTTTTTTTTTTTTTGAGGGAGGTGCCATTCATCTTCTTATAACGATGAGATAGTTTCTGAGAAACAGCAGCATCTGTGAACAGCTGTGCTCAGTGAAAAGAACTAAAAACAAGACGCATCGGGTTCTTGGCCTGCTTTCTTCCTCTTGCATTTTCCTTTTGCTTTGTGCTTCGCCTGCTTTCTTCATTTTTCTTTGCTAGGTTCTCCGCGTGCTGTCTTCCTCTCGCACTCTACTTTGCTTGGTGGTTTGTTTAGCATCGATATAAAGGACAGAGAAGTTTTCAGGCAAGCAAGCACATCAGAGCATCAGACATCCTTGTGCTTCACTACTTACTCGACAAGGACGTTAGGACCTTTAATCTTTAATCGTTGCCTAATTACCTTTAGAAAACCATGGAGATCGAGGCTAGCTATCAGGTACAAGCAAAGCATGACATTATCTGTCATGGCCACAAAAAAAGTATCATATACTAGATGACCATATTTGCCAAAAAAGCAAAGTTTATCTGGAGGACCACTGGCCTTTTGTTTTGTTTGCTTCCATCTGCATCCTCTCTCAGGCATCTCTTTCTATCTCTATCATTCATCACCAGTCGTTTGGTTCCATCTATTTGTCTTCTATCTCTCGTACTGCTGGTCTTGTGCTGATTCAAGTTAACTGAGGTATGAAAATTAACCCTATTATCCCTTCCATTGCTAATATAATGTTCATGATCTGTAGTGATCTATGTATATGTATTCATTCACCATGTATGGAACTTAAATTAAATTTCTTTATTGCACATGCATGTTGACTAAATCAGCCGAGGGAGATCTAAGCGATGGGTTAGATCCATAATCAAATATGGGTCACATCCACAACTAGAATGGTCCTGATGGAGCTGGCTTGTTGAAAGGGAGGCTTGCAGTTTTAGTTCTGAAGATATAGCTTGTATTTACTGGCAGATATCAACCGGACCAAGCTAACTGATCTCTAATCATATCGACCATGCGTACTGAGGTAAGAAATAACCAGTTAGCATGTCTATTTTTATTTCACATTAACTAGTTGGCTGCCCGCGCGGCTAGACTTACTATACTATTTAAAATATTTTTATACTATTATATAAGTTTAACATAGTTTATTATTATTATTTATTTTATACTCTATATTTATAGAACAGTAGAAAATAAATTGGTGAATTTCTTACCGTCCCTCAATTTGAGTGTGAGATAAGTCATCATTTAGGTTATGTCTTATCTAACAATGTATTTGATTTTGTTTTAGAAGTGAGGTCGGTTCAAACGTGCCATGCTAAACATGTCATGGTAGAAAAAAAATGTGGCGTGCTACAAATAAATCCTGAAGAAAATGTGTCATGCTAAGAACAGGAAAATGTGTCATGCTAGCTAGACATATGATGGTGTATTTAGAAATTGAAATTTGTTATATATTTTTGTTACTTCAAAATTTAGCTATTTTGGGCTCATAATGGTATGGTGCAGAAATAAGAATTAGGGATATTTTTATAATCCAAATTTAGTTATTTTTTGAACTTATAATGGCATGATGGGTAATTTAGAAAAAAGTGTGAAGGGTATTTTTTGTTATTTTTTATCATTCCGAATTTAGCTATTTTTAACTCATAATGGCATGGTGGGTAATTTAGAAATTGATGCGAGGGGTATTTTTGGATATTTTTAATTATTCCGAATTTAGCTATTTTTTTACTCATAAGGGCGTGGTGGGTAATTTATAAATATGTGCGATGGGTAATTGGCTATTTTTTATTATTCTGAATTTAGCAATTTTATAAATATTTTTAGGGGGGTTTGGGACTATTTTTTTCATAATGGTAGTGGTGGGTAATTAGAAATATAATTACAGATATTTTAACCATTTTTTAAATCTAAATTTAGTTATTTTTTGGACTTATAATGGCATCACCGGTAATTCAGAAATAGGAGTGAAGGGTATTTTTGATTACTTTTTGTTATTCTAAATTTAGCTATTTTTTTGGCTCATAATGGCTTGATGGGTAATTTAGAAATTGTTGTGAGGGGTATTTTTTGGATATTTTTTATTATTCCAAATTTAGATATTTTTGACTCATAATGGCGTGGTGGGTAGGTGTGAGGGATATTTTTGGCTATTTTTTATTATTTCAAATTTAACTATTTTTAGACTCATAATGGCATGGCAGGTAATTTAGAAATAGGTGTGAGAGGTATTTTTGACCATTTTTTATTATTCCGAATTTAGCTATTTTATAAATATTTATAGGGGGTTATGTGACTAATTGTTTCATAATAGCAGTGGTGGATAATTTTCTCTTCTTATTTTCTCGGATTAACGTGGAAATTTCTAGGCTTTGAGTGCGAACGTGGTGTCTCCTTTTCTCGTTCAATTATACATATAATAGATCATATATATAATAGATTAGTAATTTACTACAGTATATTTCCCCCCAAGCCGCATATAAAAATATAATGTTCATCTCTGTGTGGCAGTCCAGTTCAATCATACGGAAACAGTATTATATAATAAATGCATGGTTTCATAGTCAAAATACTTGTCCAATGTATTGTCCTATAGTTTTAGATAATACTGATATAGAGGAGTCCTAATCTCAGGTGATGATAACCTCGGCTCCCCCATTTATGGACTGACACCTATCTGTGCATGCCTGCCTGCAGGTTATCAAGGCTGACACGATCGATGCGGCTGCTGAACGAATTCTCGATGAGCTGAAGGAAGACACTGCCAGTACTACTAGATGGATCAGCAGCAAAGAGAACGTCATCTACTTCGATGGCTGGGACGGGCTGGGGGCATCCGCCGTCCTGCGAGCCGTGGTCCAACGCCTTGTGGCTTCAGATCAGGCCCCGCCTGAACTGCACTTTGATCAAATAATCCGCATCAACTGCTCCAAGTGGGAGAGCCGGAGGGCAATGCAACGAGTGATAGCAGAGCAGCTGAAGCTACCGGATGAGGTGATGCAGATGTTGGACGCACAAGACGAGGACGACGACTACCGCGGGGCGGACCATGGCTCCCGCGCTGAATTACCACAAGTTGCCAGAGAGATCTACCAGAGAATACAAAACCGTAGGTTGTTGGTGATTTTTTACAATGGAAGCAGCGAGGAAATTGATCTAACCAACTTTGGCTTCCATCTATACTCAAGCAACAAGGTGCTGTGGACATTTCAAGGGGCTTTCCGACTCAAATCAAGGATGAAAATCGATGGGGCTATGAAGACAGCAGCTGGTACAACAACAGGACTTTTTCTATCGGCTGCCTCAGCCGATGAGAATGCTGCACTCTGGCCCGACCTTGTGCGGCACGAGGCCGCCGAATTAGTTGCACGGAAGAGCATCGGTCACAGCATCATGGAGCCCGCACGAGTCGCCGACTGCTTCTTGTACTTACTGAATCTATGCGGCATGGGCCGTCACTTCACCATGGACTATGATTTGGCAACTCATAGCTCCAACTACTGGGTATGTGATGGCATAATACGGCAGCTAGAGGGAGACACCGATCTCGATGACAGCTCGTGGCGAGCTGCGGAAGCTCTGCGGCGTGAGATGCTACTGGACGTGGATTACTATCCTGACCACCACTATTTGCCCTCTCACCTGCTAAAGTGTGCCGGGATAGTGCCATGCTGGACGTCGCCAACCTACCGGATCGTACAGATCCTTGATGGGGGGGCCATTTCCAGTAGAGTCGACATTTTCCAACATTTCAACAAACTTGCCGTGCTCAAGCTCTCACACTGCACCTTCAGTTTCTTGTCACCTCCGTTCATCTGCTGCCACTACCTCAGGTTTCTCTGGCTCGACCACTGCAAAGACCAAGAAGAAATCAGCGATGATGGAGCAGCTGGGAAGGAGGAGGGCATCCGCCGGTGTTTCGGAAGGCTGTGGGTGTTGGTGGTGCGCTACACACCTTGTGATCAAATTTTGTCTGCACAGATGATGGATCTGATGGCTCAGCTCAGGGAACTAAATGTGATGGGAGCTCAGGACTGGGACCTAGGCCAGATGCAGGAACGGCTGCCTAACATCTGCAAGCTTCGAGTAACAAAGTCAACAATCCACTGCAGTAGAAGTCTCTCAGAAAATGACTTGTTCTCAGGGATGAATAAGATGGACCTTCTGGATTTTTCAGGAAACCGTATCACGAGTGGCATGACAAACTTATCTATGGCAGGAAACAGCAAGAGCAGCACTCTGGAGACTATCATCATTGATGACGGATGTGTTGGGCTGGAACAGATCTCGTTCAAGGGTTGTGCTAATCTGAAGAATGTGTCATTGAGAGGATTGTTCGAAGTGCTTTTCAGCCTTGACATCTCAGGTACACCAGTGAAAACTCTTGATCTCAGTGCAATGGAAGTACCAAAACTTGATGAGCTCATTGCACTTGGTTGCAACAAGCTTTGCGCAATCTTGTGGCCACCTGAAGTTAAAATTAGGAAAAGAAATGGGATTAAGCTACGCATTGACACCATAGCGGAGGGTCGTAGCACTGGTGTTACAGTAGGATCATCAGCGCCATCATTATCTGTCAAGTATGGCAGTCGGGCACCTACCACGTATGACAAGTATATTTTTGCTCGTGACTCGAGGCTCCTCAGGTCACTTTTGGTCTTCAAAGAGTATTTTGATCGAAGGTATACACATGTGGAAATTTCTTCTCCTAGTAGCCGTATTGCAGTGGATGTTGGTGGCAGCAAAGAGAAAAGTAGTAGGATCATAAAGAGTGGCAGCGGCAATGAGCATCTAGTGCCGGCAAGCATCCAGAACCAGCAGCAGCAGCAGCAGCCTGAGATAATTGATAACAATGCATCTGTATATGCAGGCGTCGCTGACACCTTGAAGGACCACGTGCAACAGGAAGGCGAAGGCGACGATGGTAATGCTCCAACCATCACACAGATATGGCCTTGCCCACCTGCTGAAAAACTGTACTCTGATGACTGCTACGTGTACGTACAAGACCAGCCGGTGATGAGCCGTGAATTGATCAGCACTACTACTGTTACAGTACCGGACATGATATGTCGTAATGCTAGGCTCCTGCACCTGCATGACAGCAAGTCCATCACCTGTGCCCCTGTCCCCCAAGCACATCCACTTGAAGGCTCCAGGTGGAATTATCTAAACTGGTGCCGCGTTGAGAGGTGCCCCAGTTTAGATTGTGTCTTCACCTGTCCTCGGGTTGGCAGTGAAGACGGTGGAGGAAGCGGTGACGTGCTAATTTTTTATCGTCTGAGAACATTGTGGTCTTCACAACTCCCCAAGGCACGCTGCATTTGGAACTTGAGCAGGCCATCCTCGGCTATACTCCATCTTGCCCGTCAATCATTTGAGGTTCTGGAGTTCGTGCACGTGGACTTTTGCCCCCGGCTAACACATGTCCTCCCTTTGTCCAAGAGATGGATCCTCAAAAGCTGGAGCCTACGCGGTCTGATGACCCTCGAGATTGTGTGGTGCGGTGATCTCAGGGCGGTATTTCCTTTGCAGACTGATGACGTAGAGTACAAGGACAATCAGGAGCTGCAACAGCAAACTACCGTGGAATTCCCATTTCTGGAGCGTGTCCACCTGCACGAGCTGCCCAGGTTGCAAGGCATCTGTGGGCGCATGAGGATATACGCGCCCCGCCTCAAGAACATAAAAATCAAGGGCTGCTGGAGCCTCAGGCGTCTGCCGGCCGTCAGCGCCTCCGACAAGAATAAGGTGGAGTGCGAATGCGAGAAAGAATGGTGGGATAGGCTCATGTGGGACTCTATGGACGCCAAACATCTGTACAGCCCAACCCATCCGCGGTACTACAAGAAAACCTTGCTTAGGGGCTCTGTGCTCATATGAGGTATGATATACTACTTCTCTATGCACACGCATATAAATATGATATAAGATTTGGTTAACCTGAATAAATGTTTTACCAGCTAATAAATATTGTCCCGTCGTTTGGATTGCAGCAAAGATAAAAGATGGAGATAGGTCAACATCTACGTCGTATTTATTGCTTGCTGCTTGCTACCTCCACCCGTGTGATATCTTCACGGACGGTTGATGTCCGATCCGTCGCTTACGGCTCGTGCCTCTACTTTGATCTTACCCATTGTTTTCCTTTCACTTGTGGTTTATTGAACTTTTTCTGAGATTGATGCATACGCTAGCTCCGAAAGATTGCGTTAGTCTGGGCAGCAGCTGCGTCGATCTTAAACTGCATCGCCATGGTGTGGCCATGCATCTCAAGCTGAGTTGGGTTTGGTTTGCTTGGTTCTGATCGGCCTTGCTCCGTCGGTCCTTTCGTCATGTTCGTGCGTACTGCTTTGAGCGGTACAGAAGAAAGAAATAAGAGCAAGCGAGCACTCAACAATCAGCTTACGGCTGATTAGCTGATATAGTGCTTAATTGCTTGCCGCTGTCTCGTCTGGTGTGTTTGTGGTGTGATTGACTGATTGGTCATCAGCTTCGTGTGGACTGAATGATCATTGTTGTTGTATGATTACAGACAAAAATAAATGATGATGGCTTTTTGTGTGTGTAGTTGGTTTCTAGGTGCAGCTGCATCTTATTACTATCTCTCAGCCTGCCTGCATATGAATGATCTCATCATCCCCTAGTAAAATGTTGAAATAGGAGTGGGCAGGATATTCGAATCCGGAGGATTATTGATGCTCATCGGTAACCATGGGCACTGGGCAGAGCGAAAAGGACGTAAAAGGCGGAAAGGTGAAGCAAAGTCGACTGATTAATCAGGGCATGGAGACGACGCAGCAGCTCCGTGCTCGGCTTTGCCTTCCTTCAATTTGCAGGACGCGACTGGAAAACTTCATCCCATTTTCATCGAGCACGTGAAGAGATAGATACACACAGATAGTACCAGCAAACAATAATAATAACAACGATAAAAAAAAGAAAAGAAAAGAAAAGTAGGTTTGGCCTAATGAAGATTATCTACGGCATCTTCTCCCCTACTAGTAGTATTACCACCGGCACGCCATCATCTGCAGCGGCAGGGCTCCCGAGTTGCGGTTCCTCTCCTCCCTCCGTCAGTAGGCTCCGACGACTTCCCCGCCGCGCCAAATCCCGAGCTGTTCCTCCTCCTCTTCGCGGCGCATCCTCAGGTAGGTACGCCTCAATCCCCTCCTCTCCTCCTTCCGATGATGATAATGAATGAACAAGAAAATATTCTTTTTTAGTGGCATATGTAGCTCCAAATAACGGACATGGATGGAATGCTTCCTTCAGAGGGCCATGGACAGGGATTCCCATGTCCACTGAGCAGGGGATAGATCGATGGATCCAATCGCCGTTCATCTTCCCCTCTCTCCATAATAGCAGATGCTGTGAATCAATTCAGTTCTCCCCCTTTTCGATCAGCCCTTTTAACAACGCCGTCCAGATCTCAACCTTCCCCTCCACATGTACGTTACTGATTAATTCGCTGTTCGATTCAGTTGATCGCTTGGACCAGTCGCCTCCATTCCTTTTCCTTTTTTGCCAGGTCCTCCTTTTTTCCTTTCAATCCTCCCTATAAAGTTCACAATACAGTGAAACTGAGAGAACCGCTCGTACTCTGGTACTTCCTTTTCTCTTTTGTTAGTGCAGTCGTTACCAACAACGACATCTCTGCCCTATTAACGGGGACGAAACAGTAGAACAAATTTGTCTTCGTTTCGGAATAAGGGGTACATGACATGAACTCTCTCTGTTTGCATAGATGAAAGGTAGCTGATCATCTATGTTATAGTTTGATTTGTCGCGCAAAAGTCAAAGTGTAAGCAGAAAAGAAGCAAAATGGTGAATAAATAGTTGACAGTTGGAAGCTGTAAAATGAACGAAAGAAGACACTGGAACAACAATATAACCTTTCGCGGTCTAATTAAACTTTTGTGCTGACGCTCCAATGAAATTTGAACTCCGCTCTATAGTCCTTCAACCCAAGTATGACATTCTGGCATTCATTCGAGTCTGAGATCAATTGGAAGACACAATATACCTTCTCAAAGATTCCAAATGCCCTGACGATCACACCTAGCATACCCACTCTTGGTTCGATTTTGTTATCCTTTTCAGTTTTTTATGCTATATATATGCCTTTCTTAACAACACGGCTTACCTTAGTTTAATCGATACTTGTATTTGTTGTTCTGTACGTAATGCTTCTGTGGATGATAATGTTACTTCATCAGGCATGGAGGCCGCTGGCACTGCCATGTACCCTCTGCACCGCTGCAAAACCATATACCTGGTAATGCGCTTTCTTTACATCGGATAACTAAAATGCAAGGAATAACCAAAGAGAGAATGTTCAGTAATGATAGGTGCTAACATCATGATGCGTGCAGGTGAGGCATGCCCAGGGTATCCACAATGTGGAAGGTGAAAAGGATCCCAGCGCATACATGTCACCGACACTGTTCGATGCTCAACTAACTCCTTTGGGTTGGAAGCAAGTAAGTTTCTACAGTTTCTTCTTTCCCCAGAAATCAATTCTCAAGAATTAAATAACTTGTCTTAGGGTTACCTGTTCTACTAACGCCCATTATCTCACAACACAACTAAAGTTATGCTTCAGCCAAAAGCCAAAAAAATGTATCCAGAACGCTCTGTTTGTTGACATAAGCAGTGTTGATTTGCTAGAAGATACAAGCCAAGGACTAATGCTTGCTTAGTAGTCAGCGCTGTACTAACCTCTTTTCATTTTATATTAATTTAACCTGTTCCAGTCAATAGATAGAAAAATTACCGACTGAAATAATTGAAGTGGACATATGTGAATATCATATCGTATCTTAATGCGTTACTGGTAAATAAAAAAAATCTTTTAAGGTTCTAAAACGCGTAATAATTTATGAATCACTTCTAATTTGACCCATTTTTTTGCTTAATATATTATATATAATCATTTAACCTGCATTCGAATGGTGATCTTTCCAGAAAAAAATATAGTTGTGGCAGTAAGCATTACTGTAGATGTTCAATAGTTGTGGCAGTTAGCAGAGTTATCTCTGGTACAGATATAACGTTTTTCTAAGGTTCTCTTTATACGCCATGAATTAGCTCTGTTATGGCATGGCGCCAGGGGCCTCTGCCCACGGCACAAGGAGAAAACTTTTTCTTCTTTCTTGCCTGCCCTTTCTCTCGGGCTCACAGCTGCCTATAGCCATAGGTGCTGGAAACTAACCTAAACGGAAAACTGACAGCCCGATCTTGTCTTAACAGCCTAGCATAACAAACATACTAACAAATAATTATCTAATCATGTGATGCACTTGTGCTTATTGTATTGTATTGTGGCTTCCATGCCACAACAAGCTCTTACCCAAGCTGCCTCGAATTGTAACACCTCTTTTCTCCCTCCCAAGGGCAAGTTCATTTTTTCTCTCGAACACGAAGGAGAGCTTCGTATCATTTCATTAAGAGGTTATGGTACAAAAGAAAGTGTACCTCCTCCATCCAGTCCAATACCCACCCTAACAAACCATTATATACATGGACACACGTGAGTACATGACACTTACACAGTTTGACTATCAGCTAGCATTCTCTAGAGAAACTAGTCATCCAAGGGCAAGTTTGTATGCTCAATGAATTGAGCTGTTGTTAGTGAGTTTTGTGTCTAGGAACTTGACGTTGTTTTTATGGTTCAGCCAGTTCAATGTTATATTCAAAGTCTTCTTAACTACTTCTGTGTATGGTGAGTTTCCTTCTGGGTGCTCATGTAATTTGGTAAAAAGAAAACTCAAATGTTTCCATATGACATTTTTCAAGTTTCATGGATAGATTATTTAATTGCATTTCGTAGGTTGATGGTCTGCGAGAACATGTGAAGAAATGTGGACTTGCAAAAAAAGGTTGAGCTGGTTATTACCTCCCCTTTACTGAGGTATAGTAATAGTATTCTCTTAACAATTCCGTGTGCTTTTGATAATATGAATCCTCTTATGGACTTCTTTTTGAGAAATGGTGTTCTTTACTTTTGGCATCACTTTTGGCGTGATGCATTACATAACACAAACTAGTAACAAGTTGTGCATGTTCAGGTTGGTAGGTTCTTGGTTGTTTTTTTTTTTTTTTTTTTTTTTTTGAGGGATAGACGCCCACTAGGGGCTAGGTGATCTCCATTATTCTGGAAAGTTCAGTACAACTGCCTTTTTTACAGAAAGGCCCTTAAGGATGCTAAGTATTACATAATGGCCTTCAAAACAAACACAAAGGACACAAAAGAAGATAGAAATTACAACATGATCCTTTGAATTGCAACAGCGCCGGTGATGCAGATGAACTCCAAGCTGCCGCATCAGCTCCACCCGAACTGGATTCGGGACCAGCAAGGTCGTCATTGGCTCCATGAACGACCTCCAGGATGGACAGCCAAGGGGCCTCCTTTGCTCAGAAGGAGCGGAGGTTGAAGATGGTGTCAACCGGGGGACCAACATCAGCAACTGCTGGAGATCGACCCGGCTTCACCGTTCGCCACCACTGGATTTGAATGAGATGAACCACAGCCATGGCAGCACAAAAACATGAACATACTAGAGGCAGATTCAGATCCAGAGCCATGGAGAAAAAAGAAAAGGGAGAAGACCACCCATCGGGAAGGAAACCGACGGGGACAACAGGCATACCGCCTACAACCCACTAGGGAAACCAGGAAGAGCAAATCCAACCGGCGCCGGATAAGAGGCAAATCGCTCACCGGAGGTGAAAACGATGGACGGCGAATTCGGATGGAAAGCTTCAACTACAAAGAAAAGAAGGGAAAAAACCTAACTACAGCTGTACAGGGAGGGTCCCTCACCCGAACCAACTCCGGCAGCAAGCCGGAGAAGGAGGGGAGGGGCCGGATCTGACCGGAGAGTGGAGGACGAGGAGTTACTGTTGAGGTCTCGCGGGTTGGGGAAGAGGCTAGAAGAGCGGAGTACTTGTAGCCACGCAGGGCCTTTGGCACCTGCCCTTTTCCGCCTCTTTGGCATCTTGTCGATTTTTTTCAGTCGTTCCAGTTGGAACCAAGCATTCCATGCAACTGCTACTTGTCCACGTCTGCTTGCTTGCTGACTGCATCATCCTATTACCATCTCTCTTTTCCCTTCGCTTTTTGCAGCACTTTGATGCCAGATTTAAGGAATGGATGGATCCCAACCGAAGCCGCATATGATTGCCTTGCATCTACAATTGCAGATGCTCCATCTCGCAGGCAGTATAGATCACACATGTTTAATAATGGGCCCGCAGGGATACCCTAGCTAGCTTCTTTCTGATTTGATTTTATAGAAGCAACTTGCAGATTGGGCCTACGTAAAATATTACCGATGCGATTTGGATCATGTGGACTAGTGTGGATGATCTTTATAGGGTAACCAACCACTTAGGCCCCCTTTGGATTGGAGGAATTTCATAGGATTTTTGTAGGATTTGTTTCCTATGGATTTTTTCCTATGCCTAGCCTTTGGTTCACAGGAAAACGAAAGGAAACTTTCCTGAGGAATGCGTTCCGGAGGCCGATTTCACGGGAAAACAAGCATGAGCTCTAACCTCTGGAAAATTTCCTGGCGCGAAACGCGTGCGCCGCGCGCACCCGTTCGCGCTACTTTTTCGGCGCCTGGCAGTAAAACGCGTTGCGTTATTCTCCTTCTGGAAACACCCTCTAGCAGTGAAGTGCCATCTCCATCCTCCAAAGAGCAGGGACGCCTCACCCAAGTTGAAAAAAAAGGCAGCAAGACGCCTCAATCCAAAAGGAATCGGGCTGCTAATCTTTCTCTGACGCTGCTTCCGTCAGTCCCCAAAGCCAACCGCACGAAGCATGCTGCAGGTCCTTGGATTCTTTCCCTTCTTGAATGTGTAGTTTCTTGACTCCTCATCTTCCAAATCCCCATCTTAGAATAATATTCTGTTTTGCTTTGATTTTTAGATGACTTTTGGCATGTGAAGGGACGGCATCCGGGGGCTTCTTCCCTGTCTGATAGGTTGTTTTATTTTTGTCCCACTATTTTGATTTGATTTGGGAAGATTTGACTACAGTTGGCATGATGTGTGAGCTCTGAATTAAAAATTGGTCAGGTCTGGGTTAATCTGGGCTCCATTTTTCTTGAGAGAACACGAGCCATCTTGGGGTAAGTATTCTTTTCTAGAACGAATTTCTCTTATTATATTTGACAAGATTATTAGCAAGAGTTTGATATCAGACCTAGTTCCTTTATGATACACATTGCTCTGTTTTCTTCCATTAGAGAAGTGATGCCAGGAAGAGGCTCTTCTCAGACGAATATGGCTTTTGAACACAGCATATGGGATGAACGGGGGCATAACCCTGAATCACAAGGACTTGCTGATGATGACAGTGAGCATGACGTTGCTGAAGAGCCTAGCCAAGAAATAGGTAACACTTCTAAATTCAGATAACTGCAGCTGGAGCTGAATTTCCTTTCTTGCATGTTAAAGCTGAACTGAAATTGTAAACCATTTGTTAAATACAGTGAAATCTGGAACCAGAAAGCGAGCTAAATGGAGTCACGAAGTGAAGTTGTATCTTATCAGGCTTCTAAAAGATCATGATGTGCCTGGGTTTCGAACACAGAATGCTTGGAGCAAAGAAGCATGGACAAATATTGTGTGCCGCCTAAATGCCAAGTTCGGTACTTCATATACTCTTTACCAAGTCAAGCAGAAGGAGCAAGACTTAAAGAAAGCTTATCGTGCTGTCAAAGACTTGGTAGATCAAAGTGGTTTTGGATGGGACAAGGACAGAAAAATGGTGACAGCACCAGCACGTGTTTGGGCGAGTTTCGCTGCCCGTCAGAACACTAGTGCCCTCCATTGGCGTGATAAGACATTTCCATATTATGATTGAGTTAGCTCCACTTTATGAAGGTGAGGTTCCATAATTTTTTTTGACAGGCTATGTTTGTTCGGATAAATGTTCCCTTTACCTATTTTTCTAACATAATTATTTGCAGGTCGCTATGCTGAAGGGAGAACTCGCCATGGCATGGACCATTATGCAAGCAAGTCAAAGAGTGCTCCAGTTCCTTCAACACAAGCACATGCTGCTGATACATATCAGACACCATCTCCCACTTTGGCTGCTCCCCGTGAATCAAGTTTGCAGTTCCCTTTTGATGAAGAGATCGGGGAGGGAAATCTGGATTTTTCGCAGCGCCTAACTCCCACTTTGGCTGTTCCAAGTGAACCAAATCTGGATCATGTGCATGTTCCACCTAGCTCCACACATACACCCTCTGAGCTCCCTGAATCCAGACGAGGAAAGAAACAAAAAAACAAGTCTAGTAGCCCTGATGATGGATTTCATGAGAAGATTAAATAGCTCCTTGTAATTCCGTGGCTTTTGATTAGCTCTTCCTTGTTCTTGTAAATGATACCTTGTTTCACGATATGGAGCAAGGAACTGAGTTGTATTTGCATAGCCAGCATCCACAAGAAAAAATTTACCAGGAGGTACTTGAAAGCCATGGTTAAATGCATCTTGTAGAACTCTTGCATCTCCCAGCCAGCATGTACATGTACAAAGTTCAAATCAAAATCACAGGCAAGCATAAAATTCTGAGATATAGTTTGCTTTCTATTCCGATATGGTTCTTGTTGGTCTAATGGAAGTATCATTGATATGTGTGTCCCATCGATAGAACCGATACAGTCCTGCATGCATCAAAATGTAGTCTTGATATAGTATTGTCTATGATAACTGAATTTCTGAAATTAAGAATAGACATTTGTTCATACCTGAAAAAATGGATAAAAAAGAAAGTTTTGTTAGGACTGACTGAATGAAGTGGCGCCTCTTCTTTGATTAAGCACGAACGAACTTGCTGGCCGTAGCTTATCCGAAGGAGTCTTGTTCTCCAGAGAATGCAACAGCAAGGAAGATTCGAGCATGCACTAGTGCATATAAAGACCCGGTGCAACGGCTAGCCGGCAGCCTGTGCTCTCCATGGGCAAACGGCTAGTTCAGCTTGCTGCTTGCTGCCTGAGCTCTCCAGGTCCAACGGCTAGTTGTTCAATTCAAATTGAAACCAACAAGGTTGTACAAATTCTTTTGTTATTTTTCCTATGGTGCTACCAAAGGGCTTTGTAATTAAATTCCTGTGTTTTCATTTCCTATAGAAATGGAGAAGTATGCCAACTCAATTCCTACGTTTTTCCTGTTCCTGCGTTTTTTCTATCCTTCATTCCAAATGGGGCCTTATTAGGCATACAGTACTAGTGTGGATGATTGAGATTCTCCAACCAAGTCAACTATCAACAGAAGTACTGTACGTAGTAATAATTGAGCCATCTACTACTTGTGATGTCTCGACGAGAGGGGAACTTGATCTGTAATTCTGCTGCATGCTGTCAACAACCATGTACTGCTTTATTGGGATGGTTCCTCATCCATCCAACTAAGCTTTGTGCTTAATTTTATAATCTCCATCGATCAAACAAAGTAACACACTGAAACGGATAATCCTTCTCTTTTCGATCGGTGTCCGGGCGGCGTGATGGGCCAAGCAAAATTAAGCATGCCAGGTGCATGGGTCGGCCTTCTTGCATTATCAAACTGTGTCTTAATAAACCGAAATGATAGTAGGCACACTGGAATTATAAGATCACAAGAAAATGCTACAAGTAGTCTCAATCCGGTGCAGTCTACTCAATCAGTGCAGTTAATGAAGATGAAGGGAGGGCGCCAGTGCGGGCTACTTGATCAAGATGATATGATCGGAGCTGCTTTCAACATTGGTCATAATCAGTCAATCCATCAATAAATGAAGCTATATACAGTAATCTGTCTCTACGTCGTCAAATCAAACGTCACATCTTGATATACTCTGTTCTGCGTTACTAGTCGTCCCCTACGGCTAGCTAGCAATCACTTTAGACTTTCCTTGTTCGAGCTAGCCAGTACGTACAGCCATTATTTGTCAATGGGCATCGACTAGTAACAGATTATTATTACCACTAACATGCATCTAATAGCGAGTATATACGATTGCGAGTCTCGACCTAACACGCCATGAATAAAAGTAATCGACCATCAGGCGTTGCTTCAAGTTCGTCTGCGACAAGCAACCAGCTCTGAGTATTTCAGGGACCTACGTCTTCCAGTTTTACATTCCAAAAAGAGAAGCAGCTTGATGAACATTGCACGCATTCTGGTTCTACTTGGATCACATAAATCGAATCCCTCTCAGCCGAACCTCGAAGCTTTGACTAGCTGTTCCATTTCAGGTTCCTGAAGTCTACGGCTTCATCTCTAAAGCCCAGCTTTAGGAAAGGTAGTGAGCACGTTCGGCCGCCTACCTCCATCTTTGCCCCAAACCTTGCTATCTTTTCTGACAAAATATAGCGCAATGATTATCGTCACAATATAGCGTAATGATCCTCCAAGAAAGGGTATCACTGAACAACAAGAATGCTGGATCCTTGAACAACACACCGTTTTCAGCTTTGCTCATAACACAATTTTTTTTTCCCTGATCACAACACCAAGAACGCTGGAACTCACCATGATTGATAGATTACAAGCGTTAGCAAAACGTAATGAGATTATATGAACTTTTAGTATTGCTATATGGCATGTCGTACTAACCGGTACCAGTACCTCAACCTGCTGCACCGTTGTAACTGGGTATGAACCAATGCAAGGTGAGGGCAGGAAAGCAGGGAAGAGTGTAATACTACTGCTCATAATCCAATAAATGGTGCATCATTGACATTACAGAACATTAGTCAATACGCTATACATATTTAGTACGTATGCATTACCCCCAACTGCTACTAAAAAGAGGTAACCAAATTATCTCCATCTTAATTACAAACTTAGCTACCACTTTCATTACCGAAGACTTAGGTCAAAACCCCTCTATTCATGTTTCTCTATTACCCATGCATCCGGCCCAGGCACAATGCCAACCCAAAGTTCACACATTCGGCCCAGACACAACCCACCAAGGGATCAGGCCGTGCCTTGTGGGCCCACGCACCATCAGCCCAATGAGCCAAAGCAACCCATGTAGTAGCACGATAAGCCAATTTAGCTTAAAAATTGAAATAAAATAAAAAAAATGAAAATATGCATGGAAAGGAGACCAATGAGAGAAATACCAAAAATCCTTTTAAAAAGGTCAAAATATAGAGAAATCAAATAAAATATATCATGCATAGTAGGTTGTGTCGTATTGGACCATACTATGGATATATAATGGCTTGTCGTCTCGCGTCTAGTTGTACCCCATGGGCTAACGCGTCAGCCCAAGCACAACCCGACCAGTCGTTCTGCCCAGATGCTATTAGCATGGTGTCATGTTATGCCTTGACCATGTCTAAAATAGCGTTCCTTGAGTTGACTCACTTGGCACGATCCATTTAGATTACAAAAACCTAATTAACCTAAACATTTAGATCAACAATGTTGGTTTTTTTAAGCTAGGTTCGAATACAAGTTTTCCAAGTAAAGTTTCGATGGTGTAAGTTAGGAAACAAAATGTTACAAGAGTAAGTCCACACAGTATTAATGCATTCATTCTCCTATGGTAAGTAATTCATTAAAAAAGAGTGGACGAAGTTGGTTATGGCTTATTTCCCATGCATTCATCTCTCACGTGCACCGTAGGTAGAGGGATGCACATAGGGGCGGAGCCACATTAATGGCAGTGGGTGCGGCTGCATCTATGGCAAGCTGAAAATTCAGGTTTAGCCCTCTTTTTTTATCATATTTGGATTTTTTTGAAATAATACTATTCTAATAGAAAATTGCAATTTTGAGGTACGTTTTCGAAAAATTGCAAGAATGGGTGCCTGTCGGTGACTCCGTGACCAATTGGTCACCGGATGACCGATAGGCAGCGAGGGGCAAAGGCGTATCGGTCATGGGTGGACCGATAGGTACCTATTGGTCATCCCGTGACCGATAGGCAGCCTGTCGGGTGCTGAAGGACCTATAGGTACTAATTGGTTCTCCTGTGATCGACAGATATCTATTCTTGCAATTTTTTGGAACCGTACCTCAGAATTACAATTTTCCATTAAAATAGTATTATTTCAGAAAAAAAATTCCTATATTTGCACCTATAAAATCTTAAGTTATGCACCCACAAAGCAGAAGAAATCAAGAAAAGAACAACTAGTTTAAGATCCGAACCACCCTTGATTTCTCTCTAGGTCCGCCACTGGATGCACATAGGCTTTTCGTCTGTGGCTGTCCATGGGGGTTGAATGGAGGAGCATGGAGGCACCCAGGCCTAGCAGTGTGGGATGGAAGCAAGCGGAGGGCGGCGCCGACCACGTCAGGCACGGATATGCACGAGGCTGCATGCTGTAGGTCTGAACTGAGCTCTCCCCTCCCCTCCATGGATGCAGCAGCTCTGGACCCACAAGAAAGAGAGAGCTGCAAGTACTACGCGCATCGGCTATCGCAGGCTAGTGGATGCATGACGACCGTCCCGTATTCCTATGGATCTCCCTCGAGTCAGCTCCTCGATCCTCTCGACTATTGTACATTTGACTAGCAAAAAAATATCAAAGCAACAAGCTAGCAGTAGACCTTTTGCCGTTCGATCCTGGCGCATGCATGCGTCATGCGTGCGCGTCATTGGATCTCACAGCCCCAGCCCATCTGTCAAATTGAACATGTCGAGTAAGAGGCTGTTCGTTTCCAGGAGGACAAAAAATTTAGGGCTAAAAGTTTTCCTTTTGTACTATTTGAGCTAGAAATTTGCCCCTGAACTTTTAGCCATGGGGTGTTCGTTTCCAAGGGCAAAAGTTCAAATTTTCTGTTCAAAATGACACAAATACCCCCAAATCCATGCAAATCCATGCAACTCCATGCAAATCAAAGGAAATCAAACATGGCTCTGTCATTTTATAGAAACCCATCACAATTCATGCAATTTGCGTCCACATTACAAGTCCATACCATCAGAAACATTACAAGTCCATGGAAATTAAAGTCCGATTACAAGTCCATAGTATGATTACAATTCGTTACCGTGACCTTTGGAACAATGCATTGGCAATTTGATCACGGAATGCATTCATGTTATGGTCTTCCGGCACACTTGACTCAATTTGACTTTCTTCATTCACCGTCCTCCCTTGGCCGACACCATCCTCCTCTCCAACATACTCCTCATCTCCATCATACTTGGCAAAGTCTTGATCATCCATAGCACTGTCTCTAATAAAATTATGTATTGCCATGCATGCAACTATGATGTGACTTTGCTTTTTCAATGGAAAACTAGGCAGCAATTTTAGGATCCTCCACTTCCCTTTCAGTACTCCAAATGCCCTCTCCACTACATTTCTAAGAGAAGAATGAAGAAAATTGAAGGTCTCTTTCATACCTCTCGGCATTGGACCATTTCGAAACTCAGGGAGGTGATACTTTGTCCCTTTATAAGGTGCAAGATATCCAATTTTGTTGGGGTACCCAGAGTCCACTAGATAAAACATTCCTGCAGCAACACATGAAAAAGGATCATTTTGATTGAATTGATGCCTTGGTGTCCAATGACAAAAAGGAAAAAAACAAAAAGAGTATCAAGTACGGTGATAGATTGTACCTGGAGGTGGATGAGGAAATATAGCACTGTGCTTCAAGGTTGCATCTTTGAAAACCCTCATATCATGCACTGAGCCAGGCCAACCAGCTAGCACAAATGTGAATCTCATGTCAAAGTCGCAGACAGCAAGAACATTTTGTGAAGTATACCCTTTCCGACACATATATTGCGCCATTTTGTCATTGTCTACCACAACCGGTACATGAGTCCCATCTATTGCTCCTACACATCCATTGAAATGTGGACTGAACCTAGGTTGCTTCAGCCGAGGATGGATTGTTCTGAATTCTGGATCAAGAGGCCTAATGTTCTCTGCTGCTAGTTTTAAAACACACTTCAAGACTTTGTCAAAGTTGCGGTTGACTGTGTCTAGAGACCTCCCAAATCTATTACCAGCATTCCTGACTGACTCAGGTGAACCAATAATCCAAAGGAACATTCCTAATGCCTCAATGCTACTGCTCTTTGTGGATGACTTAAGACCATAGGAATCAACCAAAACATCATGCAATTGATAAAACAGTTCTGGAGTCACCCTAAACATGTTGTAGCATTCTGGTGGATCGGATAGGGTTCTATGTACCCATTCCTCACCTGTCTCAGGCCCTCTAATCCTCTTCAATTTATTGTAGTGGCAAAGGTCATGATACATACCGAACAAGAGCAACCCATCTTGAACTCTCCTTTGATGTTGTTGCATGGCAAACATCATGGCCAAGAGGTCGTCATCATCATCTGAGTCATCCTCAAATAACATTGCCGCAATATCCTACAACAAAAGAAGGCAACTGCATCAGTACTCATACAAGTCAAATATATACACAAGAATCAGTAATCATCATCAATACTCGTAGAAGGCAAACAATTCAGCAGCAATAGATAAAGAAACATGACATAATTAAACAAACTGAGTACATCATACATCAAATTATTGAACATCAAGTTTAGAACCCCACTACAGCAGGAAAACACACATAGTTCAACAAACATGACATAAACCGACTAGAACAACTTCATGCTAACTGAACAAGGCTATCTAACTGAACAAGGCTATCTAACTCAATCCATGGTCCCTGCACCATCTAGTCAAGTAAGCAACTCTTCCTTCTGGTGTTTTCATGTCAATAAAGAACTCTCTAAGTTCTTTGTTCTGGCAAATGAAGGACACAGCATAGTACTCAGCACTAGTTTCACTGACTCCAGCTTGTAAGGCCAACTGTTGAACTAGTTTCCTTTCTGCCCTGTCCTTCTCTTCTTGTGCCCTCTGTCTATCTTCTTGTGCCCTCTGTCTCTCTAGGTATGTTTCTAGTGCACTTTGCTTTGCTGCCACTTTAATAGAGGCCATTTGTTCAAACAAATGTGTTTGATGTTCTGCAGTAGCTGTGGATGATGTAAAAAACTTGTTCATCATCCTCAATAGCGGGCTCTTGCTCTTCTTGCTTGGACTTGTAGCTGTGGTACTTGTACTACTGGTTCTTTTGTGGCTGCCATTGCTGTTAGGACTATCTTCATGAATTTCCAGCACATCATCATCCTGTTCATTTTCATCTACATCCATTGACATCTCTCGAGGAGTATAAGATGAAGAACCATCAACGGCCACACCTTCAAAAATCTGCTCTAGCATGTCAAGGAAAGGTGGAGGGCCATGCTGCAGCTTTTTCAACTCAGGCACTCCCTGCAAGCATTGTCAACAAATCGTTCACATCCAAGTTCAACAACTGAAAATGGGAAAAAATAGTAAGAGGCACTTTGCATAAGTTATTCACCTGGGACTCAGTTTCCCACCAATTCTTGTCAGCGTCAATCCAGCCGTCGTCACGATGGCCAAGCCCAGTCTTCTTGTAAAGATCTTTTATGAACCCATACATAATTTTCAGTTGCCTAATCCTGTTGTAAATTTGCTTCCTGTCGTGTCTCAAGTTGGTTGCAGCATAAAACCTTTCTATGACTTCCTTGTAACCTCTACCATTCATCGTACCATTGTTGTAGTTACCCATCTCGATTTGTTCCAGAAGCAGTTGACACAAGACAGTGTTGGTCTTATCGTTCCAATTACAGCGGTCAATTTTACTCTACAACAAGTATGGTACCACCGCAATCAACTAAGACTCACAGGCTAGCTAACACAAATGCAAAGGGAATTAGCTATGGGAGGAATTTGTTCATACCTGTTGAGTTGGAGGAACCTCTTGGACGTCGGCATCTGCAGCCGCATTGTCATCTTGATGACGACGCTGACCTCCGCCCCTTGCAGCTGATGCACGGCCAGCGCCACGAACCGGACGACCGCGAGCAGCAGGCTTGGTCCCCCGTGCTCCAGCGGTCATGGACGCAGACCCGCCACCGCGAGGAGCGCGGAGGCCGAGCGTGCGTTGGCCTCCTCCATTGCCAAGACGAGACGGAAGAGGAGGAAGGCCGGCGCTTCCTCCACCGCCCCCAGTTCGTGCGCCACCGCTATCTCCTGCGCCGCCTGACTGCAGGAGGGCCTGGTACTCGCCGAGGTGACTCGAGTCGGAGTTGAGGTCCAGCATCTGGCGGGTGGCAGGGGCGGACGCGGATGGCCGGCGGCTTGCCACGGACGAGTGGACCGGGGAGTAGGGATCCGGCTGGGAGAACAAAGGAAGGAGGCCGTCATCACCGAATTCATCCATGGCCTGCGGATCGAGAGAGCCCGACGAGAATCGGGCTTGCACGCGGCGACCGCGCTGGTGCGACGACCGGGGACCGGATGCGACGAATCGGGAACAGATGGCGACGGCGGGTTGCTTCAACGCGGCGGCGGCGGCTGGTTACGGCGGCGACGGCGAATCGCGCGAGGACAACTCGCCGCGCGCTCGGCAGCAGGGCAGCTCGCTCGGCAGCGCGCGCTCGGCAGCAGGGCAGTAAGGCGGCGCGCGCTCGGCAGCAGGGCAGCAGGGCGGCGCGCGCTCGGCAGCAGGGCAGCAGGGCGGCGCGAGGGCAGGTCGCGGGGACGGCGCCGACGGCGAATGGCGCGGTCGGCAGCGGGGCGGCGCGAGGGCAGGTCGGGGGCGGCGCGAGGGCAGGTCGGGGGCGGCGGCGCAGGTCGCGGGGCGACGCTAGGGCAGGTCGCGGGGAGGGCGAGGGCAGGGGACGGCAAGGTTAGTTTTTAGCCTATTTTGCTCCTCTTTCGGGCCTAAAGATGTGCCCCTCATTTTAGCCCTTTTGCTCCTTTTAGGCCAAATTTTTAGCACCCTGTTCGGTGCCTCTTGGGCTAAAATGGAGCAAAAAATTTGCCTTTTGCCTTTTAGGCCTCGAAACGAACGGGCCCTAAGACTTCAACACACGCTCGCTTGCTCTACCACCAAATAATTCGTCGTGCATCTTTCCTTCTTACCTACTGCTGCCCTACGGCAGGCCAGGCAACATTCCGGAATATACGCACAAGACATGTTTGGTTTATACTATTACATAGATCAATGCGCAGTTTTTTCTTTTCTTTTGGCATTAACAAGGCACATTTGACCGCGCGACCGTGGTTAGTATTTGGTTTGTTTTGAGTGAACGCCCAATCTGTCAAACTGAACCGGCAGTAAGAGCATTTGCAGTCTCGTGTGTACCCGACTGAGGGTATGTTTGGTCGTGCTGTGGTTGTGAGAAAAAGTTGCTTTTGGCTGTGGCTGTGAAAAAAGCTGCTGTGAGCTGTGAGAAAAGCAGAAGCCCGTTTGGTGAAACTGCTGTAGCTGTGGAAAATCTGTTGAAATGTTTGTAATGCCCTTGTAAGGTCTGTGAAAGTATGTATATAGAAATTGATTCTAAAAAAGTGTACTATTCAGATATTAATATGTAAATGATCATTTGAGAAAGAAAATCTTAATTTTTTAAATGTTGCTTCGACCATTAACTTTTGGTGCACATAAATACAACATATGATACGTGGTACAAGCATAATGTCAACATTTGGTTCACATAAATATAACAATAGCATTATACAATCTTGTCAGGATCCATTGTTCATGCTCTCCGACAAATTGTTGCCCGTAATACAATCTTGTAAGCAAAACTCAGCCAATTCTTGTGTCCGGTTCATGCATGTGAGATCAATGTGCTATGTGAGAGAGCCACCATCGTGTTGAGACTTGAGCACGAATTCACCAAAGTACTGCCAACAGGTGAAGTAAGAACAGAGCGTTGGCATCAAATTGATAATCCATCGGTCAGGTCCTGCACCAAGAACACACGCAGAGCCTTGGTAGCTGGTGAGGAGGTGGCTCAGACATTTTGTCGAACGCTTGGTAGGCGGCTGAGTTCGTAGCTCGATGATTACCGCCGAGCGATCCTCTGCAGCGACCGCTCGTGCTGGGACATCTTTGAACGAGTCTGCCATTAGCAGGCTCTACTGCTCCCATGCCCAATGGATCGAATCGCGGAGGACGAGCACAGCAGCCGCAACGTTGTTGATGCAGGCAGAGAAGGACGAGAGACGTCGCGGCCTCGTCCGCGGTCTCTTTTGCGGCGGCCTCGTCCGCGGTCTGCTGTGCGGCGCCGGCCGCGAGGGACGTCGCGGACCCGACGGCGGCCACGGCGGCGCGCGCGTGCGGATGAGCAGAGCGGCATCGCGCGCGAGGCGAACAGTTTGGGGTCGCGCGCGCGGGCGAGTCATGGCGACGCGCGCAGCAGCAGGGAGAGGAGTGGCGGCGTGGGGCATCCCGGACGGCGAGGAGAGGTGCAGGGACGGAGAGAGGCGCCGCCGGAGGGGACCGCCTGGCGCCGGCGCCGGCGAGAAAAGCGGTTCCGTGCTGCTTCTCGCGGAAGGGGAGAGATGAACAAGAGAAAGAGCGAACCGGTAACTAGTGGCAGGTGGTTAATTTATTTGAAGTTATTCACAGCTACATCAAGTAAAAACACCTCTCCATCTGCTTTGAGTTTTAAACTAAAAAAAAACTGCTTTCTTCAAAACCAATATAGCACGGCAGGGGTTTTTAGTTGAACTTTTGACTTTTTTGAAAAATCAAAGTAAAAAAAAACACAACCAAACACACCCTGAGGTGTATCGCTGGTTTGCCACACGACAGAACCTGACGATATGAGGGTCTGTTTGGATGGCTTCCACGCTTTGCCACGCCAGAAGTCCGGCGTGCCGCGTTTTCTTTGGCCTGTGTTTGCTTCGTAGCCGCAGTTACGGCATGCCGCACTCACGCAATGAAAACCCAGTTCATTTCTACGCCACAGCTCGCCAAAAGTATGGCGCCCGTTTTGCTCGCCGCAAGTGCGGCGCGGCCAGAGTTACGGCGTGGCAACCTACAGCAATAATCCAAACAAGCCCTGAATCCCAAGCTGTGCGTGTTCAGGTTTGGTTGGTTCCCTGGTTGCTTGGCCCATAGGCAACTGCTGCTCTTTTCCCCTGGCCGTCTTTGGAATCCTGTCCATTTTTCAGTCCTTTATTTTCATTGGAAGCTTTCTATGCAAATGCCAAGTGTTGTCTAATCAGACTGCATCATCCTGTTTTCTCCTTAATTTGCTCATCGTTTTGCAGCACTTTGACGCCAGATTAATCGAAGCAATGGATGGATCCCAACCGAAACCACATATGACTGCAGGCACAATTGCATGCCGGTCCTCCTTCTACCTCATGCACATAAATCAAAAATTGTTTCAAATGTAGTAATCTTCATCTCTCCCTCTACTGGTTGTCAAACTGTAAAACTCTGGTGCTTTGCACCCTCCTGTCCCAGATTTTCTATGTTTAATGGTAAATCTTTCTGGGAGTCAATTACAAAAGGAAGTTGGCGAGCCAGGTCACCCAAGCAATTTTTCTTGTAATTTACAATCAACCCTCCTGTAACATATGGCAACTTTCGGGTCAATCCCCCTGTTGCCCTGTCAAAAAACAAAAGTTTAATCATCAACAAGTAGTACTCCATACGTTTCATTATATAAACATTTGAAGAGTACAAAATTTGTTCCATAATGTAAGCATTTATAGGGAAAGGATAAAATCTGGTGGGTTGATGGGGGGGTGATGTCGGGCGAAGCTATATTGTTCTCTCTGGGTGCAGATGCACCCACAAAATTAGTGAAAATTGACAGATTTTGACCATATATGCACCCACAAGCAACAAAATTATGTATTTGCTCTATTTGTTGTACAGTAGGGCAACCCCTTTGCCATTTCTCTAGCTTCGCCACTAGGTGAGGAGATGGTGAGTTAAGGTAAAAATGAGGCATATGTGATTTTTTTTATCTTGACTATTTTTGCCTCGGGATTTTAAGAATGTTTACATTGTGGAACAGAGGGAGAAAGAACACACAAATACTAGCTAATACTCTGTTACTTTACATAAGCCACTTAAACATTATTGGGCCTGTCAATATGAAAAGAATTCACTGTTGTTTTTGCATCAAAATTAATGATGCTTGCTTTAAGAAACCAAGGAGCTACATACGGTGCCATTCAATTTTTTTTTTTTTTGAGGGAGGTGCCATTCATCTTCTTATAACGATGAGATAGTTTCTGAGAAACAGCAGCATCTGTGAACAGCTGTGTTCAGTGAAAAGAACTAAAAACAAGACGCATCGGGTTCTTGGCCTGCTTTCTTCCTCTTGCATTTTCCTTTTGCTTTGTGCTTCGCCTGCTTTCTTCATTTTTCTTTGCTAGGTTCTCCGCGTGCTGTCTTCCTCTCGCACTCTACTTTGCTTGGTGGTTTGTTTAGCATCGATATAAAGGACAGAGAAGTTTTCAGGCAAGCAAGCACATCAGAGCATCAGACATCCTTGTGCTTCACTACTTACTCGACAAGGACGTTAGGACCTTTAATCTTTAATCGTTGCCTAATTACCTTTAGAAAACCATGGAGATCGAGGCTAGCTATCAGGTACAAGCAAAGCATGACATTATCTGTCATGGCCACAAAAAAAGTATCATATACTAGATGACCATATTTGCCAAAAAAGCAAAGTTTATCTGGAGGACCACTGGCCTTTTGTTTTGTTTGCTTCCATCTGCATCCTCTCTCAGGCATCTCTTTCTATCTCTATCATTCATCACCAGTCGTTTGGTTCCATCTATTTGTCTTCTATCTCTCGTACTGCTGGTCTTGTGCTGATTCAAGTTAACTGAGGTATGAAAATTAACCCTATTATCCCTTCCATTGCTAATATAATGTTCATGATCTGTAGTGATCTATGTATATGTATTCATTCACCATGTATGGAACTTAAATTAAATTTCTTTATTGCACATGCATGTTGACTAAATCAGCCGAGGGAGATCTAAGCGATGGGTTAGATCCATAATCAAATATGGGTCACATCCACAACTAGAATGGTCCTGATGGAGCTGGCTTGTTGAAAGGGAGGTTGCAGTTTTAGTTCTGAAGATATAGCTTGTATTTACTGGCAGATATCAACCGGACCAAGCTAACTGATCTCTAATCATATCGACCATGCGTACTGAGGTAAGAAATAACCAGTTAGCATGTCTATTTTTATTTCACATTAACTAGTTGGCTGCCCGCGCGGCTAGACTTACTATACTATTTAAAATATTTTTATACTATTATATAAGTTTAACATAGTTTATTATTATTATTTATTTTATACTCTATATTTATAGAACAGTAGAAAATAAATTGGTGAATTTCTTACCGTCCCTCAATTTGAGTGTGAGATAAGTCATCATTTAGGTTATGTCTTATCTAACAATGTATTTGATTTTGTTTTAGAAGTGAGGTCGGTTCAAACGTGCCATGCTAAACATGTCATGGTAGAAAAAAAATGTGGCGTGCTACAAATAAATCCTGAAGAAAATGTGTCATGCTAAGAACAGGAAAATGTGTCATGCTAGCTAGACATATGATGGTGTATTTAGAAATTGAAATTTGTTATATATTTTTGTTACTTCAAAATTTAGCTATTTTGGGCTCATAATGGTATGGTGCAGAAATAAGAATTAGGGATATTTTTATAATCCAAATTTAGTTATTTTTTGAACTTATAATGGCATGATGGGTAATTTAGAAAAAAGTGTGAAGGGTATTTTTTGTTATTTTTTATCATTCCGAATTTAGCTATTTTTAACTCATAATGGCATGGTGGGTAATTTAGAAATTGATGCGAGGGGTATTTTTGGATATTTTTAATTATTCCGAATTTAGCTATTTTTTTTACTCATAAGGGCGTGGTGGGTAATTTATAAATATGTGCGATGGGTAATTGGCTATTTTTTATTATTCTGAATTTAGCAATTTTATAAATATTTTTAGGGGGGTTTGGGACTATTTTTTTCATAATGGTAGTGGTGGGTAATTAGAAATATAATTACAGATATTTTAACCATTTTTTAAATCTAAATTTAGTTATTTTTTGGACTTATAATGGCATCACCGGTAATTCAGAAATAGGAGTGAAGGGTATTTTTGATTACTTTTTGTTATTCTAAATTTAGCTATTTTTTTGGCTCATAATGGCTTGATGGGTAATTTAGAAATTGTTGTGAGGGGTATTTTTTGGATATTTTTTATTATTCCAAATTTAGATATTTTTGACTCATAATGGCGTGGTGGGTAGGTGTGAGGGATATTTTTGGCTATTTTTTATTATTTCAAATTTAACTATTTTTAGACTCATAATGGCATGGCAGGTAATTTAGAAATAGGTGTGAGAGGTATTTTTTGACCATTTTTTATTATTCCGAATTTAGCTATTTTATAAATATTTATAGGGGGTTATGTGACTAATTGTTTCATAATAGCAGTGGTGGATAATTTTCTCTTCTTATTTTCTCGGATTAACGTGGAAATTTCTAGGCTTTGAGTGCGAACGTGGTGTCTCCTTTTCTCGTTCAATTATACATATAATAGATCATATATATAATAGATTAGTAATTTACTACAGTATATTTCCCCCCAAGCCGCATATAAAAATATAATGTTCATCTCTGTGTGGCAGTCCAGTTCAATCATACGGAAACAGTATTATATAATAAATGCATGGTTTCATAGTCAAAATACTTGTCCAATGTATTGTCCTATAGTTTTAGATAATACTGATATAGAGGAGTCCTAATCTCAGGTGATGATAACCTCGGCTCCCCCATTTATGGACTGACACCTATCTGTGCATGCCTGCCTGCAGGTTATCAAGGCTGACACGATCGATGCGGCTGCTGAACGAATTCTCGATGAGCTGAAGGAAGACACTGCCAGTACTACTAGATGGATCAGCAGCAAAGAGAACGTCATCTACTTCGATGGCTGGGACGGGCTGGGGGCATCCGCCGTCCTGCGAGCCGTGGTCCAACGCCTTGTGGCTTCAGATCAGGCCCCGCCTGAACTGCACTTTGATCAAATAATCCGCATCAACTGCTCCAAGTGGGAGAGCCGGAGGGCAATGCAACGAGTGATAGCAGAGCAGCTGAAGCTACCGGATGAGGTGATGCAGATGTTGGACGCACAAGACGAGGACGACGACTACCGCGGGGCGGACCATGGCTCCCGCGCTGAATTACCACAAGTTGCCAGAGAGATCTACCAGAGAATACAAAACCGTAGGTTGTTGGTGATTTTTTACAATGGAAGCAGCGAGGAAATTGATCTAACCAACTTTGGCTTCCATCTATACTCAAGCAACAAGGTGCTGTGGACATTTCAAGGGGCTTTCCGACTCAAATCAAGGATGAAAATCGATGGGGCTATGAAGACAGCAGCTGGTACAACAACAGGACTTTTTCTATCGGCTGCCTCAGCCGATGAGAATGCTGCACTCTGGCCCGACCTTGTGCGGCACGAGGCCGCCGAATTAGTTGCACGGAAGAGCATCGGTCACAGCATCATGGAGCCCGCACGAGTCGCCGACTGCTTCTTGTACTTACTGAATCTATGCGGCATGGGCCGTCACTTCACCATGGACTATGATTTGGCAACTCATAGCTCCAACTACTGGGTATGTGATGGCATAATACGGCAGCTAGAGGGAGACACCGATCTCGATGACAGCTCGTGGCGAGCTGCGGAAGCTCTGCGGCGTGAGATGCTACTGGACGTGGATTACTATCCTGACCACCACTATTTGCCCTCTCACCTGCTAAAGTGTGCCGGGATAGTGCCATGCTGGACGTCGCCAACCTACCGGATCGTACAGATCCTTGATGGGGGGGCCATTTCCAGTAGAGTCGACATTTTCCAACATTTCAACAAACTTGCCGTGCTCAAGCTCTCACACTGCACCTTCAGTTTCTTGTCACCTCCGTTCATCTGCTGCCACTACCTCAGGTTTCTCTGGCTCGACCACTGCAAAGACCAAGAAGAAATCAGCGATGATGGAGCAGCTGGGAAGGAGGAGGGCATCCGCCGGTGTTTCGGAAGGCTGTGGGTGTTGGTGGTGCGCTACACACCTTGTGATCAAATTTTGTCTGCACAGATGATGGATCTGATGGCTCAGCTCAGGGAACTAAATGTGATGGGAGCTCAGGACTGGGACCTAGGCCAGATGCAGGAACGGCTGCCTAACATCTGCAAGCTTCGAGTAACAAAGTCAACAATCCACTGCAGTAGAAGTCTCTCAGAAAATGACTTGTTCTCAGGGATGAATAAGATGGACCTTCTGGATTTTTCAGGAAACCGTATCACGAGTGGCATGACAAACTTATCTATGGCAGGAAACAGCAAGAGCAGCACTCTGGAGACTATCATCATTGATGACGGATGTGTTGGGCTGGAACAGATCTCGTTCAAGGGTTGTGCTAATCTGAAGAATGTGTCATTGAGAGGATTGTTCGAAGTGCTTTTCAGCCTTGACATCTCAGGTACACCAGTGAAAACTCTTGATCTCAGTGCAATGGAAGTACCAAAACTTGATGAGCTCATTGCACTTGGTTGCAACAAGCTTTGCGCAATCTTGTGGCCACCCGAAGGAAAAAGAAGAGAAAATTTGAATAAGCTGCGCATCGACACCACTGGTGTTACAGTCAGATCATCAGCGTCATCGTTATCTGTGAAATATGGCAGTCGGGAACCTACCACGTATGACAAGTATATTTTCGTGAGTGACTCGAGGCTCCTCAGGTCACTTTTGGTCTTCAAAGAGTATTTTGATAGAAATTATACACATGTGGAAATTTCTTCTCCTAGTAGCCGTATTGCAGTGGATGTTGGTGGCAGCAAAGAGAAAAGTAGTAGGATCATAAAGAGTGGCAGCGGCAATGAGCATCTAGTGCCGGCAAGCATCCAGAACCAGCAGCAGCAGCAGCAGCCTGAGATAATTGATAACAATGCATCTGTATATGCAGGCGTCGCTGACACCTTGAAGGACCACGTGCAACAGGAAGGCGAAGGCGACGATGGTAATGCTCCAACCATCACACAGATATGGCCTTGCCCACCTGCTGAAAACTGTACTCTGATGACTGCTACGTGTACGTACAAGACCAGCCGGTGATGAGCCGTGAATTGATCAGCACTACTACTGTTACAGTACCGGACATGATATGTCGTAATGCTAGGCTCCTGCACCTGCATGACAGCAAGTTCATCACCTGTGCCCCTGTCCCCCAAGCACATCCACTTGAAGGCTCCAGGTGGCAATATCTAGGACTGGTGCCGCGTTGAGAGGTGCCCCAGTTTAGATTGTGTCTTCACCTGTCCTCGGGTTGGCAGTGAAGCAGCAGGGAGGAAACGGTGACATGACTAATTTTCCGTTATCTGAAAACATTATGGTCTTCACAACTCCCCAAGGCACGCTGCATTTGGAACTTGAGCAGGCCATCCTCGGCTATACTCCATCTTGCCCGTGAATCATTTGAGGTTCTGGCAGTTCGTGCACGTGGACTTTTGCCCCCGGCTAACACATGTCCTCCCTTTGTCCAAGAGATTGATCCTCAAAAGCTGGAGCCTACGCAGTCTGAAGACCCTCGAGATTGTGTGGTGCGGTGATCTCAGGGCAGTATTTCCTTTGCAGACTGATGATGTAGAGTACAAGCACAATCAGGAGCTGCAACAGCAAACTACCGTGGAATTCCCATTTCTGGAGCGTGTCCACCTGCACGAGCTGCCCAGGTTGCAAGGCATCTGTGGGCGCATGAGGATATACGCGCCCGCCTCAAGAACATAAAAATCAAGGGCTGCTGGAGCCTCAGGCGTCTGCCGGCCGTCAGCGCCTCCGACAAGAATAAGGTGGAGTGCGAATGCGAGAAAGAATGGTGGGATAGGCTCATGTGGGACTCTATGGATGCCAAACATCTGTACAGCCCAACCCATCCGCGGTACTACAAGAAAACCTTGCTTAGGGGCTCTGTGCTCATATGAGGTATGATATACTACTTCTCTATGCACACGCATATAAATATGATATAAGATTTGGTTAACCTGAATAAATGTTTTACCAGCTAATAAATATTGTCCCGTCGTTTGGATTGCAGCAAAGATAAAAGATGGAGATAGGTCAACATCTACGTCGTATTTATTGCTTGCTGCTTGCTACCTCCACCCGTGTGATATCTTCACGGACGGTTGATGTCCGATCCGTCGCTTACGGCTCGTGCCTCTACTTTGATCTTACCCATTGTTTTCCTTTCACTTGTGGTTTATTGAACTTTTTCTGAGATTGATGCATACGCTAGCTCCGAAAGATTGCGTTAGTCTGGGCAGCAGCTGCGTCGATCTTAACTGCATCGCCATGGTGTGGCCATGCATCTCAAGCTGAGTTGGGTTTGGTTTGCTTGGTTCTGATCGGCCTTGCTCCGTCGGTCCTTTCGTCATGTTCGTGCGTACTGCTTTGAGCGGTACAGAAGAAAGAAATAAGAGCAAGCGAGCACTCAACAATCAGCTTACGGCTGATTAGCTGATATAGTGCTTAATTGCTTGCCGCTGTCTCGTCTGGTGTGTTTGTGGTGTGATTGACTGATTGGTCATCAGCTTCGTGTGGACTGAATGATCATTGTTGTTGTATGATTACAGACATAAATAAATGATGATGGCTTTTTGTGTGTGTAGTTGGTTTCTAGGTGCAGCTGCATCTTATTACTATCTCTCAGCCTGCCTGCATATGAATGATCTCATCATCCCTAGTAAAATGTTGAAATAGGAGTGGGCAGGATATTCGAATCCGGAGGATTATTGATGCTCATCGGTAACCATGGGCACTGGGCAGAGCGAAAAGGACGTAAAAGGCGGAAAGGAGAAGCAAAGTCGACCGATTAATCAGGGCATGGAGACGACGCAGCAGCTCCGTGCTCGGCTTTGCCTTCCTTCAATTTGCAGGACGCGACTGGAAAACTTCATCCCATTTTCATCGAGCACGTGAAGAGAGACACACAGATAGTACCAGCAAACAATAATAATAACAACGATAAAAAAAAGAAAAGAAAAGTAGGTTTGGCCTAATGAAGATTATCTACGGCATCTTCTCCCCTACTAGTAGTATTACCACCGGCACGCCATCATCTGCAGCGGCAGGGCTCCCGAGTTGCGGTTCCTCTCCTCCCTCCGTCAGTAGGCTCCGACGACTTCCCCGCCGCGCCAAATCCCGAGCTGTTCCTCCTCCTCTTCGCTGCGCATCCTCAGGTAGGTACGCCTCAATCCCCTCCTCTCCTCCTTCCGATGATGATAATGAATGAACAAGAAAACATTCTTTTTTAGAGGCATATGTAGCTCCAAATAACGGACATGGATGGAATGCTTCCTTCAGAGGGCCATGGACAGGGATTCCCATGTCCACTGAGCAGGGGATAGATCGATGGATCCAATCGCCGTTCATCTTCCCCTCTCTCCGTAATAGCAGATGCTGTGAATCAATTCAGTTCTCCCCCTTTTGGATCAGCACTTTTAACAACGCCGTCCAGATCTCAACCTTCCCCTCCACATGTACGTTACTGATTAATTCGCTGTTCGATTCAGTTGATCGCTTGGACCAGTCGCCTCCATTCCTTTTCCTTTTTTGCCAGGTCCTCCTTTTTTTCTTTCAATCCTCCATATAAAGTTCACAATACAGTGAAACTGAGAGAACCGCTCGTACTCTGGTACTTCCTTTTCTCTTTTGTTAGTGCAGTCGTTACCAACAACGACATCTCTGCCCTATTAACGGGGACGAAACAGTAGAACAAATTTGTCTTCGTTTCGGAATAAGGGGTACATGACATGAACTCTCTCTGTTTGCATAGATGAAAGGTAGATGATCATCTATGTTATAGTTTGATTTGTCGCGCAAAAGTCAAAGTGTAAGCAGAAAAGAAGCAAAATGGTGAATAAATAGGTGACAGTTGGAAGCTGTACAATGAACGAAAGAAGACACTGGAACAACAATATAACCTTTCGCGGTCTAACTAAACTTTTGTGCTGACGCTCCAATGAAATTTGAACTCCGCTCTATAGTCCTTCAACCCAAGTATGACATTCTGGCATTCATTCGAGTCTGAGATCAATTGGAAGACACAATATACCTTCTCAAAGATTCCAAATGCCCTGACGATCACACCTAGCATACCCACTCTTGGTTCGATTTTGTTATCCTTTTCAGTTTTTTATGCTATATATATGCCTTTCTTAACAACACGGCTTACCTTAGTTTAATCGATACTTGTATTTGTTGTTCTGTACATAATGCTTCTGTGGATGATAATGTTACTTCATCAGGCATGGAGGCCGCTGGCACTGCCATGTACCCTCTGCACCGCTGCAAAACCATTTACCTGGTAATGCGCTTTCTTTACATCGGATCGGATAACTAAAATGCAAGGAATAACCAAAGAGAGAATGTTCAGTAATGATAGGTGCTAACATCATGATGCGTGCAGGTGAGGCATGCCCAGGGTATCCACAATGTGGAAGGTGAAAAGGATCCCAGTGCATACATGTCAGCGACACTGTTTGATGCTCACTAACTCCTTTGGGTTGGAAGCAAGTAAGTGTCTACAGTGTCTTCTTTCCCCAGAAGTCAATTCTTAAGAACTTAAATAACTTGTCTTAGGGTTACCTGTTCTACTAACGCCCATTGTCTCACAACACAACTAAAGTTATGCTTCAGTCCAAACCCAAGAAAATGGATCCAGAACGCTCTGTTTGTTAACATAAGCAATGTTGATTTGCTAAAAGATAGCGCTGTACTACCCTCTTTTCATTTTATATTGATTTAACCTGTTCCAGTCAACAGATAGAAAAATTATCGACTGAAATAATTGAAGTGGACAAATGTGAATATCATATCGTATCTTAATGCTATTGATAAATAAAAAATTCTTTTAAGGTTATAAAACGCATAATAATTTATGAATCACTTTTTAGTCTGACAGATTCTTTTTGCTTTATATATGATATATAATCATTTAACCTGCATTTGGATAATTGGATGGTGATCTTTCCAGAAAAAAATATAGTTGTGGCAGTAAGCATTGCTGTAGGTGTTCAATAGTTGTGGCAATAAGCAGAGTTATCTCTTTACAGGCCATGAATCACATGCTGGTACAGATATAAGGTTTTTAGAAGGCTCCTATTGTTGTTATCAACTCCCCAGAATTAAATTAGCTCTGTTATGGCATGGCGCCAGGGGCCTCCGCCCACGGCACAAGAAGAAAACATATTCTTCTTTCTTGCCTGCCCTATCTCTCAGGCTCACAGCTGCCTCTATAGCCATAGGTGCTGGAAACTAACCTAAACAGCAAACTGACAGCCCGATCTTGTCTTAACAGCCTAGCATAACAAACATACTAACAAATAATTATCTAATCATGTGATGCACTTGTGCTTATCTTATTGAATTGTGGCTTCCATGCCACAACAAGCTCTTACCCAAGCTACCTCGAATTGTAACACCTCTTTTCTCCCTCCCAAGGGCAAGTTCATTTTTTCTCTCGAACACGAAGGAGAGCTTCGTATCATTTCATTAAGAAGATATGGTACAAAAGGAGTGTACCTCCTCCATCCAGTCCAACACCCACCCTAACAAACCATTACATACATGAACACACCTGAGTACATGACACTTACACAGTTTGATTACCAGCTAACATTCACTAGAGAAACTAGTCATCAAAGGGCAAGTTTCTATGCTCAATGAATTGAGCTACTCTAAGTTAGTTTTGTATCTAGGAACTTAATGTTCTTTTTATGGTTCAGCCAGTTCGATGTTATATTCAAAGTCTTCTTAACTACTTCTGTGTATGATGAGTTTCCTTCTGGGTGCTCATGTAATTTGGTAAAAAGAAAAATCAAATGTTTCCATATGACATTTTTCAAGTTTCATGAATAGATGATTTAATTGCATTTCGTAGTTTGATGGTCTGCGAGAACATGTGAAGAAATGTGGACTTGCAAAAAAGGTTGAGCTGGTTATTACCTCCCCTTTACTGAGGTATAGTATTCTCTTAACAATTCCCGTGTGCTTTTGATGACATCAATCCTCTTATGAACTTCTTTTTGAGAAATGGTGTTCTTTACTTTTGGCATCACTTTTTTTTAGAATATATTATCTCGACTAAGAAGTTGCTGCCCCGCTTAAAGTAGGAGATTAACTTCCTACCCATATTTCATTTTTCTTGAACTGAACATGGTATGAGGATGTGTTAAATCTGTCAGTATCCCAAGTCTCTTTGATTTGTTGGTGCCCCGGTGAATCTAACAGTTGTAACATAGAATTGTATCAAATTAGCTGTAAGGCGCACAAAAACCGGGTTTCACCTAGAAGAACAACGTCGCTTAAGTTTTCTGGGATCACAATCAAAACTGTGCAGCACTGGATCTGACTGTAATGTAAAATTGTCTGATTTATACGTGCATTCTCATGTATAATGTTAGCTATTGTGTGATGACTAATCATGCAATTCAATTTTTCTTATGTCCTCTTTATAAACAGAAATGATGGACATATTCCTTATTTTTTATGGAATTAGTAACTATGTATCTTGAATGTGTTACAAGTCCGGAAACCTTGTTGAATGGTTTTTGCAGCTTATGTGTTTACATTCTAGTACAGAAAACATTGAGTTGAAGCTTGTTTTAGATTCATGTCAATATCTACGTAAATCTACTATTCGGTAATATATATTATGCTGTTATGAGAACCCTGTTCTTAAGCACAATATATTACGAGGCTTAATTGTTTCTGTCTTAATGTCTAAATGGGCCTCATTATATTTCTTCTGAATCTTGCAGGACTATGCAAACTGCAGTTGGGGTCTTTGGTGGTGACAACTATACTCATGGTGCAAGTGCATCACCACTAATGGTTGAAAATGCTGGACACAGTGGACGTCCGGCAGTTTCAACTTTCAAGTCTGAACTGCTCACCATTTCTTGCAGTTGAGACCTGCAGAGAGCACTTGGTACTTACTTTTCCTAAAGAGCATATACGTAATTTTAGTACTTTTTTCCATGAAAATCATTCTCAATAATTGCTTTGTCCGTTCCTGAATTCTGTACTTACTTTGTTATGGCTTTCCAGTTAGATATCCTTGTCTGAGAAGTGAGATGCTTTGATCTGTCGCCATACATTCATCGCATTCTTAATGAAGTCGTCAATACATTTTCTTAAAAATTCATGTTCTGTTTTGTTTCTGTTGAATGCAGGGAGACACTCTTTCCTTCAATAGATTTTTCATTGGCAAGTATCTCTTGTCGTTAATATATTCATTAGCCATTCCGTGGACATCTTAAATTACCATGGTTTTGCAAAGAATTATCACATAGTATGATATGCGTACCTCCTTTATTCACAGATAGAAAATGATGAAGATGTTCTCTGGGAACCAGATGTTAGAGAAGCAAATGTGGCAGTGGCAGCGAGGGGTATGAAGTTCATTGACTGGTAATTTTCTTTTCTGAGATGCGATACCTTAAGTTGTTCACAGCGAATCTGTGACCGTGAAACACTGTTAACTTCTTAGATTACTAATGTTTGTGCTTGACCTGTGAATGTATCACTAATGAATCATTAGAAAACAATTTGCTCACTCCAATGGCATTCCATAGTTGCATGTGAAACACTTAAGTTGATGTTTTTGTTACCCAAGAATCAAATGATTGTCATGAAAAACTCTTTTTGTTCATCTTTCGCATTGTATTAGGGCCTGAATTGAGCATTCTTTCATCTAAAATCAAACTTTATCCTTTATCTGATGGTAATTAATTAATATGTGAAACTGAGACTTTTGTGGTTAATGCCAAAAGGGAATTTCTGCCCTTTTACTTGCTTATTTACCTATATATACTGGTGGATTGCCTCAGGGTTTACTACCTTCTTTGGGAAAGGATGCAGGAACACCAGACCTTGTTATCTATTTGACCATGCCTTGTGAAGAGGTCGTAATTCAATGGTTTCTAGTTGACCCATTACTTCATTTGTATAGCTGGACTCATTTCCCCTCTTCCTTAAACATATTTTCAGGCTATGGACAAGAGAAGAGAAAGACATAGCTGTTGTGAGTCATAGTGGTTTCTTATATCACACCTTGAGCATGTACAGCAAAGAATGTCATCCAACCATACAGCAGGAAGTGAGCAAGCAGGAAGTTTCTTGACATTGGCATTTCTTTTCTTCTTTGGTACCTGTCTACATCAACCAGTAATATTTTTCAACCTTGTGCAGATGTATTATTCACATCAGATTGCTAAAACTCGCAGATTATTTTTGTTGAATCCATAGTGGATGACATGATCATGTTTGATGACTTTTTAGAGTTATTGTTATTTCTTTCATGATAATATAATATCATCAAATAGGGCCACTATTTTGATTCCATGTTTCTTCAACTGTATCAGTTTATACCGTGTTAAATGCCTCAGAAGAACGGGTTGCTTACTTCATTTTTATGCAGCTTTGCAAATTGTGAGCTCCGGTCCATGGTGTTGGTTGGCAGAAGGTCAGCTTTGCCTCTTTGTCTGTGAATGGCGTGCTCTGTTTTCATTTCGTGATTGTTCTGCAAGCAATATTTTGTTTTTTTAATTGTACCTTCCATGCTGCAGCATGCTTGGGTCCGATTCCCCCTAGTTTCAACTACCTTGGAAAGGTTCCACCTGGGCTTGATCTGCCTAGTGATGTCGTGGATAAGAAACTTCTTGAGGAAGCTCCCAAGAACTGAGCCTGTATGGAATGTTTAGCATTGATGCCTTGATTCTTTTGTCAGTACGTTTTGTTCAGATTTGCATTGGGGAAGAGAAGCTAAAGGACATCTGCAGATAGGACTCACAGTTTGTGATTCAATGATGAATTACATCTGTTGTCACAGCGTATAATGAAATTCCGGGCACTAGGGAAGGATTATCTATTTGTAGCGATGATAATAAAAATAGCATTACCTATCTTCACCAAGTGATGCTTGGCAAAAATCCTCTTGGTTACTTATGTAGTTACTGGGTAAAATCCAAGAGTCACATAACATGCATCTCACATTTCTGTCCATCGGATCGAGTTATCTGGTTTTCTGATATATGCATACTGTTTCACGCAGTTTTAAGGCTCTCGCTTCTCTATGTTTTGTTCCTAGTGATAGCACTAATAGCAGAAGTGGTGAGACGTCCAGTCAAAAAAAAAAAAAAAAAAAAAGTGGTGAGACATGCGTGTCCATCAAGGAGGAAAAAAAAGTGGTGAGACATAAGTTGGATTATATTTTTATATATTGAAGAAAAAACTTTGGATTTGTAGCAAATGGATTTGCATAGAGACCCGACAACAGTTACAACGGCGCACTTATCTCTACGCCATTCTGTTATGTGACAAGATTTGGTAGAAGGGAACAATTGAAGTATAAATAATCATCGATGCAGTGGCTGCAGTGTATACCTGATTATTAAATGGCTTGAAAATTCCTAACGCGGACAGAGTCAAAGCCAGGGTGCGTTTCACCAGAGTTGAGGATCGTAAGGGTGTGAGTCTGCATGTGATAATATGGCGCTCTCTATTTTTGAATTACAACATGCCAATATAGACTAATATTGTTGCTTAATACAGTTGTGTCCTCAACATGGTAATGCACTTGTGGGGCCAAAAAATCAGTGAACTGGCACTAAGAAGAGGAATGATCTTGTGGTAACATGGCTATCGAGATGCTGCATGCTGCCTACATCGCAGCTGATGTACCTGCTGGATTATTTTATTTTATTCCCTCCCTTAAACTGGGGAGAAGTCGGAAGTAGGCTGGTGAACATGGAGGTGATGAGATGCGGTGCCCGGACGCGGAGGGGGCTGTCACACCCCCAAAGTTTAGTTTGCATTGCGTTTAATTTGAATTCTATTAGTCTATACCATGTTCCTTATCATTCCTTGTCGTTTGGGTGTGGTAGATGATAGTTTTTTGGTTGGGTAGGTCATGCTTAGCCTGCTGTTTTGGTTGGGTTAATGTTAATTTTGCTAATAATCTTGACTAATGGTTCACTTGCACGTTAATCATGGGGATGGTGTAACCGTTTTAGCAACATGGAACTTAGGTATGCTGTAGCTTGAGCAAGTGGGATGTTTGATGATGGTGCAGTATGCACGAGACTTTGGTTTGTGTTAGTCTTGCTCGAGCTAGCTAAGGACCGGTTCGTGGAGCGACAACTCAGGATTTACAGTGCCATCATAAAGCTGCTATGGAACAGCTTGGCTGATTAATTAGGAGCTCTCTCAGTTTTGTATGAGCATGTTGGAGGCGCGGGGACGGATAGGTTACTTAAAGGTAGTTCCTATGACCCGCAAGGCACAAGAGGGGGCTCTTGGGTGGATAGGGTACTTAAAGGTAGTCCCCCATCGGTGGAACCTTAGTGGGCGAATACATGCTGGGAGACCTTTTGTAAAAGCCTCGTAGTGATCTCCTGGCCGCACACCTAAGGAAGTGTGCATGTGCTTGGCCGGCATCGGCATAAAGGAGACTTTAGTCCACCTGGCAACAGGGGACGAAATCACGACTTGTGGGTAAAGTGGCGCAACCTCTGCAGAGTGTAAAACTGTCATGACAGCCGTGCTCACGGTCAAGAGCGACCTGGATCCTCACATGATTAGTGGCCTTTGGTTGGGAGTGTTTGGTTGATTTGTTTGGATGGTTTCCAGGTAGGAGCCATGTCTGGTTTTGGTTCAGGTAGAACCTAGTTGCTCGTTGGTCCTTTTTGGGAGGGTTAACACACTTAGTAATATAGGTGCTATAATAAGTGTCTTAGTGGTAGTTGTTTTTCTGCTATAAACCATGTTGTTAGCCTTTCTTTCATATAAGCTTGCATGTCATCTTTTCCTACACTTGCGGAGTACGACATGTAATCACGCTTGCTATTTCCTCTACAACCATGATATACTGCTCAGAGAGTGAAGA
Organism: Eragrostis curvula; assembly: GCA_007726485.1. Taxonomy (NCBI): domain Eukaryota; kingdom Viridiplantae; phylum Streptophyta; class Magnoliopsida; order Poales; family Poaceae; genus Eragrostis; species Eragrostis curvula. The sequence goes on from RWGY01000045.1 coordinate 981,991, forward strand.
TGGATTACTTTGAAGACGATGGTGAAGACTAAGCTTGTGGAGCCCCCGGTCGACTACCTGTGGCGTTATGGGGCCGTCTGAAAGTTGCCTAGAGGGGGGGGGGGGGGGGGGGTGAATAGGCAACGTTAAAAACTTCTGCAAATTAGGACTTAATCAAATCGTCAGAACTACCGGATAGTCCGGTACACTGCCGGATACTTCGGTACCGGAGTATCCGGTACTGTGTCGGACAATCCGGAACAGGGGATAATCTTGCGAAATTTGAAAACTATGAAGTTTCTAGCAATTCTACTTGAATCAAAAGACTTGTATAGATGCTATCAAGTAAATCTACACAACAATTGCGGAAGGAAACAAGTAGATAAGTAGATCGAGGCAATATAGCAATATATAAGCAATATGAACAAGAACAAGTATGAACAACAAGAACAATCAAAAGATAGACAAATTGACACACGATTTTCTCCCGAAGTTCAGGCACACACAATGCCCTACGTCTCCGTTGAGGAGTCCACAAAGGACCGGGTTGCTCTCAACCCTAAACCTCGCTCAAATGGTCACCAAGACCGATTTGAGTGTTCCACTAGCAAATCCCTTGCGGGAATGGGTAATACAAACTTTCCGGAGCTTCACCACACGAATTGAGAGCTCCTGGGCAACCTCTAGCCGTCTAGGAGCACAAAGCTCCAAGAGTAACAAATGAAACCAAGTGAGATGATGCCACAAGAAGCTCAAGAGTGGGATTGCTTGCTCTCAACACAAATCTCTTGTTCTCACACACTCCTTTGAGTGAATCACACAAATCTTTGGCTTGGGAATGAGTAGAGAGTGAGAAAGGGAAGCTTGGGTGTTGTTCTTTCAGTGGAGACGGAGAGAAATGGCCGTTAGAGGTGTATGGATATTTATAGGCGCGGCCAAAAATCAAGCCGTTGCGCTGCTGGTTAGGTCTTACCGGATATTCCGACACAGTGTCGGATACTCCGGTGGGAAGCAACTGTAACTGGTATTCAGCAGGGCCGGATACTCCGGCAGTGGGTCGGATATTCCGGTGGGAAGCAACTGTAACTGGGTTACAAGGCCGGATATTCCAGCAGTGTGCCGGATCTTCCGGTGGGAAGCATCTGTAACTGGAAATTGGTAAATCTCTCAAGCTGAAATTTGGTTGGTTTTGGTTCATGCAAAAGCTCTTGTGACATCACAATACACATGATTACCATCCCTCTTGATAGTAC
>RWGY01000045.1:983322-1397494 GCA_007726485.1 Eragrostis curvula
AGCTAGAAAAAAAAGTGCAGAAGAAACCTCAAGGACACACTCAACTCCTTGACACCAGTCTGTACTAGATTCAAGATGTGGATGCATCAACTCATTGAAGTCCAAGTCAACCTTCTCAGTAATAGCCTACAAACAGATCAATATTTTGGTTAAGTTCCTAGCAAAGGTTGTTAGCATCGACAATAAAATGGCATACTCTAACCTGCAAAACACGTTCGATTCCAGCATGCCATCCAGGGTTCGACTCCATTCGATGGAGCATGGTTTGAGTACCTGATGAGCCACTTGCATTGGAGTCTTCATACATTCTCTTCCTAGACTTGATGGAATTAGCATCGCTAGGGCCAATCACACCATAACCCATTGCAAAGCTCCCATGTGGTGTACCTTGAAACAATTAAAGAAGTCTTATATAAAAATACAATTTTAGCTTATGTAAACAAGTTGCAGCAGAACTGAAATTACTAATTTGTTGTGTATTTGAGAGGCATAATCAATAACCGGTACCTGCAATGTTGTGAACAACTATGTGATCAATATTTGGATGCTCAACTTGCCGATTCTCTCCACTCTTTTCAGTCATGGCAGTGTCATATTGTGCCTGCAACCAATTTATAGTGCACAACATAAGAAAAACTCAGAACTCATGTTGTGCATGTCACTAGTGTAAATGATTTATGTCTGAACTTACTCAGATATTAGCAGCCTTTTTGGAGCAAAGTGCCCTATTTGTGCCCTGTTGCATCCTGTGTTGATGGTGCCATGCTCCAATCTGAACTGGGTAACATGTCGTCCATTCGATCCACATCTCCTGTTAAGTGCTCAACATCCTCCACAACTTCAGCTTGTCCTTCTTCTTCACCATGAAAGGTCCATCGTTCATATCCTCTCTTAAAACCGTTTCGCAGCAAGTGCATTGTCATCTCATCTCTTTTTCTCTTATGTGAGCACCCACAAGAACTACAGGGGCACCTGTGTTGGAGATAACACCGAAGGCTCTTTGCATCATGCGAAGGGTGTTTGACTCCAGGCGAAGGTATTATGACGTACGGCGAAGGATATAGAATATGAGCCAGAGTGAAGCCTAACACTTAGAGCCGTAACAGAATTGCCCAGTGGCATGGCTGTAATATTGATCTCTCCCCCCCCCCCCCCTTATAAATATGGAGGGGAGAGCTCCTGTAATGACATCTGTTTTTCGGGCCACGAGCCAAAGAGACATCATTTACTCCGTCCATAATTCTCTATCGTGTTTCTACCCCTTCGCCCGGCATCGCGGACGACTGAGGGCTTCGGGTATTGAACAATGTAAGTATCATAGAACGTTAACACTTCAGGAGGGCTTCGCTGAGCGCAGAAGAAGCCATCTAAGGAGCGACGAGGCTTCGCAAGGCTCTACTCCGAGAACAAGAACCTTCGGAGGGCTTCGCGAGGACCGACTTCCACTACGACACTCGTTGGAGGGCTTCGCCGAGTCTCTCAAGACCTTTGATCCCCCAACATTTGGCGCCGTCCCGCGGGGCGAACGCACAACCATGATCAACAACTCAAGATGGCGACAGGCAAGTCATCAAAGACAGTAGACATTGAGACACAACGCGCGGAAGCCGAAGAAAGAGAGCGACTTGCTAAGGAAGAAGAAGACAAAATCGCGAAGGAACGAGAAGCACAAGCCGAAATCGCACGAGCTGAACAGGCAACCCGAGCCGAAGAAATAACAAGACAGGAAGAAGCTATAAGGCAGCAAGAAGCTCTAAAAAGAACACAAAACAATAATGAAAATGCTTCGCAGGCAGAAAACAACCCTCCGGAGGATGATGAGGCAGTAGATGACGAAGCCGATTCCATAGCAGAGCAACTTCGCATCCTGGAGAAGGAAAGAGTTGAGAGGGAAAAATGATTGGCCTTCGTTGAGAAAAGGCAAAAACTGAAAATAGACATGCTGCAAAAGATAAGGCAAACGCAGAGGGATATCGAAGAAATGGACGAAAGGTTAGACCAGGTAAACCAGGACATAAACAACCTCAAGAAGCGAAGCCAGAGCCAACCAAAGAAAGTGCAAAAGAACAACGAAGGGAGAATCGTTTATGAAGTAAGCAGCACAAGCAGAGACGCTCAACCAACTTCAATGTTCAATGAGAACTCACCTCTAAGCGAAGAACTGCAAAACGAGCCATGGCCTATCAACTTCAAAATGCCAAAGATAAAAGCATATCAAGGAAAATCTGACCCAAGGGAATTCCTGATGTCATTCGAAGCTGCGGTCGAATCAGGCGGAGGAACAAATTCCACTTACACGAAGGCTCTGGTTATGGCAATCGAGGGGACTGCAAAAACCTGGTTCTCCACTCTAGAACCAGGATCAATCAATTCATGGTCCGAATTGAGGAAAGAATTCATAAACAATTTCCAGGGTTTCCAAGCTGAAGAAGTTCATCAGGGAAAGCTATTCTCCTGCAAGCAAAAAAGTGACGAAGGCCTCAGAGAATACATGCAGAGGTTCATGGAAATTAAGTCGAAGGCCAGAGGAGTAGCGGCCTCCACAGTAATCGATGCACTAATGGAGGGATTGAGGGCTGGACCTTTTCACTCCTCACTGGCAAGGAAAAAACCCACCACAATCTTCGGACTCCTCGATGTCTTCGAGAAGTACGCAAGATCTGATGACGAGTTCAGAAGAAAGAAGGATGACGAAAAGAAGCAAACTCAGCAGCTGAGAGATGAGAAGAAAGCCAAAGAAGACAGAGATTCAAGCCAAAGCCGAAGGCATGACGAAAACAAAGAAAACAACAGAGATCATAGCAGCCGAAGAGTACACAATCTAGAAAATAGAGAAGAAAGAGGAGACGAAAAAAGAACTAGAGAGGATGAAAAAGGAAAAGGGCGAAGCAACAGTGACAAAGATCATGAAGAAAGAAATCGAGAGGGTGACCAAAAGTCGAGTTCCCGCAACGTTACGTGCGAATTGCATGGCGAAGGTAAAGGGCACACAACCAAACAGTGCCGTGATTTTCAGGCATACAAGCAAACTTGGCTAACCAACAGAGAAGCAAAGAAAGCCATTCGACACATGGGCAATCTCCGAGAAGATTGGTCTCAGAACAACAATCGCCCATTCTACCCTTCGAACTCTGTGAATCACGTGGTCAGCTACCCCACTGAGTCTTCGCACCATTTACAGTATCAAAATTATCACCAACCACAAAGTCTGGCCGCATTACCACCACCGCCAGATACAAACAATCAAACCAATGCTAGGCAGTCAGAAGTCAATAGCGAGGTGCGAAGGCAACGAATAAATGCCATCACGGGAGGGTCAACACAACAGCTGGATTCAAGAAGGGCAAGAAAAGAGCATATGCGAAGGGTTCAGCATGTCTCTTCGGGGGCTCCCTTCATCAAAACAAGGTGGTCCCACGTGGACATAACCTTCGGACAAGAAGATGCAAGAAACTTAGTCCAACCGCATTCTGATCCGCTTGTCATCGAAGCAAATATCAAGGGATTTGATGTCTCCAGAATATTGATCGATGGGGGAAGCTCAGCCGATATCCTATTCGTGTCAACTTTCAGAAGAATGAACCTGGAAAATGAAACCCTTCAACCAGCAGGAATCCCTCTGGTCGGTTTCACGGGAAAGATCATACAAGCTTTGGAGAAGATTGACTTACCAGTGACTTTTGGCGAAGGTGAAAATGCAAGAACCGAAGATATCATCTTTGATGTGGTCGACCTCGTATACCCATACAATGCGATATTTGGGAGAGGATCCATCAACAAGTTCGAAGCTGTCATACATCAAGCGTATCTATGCATGAAAATCCCGGGACCAATCTCCATGATCAGGGTCTTCGGAGATCAAATACAAGCAAGAGCTATCGAAGATAATGAAACCCCTGGAAGGAAAAACATCCACCTCATAAGAGAAATGCAAGATACACCATCATTCAAGATTTTCGGCCTCAAGAGCTCGGCGAAGATACTTCAAAACCGCATGAACCGCTACTACCAAGAGTTAACAGAACAACTCCTTGGTAGAGGGAATGACGCTTATGTGTAAAACATAAAAGACATGTGGGGGTGCACTCTTTTTCCTCATGAGGGAAGCCCTGCGAAGGGTGTAAGGTTTTTTAACAAGGCACCCTCCAAGAACTGTACACCAGTTTTATAATTACCTTTTCCCTAAAAAAATTTCAGAGCAATTTTACTGAGGAGCCTCATCGAAGGCCAAGCCACGAGCTTAATAGACGAATTCAGGCAAAAAGCCTAGACCAAAGCGAAGGGTGCACCAAAACCAAATTTAATGTAACCAAACTTAACAACACAAACCCCTCAGATACAAAAAGTATCATAAAGGCTTGTACTATGGAAGAAAGCAAAGTCATGGCCTCAAAAGAGAGAAACCATCAGCTAAGCAAAAAAGAAAAATCGGGCCAAAGGCCTAGAGCGAAAGAAAAGCAGACAAAAGTCTAAGAAAATTCTCGAGGGCTCGCGTAATAAAAATATTGGCAAGCCCTCAACATACAAATCGAAGGTGTCAGAACAAACAAGGAGTTAACATTTCCCCTCATTGCCTGACACCAGGAATATAAAAAAAAAAACACCCTCACCGGGACAAAAATCCAAAAACACAAGTTTCAGGCGTGAAAACTTCAAGTTTTACCAAAAACAGAAGGACATCACGCAAGAAGCAAAAACTTCGAAAAAGATATTGAAGAAACCTATGCCATAAGCGAAGCAAGACGAACAAGTTCCTTCAAAAAACAGCTCTAAAGCATTTCTCATTCATGGAAAACCATCGTCAGGCTCTTGCTTTACAATAAGGCCTAACTCTAGTAACATTTGACATATGATACTAAATTCATCAATGTCATAACTGCTCGAAGACGAATAAGGCCTTTGAAAAATGGGATCTATTACCCCAGAATCAATCATTCGTTCCACATGCGAAGCAACATCGAAGAATGAAGAAGAACTCTTGGCATTGGTGGAAGAATTATGATGGCGAAGGTTTCTGCCTTTCTTCTTCTTGGCTGTACCTCGATTCGAGGAACCACCACCTCGAGGACGATGACCACGAGACCTCCGCTTCACACAGCCTCAACTACCTTCGGGAACTTCAATCTCGGGACGATAAACTCTCCCGATAGCAACAAGGCTACCTGGAGGAAAAGTGAAAGGACCCTCACCGCCTTCAACAGGGGATAAAGGTTCCGAATCACTGGACAAATTGATATCCGAAGGAGAACTGAAAATCTCAATCGGAGGTTCATGACGAATCAAGTGAGAAGAAGAGGGCTCCGAAGTCGCAAACTCGCTCAGAGAAACCTCAGACGAAGACTCCGGAGCAACACACTTTCCTGATACTACATCAGAAGAAGCCTTCGGAGTAGCAAACTCGCTTAACAAAAAATCAGAGGAATCCTAAAAATACAAAACCAAGCAAATATTAAGGAAAAATAATAATAAGTTTACAACACAAGTCACCATGACATCCTTAGGAAATACAAGTCCGAAGGGCAATATTTCGTACAAATCAAACAAAAAATTCTTATACCTCATCTTGAGGCGGCTGCAGCATAGAGAGAATCCTTTCCCAGAAAGACTCGTCAACAATCCTAGTAAATTTGACGAGGGCCGCGAGCAGCGCAGGAGATGTACTATCGGCGGCAACAAAAGAAAAAGAATTATTGGAAGCCTTCGCCACAGCATCACTCCCCCCAGCTTCGAGCGAGAAAAGAACATCCCTAACAGCAAGTTGCACTGCACTCTTCGAGAAAGCTCTGCAGGCCTCAATAACAGAGGGAATGTTAACCACAAGCCAGTCTTGAAAATGCTCAGTCGAAGCATCTTCGGAAAGGGAATCAGGCGTAACACCAACAGACACAAGAGCGGCTCGAATCTGACTGCAAATGTCAGCCAGTCGAAGCTTTTTAGCCTCCGCAAGGCTAGCAACTTCCCGCTCAGCAGCACCAACCTTAATGATAAGGTCCTCATTCTATTTAACAGCCTTCGCAAGGGAAGTATTCAGTCCCTCGACTTGCAGATCCAAAGAAGTTACTTTCTCATCAAACCCCTTCGCGGCCTGAAGGAGTTTCGATTTCTCCGAACTAAGATCAGAGAAGCGCTTCTCGCTAAGTGCAAGAGCATTCTCCCTCTCCTTAACCTTCAACTCGAGAGCAGCAAGGTCTTTGCGAAGAGCATCTCGATCACTCCTCACTTTCGATAGCTCCCGATATTGGCGAAGGGATGCATGGGTAATTGCAAGTGACTGCCAAAAGAAATAATCAGAATAAAACAAATATCATAACAAAAGATGGAAGCTGGAAAGCCCACCTTAACTAGCGAAGACAGTAAAGATTTGTACAGGGCATCTCCACCCTGTGACATAAGTTCTTCCTCCACTCGAGGAAGTCGAATCCTATCGGCAATAGCAACAAACGGCTCAGCAGCCTGGGCACTCATGACGAAGGTGTTAGTCGGAACATCATCACAAGCAAGCGAACCCCTCAGCAGTTTCAACTGAATCAAAAGTCACGTCAAAGGGAAGAAATTCCTCTATCATCGCCTCAAAAACAGAATGAAGGACAAGTTCACCACCTGCCGAAGGGGCGAGAATGCCACGAGGCTGAATATGGGGCTCTGGCAGATGCTGAAAAGCAGAGCGATCTGAAAGAATTCCCAAGTTAGCAAGCATCCGACGGAGCTCAAACCTTTCAGACAATGAAAGACGATTTGAATTAGCACCTTCGCCCAAACCCTTGTCCTGGCTCTGGGCCTCACCCAAAGCCTCACCAGCTTCGGCGTAGGTCTTGTCCTGGATCTTAGCCTTCAGATCAGGCACTAAGGACACAAGAGCACTGGACTCTGTATCTTTGTCCTGGATCTTGGTCTTCGACCCAGCGGAACCAGACACATTTGCGATGGCACCCGCATCCGTGTCCTGGATCTTGGCCTTCTCTAAGGCCATAGATTTGCCAGCATCAGCTAAAGAAGAAACATCTTTCGCAGGACCTGTGGAGTCCTTTGAAGGAGCCTCTTTCAAAACCAAGGAAGCCTTAGCGGAGCCATGACTTTGGTTAGACGAGCCAGAGAGGATTGCCATCAGGTTAGGAACCTTGGGGCGCCGATAAGAAATACCGGCCTTATCAGAAGATGAGCGGTTCGCTGAACCCTTCGAAGAAGAACTTGGAACCTTCGAAGGAGGCGCTGAAGAAGTGGTGTCAGTACCACGAGAGCCTCCGTCATTAGTCTTATCAAGACTATCCTTCGAAGAAGATTTGTGAACCTTTGCCTTCTTCCTAAGGTGCTCTTCACTGGACCTCCGGTCACTAGGCATCTTGAAAAAGAATGCAAGGAAAGGGTCTCTAATGGTGCGAAGGAGAAACAGAAAACGGTGGAGAATAACTTGCACAAGAAATAGACAACGTGAGAAAATAAGGCAATCGCTACGAATATATAGAGCTAAGACAAGCATTGAAAGTCGGCAAAAGACAGGAAGATACCGAAAACGACAAACACGTGCATGAGTCAGAAGAGCATATGACACAATCATTAAAATAATAAATTGCCTCTGATTTTGATCAATCAGAATACATCAACAATTGAGGGCTAATGTTGGAGATAACACCGAAGGTTCTTTGCATCATGCGAAGGGTGTTTGACTCCAGGCGAAGGTATTATGACGTACGGCGAAGGATATAGAATATGAGCCAGAGTGAAGCCTAACACTTAGAGCCGTAACAGAATTGCCCAGTGGCATGACTGTAATATTGATCCCTCCCTCCTTATAAATATGGAGGGGAGAGCTCCTGTAATGACATCTGTTTTTCGGGCCACGAGCCAAAGAGACATCATTTACTCCGTCCATAATTCTCTATCGTGTTTCTACCCCTTCGCCCGGCATCGCGGATGACTGAGGGTTTCGGGTATTGAACAACGTAAGTATCATAGAACGTTAACACTTCAGGAGGGCTTCGCTGAGTGCAGAAGAAACCATCTAAGGAGCGACGAGGCTTCGCGAGGCTCTACTCCGAGAACAAGAACCTTCGGAGGGCTTCGCGAGGACCGACTTCCACTACAACACTCGTTGGAGGGCTTCGCCGAGTCTCTCAAGACCTTCGACCCCCCAACAACCTGGAGGTCTGATCTGTCAATGCATCTGGTAACGAAAATGCGTGCTCAACAAACTGTTCTACCCCATTAGCCCAAACTTGACTATATAACCTGCCTTTCCTTTCAGTATACATCCAACTACGGTCCCCTTCCATTAGAGCTTTACTCTTGTAAACCTGATATTCCTATTCTGATTTCAATGCAAAGTACCAATAAAAAACATGAATGAGTTAAAATTCAATTGTCTGACAACAAAACATGCAGTCTGGTAGCCGCATATCCAACTGAATTTTACACAGTCTAGTTAGGCACAAAATAACCATAGAAACTAAGAACCGATGCCATGTTTATCCTGCTGGTACTCAACAAACCTGGATATCTGTATAATTTGGCACTAATATGCTACCTTAGCGTAACCTGAATCCAAGGAGACATTCAGCACTACCTAAACTGAAGCTGTAGAAGAGGTATAGGCAGCTATTACGTCTTAGATAAGTATTATAGCTAGACGAAAGCATGCTTGATGACTGAATCGAGTTCACATCTAACAAATCATTAGGCATCATACTTCAGGCAATAGGGAAAAATCATGTAACACAGACACAGAGGAAGTTGAGGCTCTGGGATGACCTTGTGAAGGAGACAACGGAATGTAGGAGGCGGGCCGCGGTGTCGACGAGCCGGAAAACAGTGGCGTCCTCGTCGGTGGTAGACCATGACGTCGGCGTCGACGGCGGTGAGGCGAGAGACTGCGGCGGCGAAGATGGGGAGTGTTGGGGGATCGAAGGTCTGTGTGTGACGTGTCGAAGCCCTCCAACGAAGTGTTGATGAAGTCTTGCTCGCCCGAAGCCTTTGATGGGTACCAGTGCCTTCGAATTACCCTGCGAAGCCCTCCTTGGTGGATATCGTCGTCTGTTGGATGATGCGAAGCCCTCCTTCCTGGTCCGCGATGCCGGACGAAGATGTTCTCGCTCAGGTTCCCTGTAGTTAGGCGCGCGAAGCCCTCCTTTGCCCGCGATGCCGGGCGAAGGGGTTTGGAGTGTTGAGAGGATCGAGTGCGATGTAAATGATTGTCTTTGGCTCGAGGCCCCAAAAACCAGATGTCATTACAGGATCATCTCCCTCCATATTTATAGGGAGTGGGATGATCATATTTACATGCATGCCATCGGCTACTTTAGCATGGCTCTTAGCTTGGTAGTTCGGGCTCCTGTGCCGTCTGCTCTTTCATTCTTCCTTCGCTGGTGGCTGTTGACCTTCGCGTGGGTCAGAAGGGCTTCGGTGTAGTTCCCAACATTAGCCCTCAATTGATGATGTGTTGTTAGTGTAACTAAAACCAGAGGCAATTTTATTTATTATTTTATGATTACACCGTTTGCCTTTCTGATCCACACACGTGTCTTGTCGTTTTTGTTCTGTACTTCTTTTCAGTTCCCGATAATAGCTTCCCTTCTATATATCTTCATCGTGGGCGCGCTGTTTCTTCAATCGCATGTCTTGCGCGTCTTCTTTCCTTTGCTTATTCCAATCCCTTTCGCAATAGGAGATCCTTTCCTTTCGTCCTTTTTCAAAATGTCTGGTAACCGAAGGTCTAGCGAAGAGCAAGCCAAGAAAAAGCTGAAAACCCACAAGACCTCGTTGAAGGACAGCTCCGATAAAGCTGTCAGCGAAGCTAATGCGACGGCTTTGGGTGCTGCTGCTCCTTCAGCAAATCAGCCGAAGACTTCACATTCAGTGAAACCATCTTTTGCTTTTAAGCCTCCGGTGATTCGCTCCGCATTGGATTTGTTCTCCATTCCGGAGGATGGGGGTAGCAATTCCTCTGGGTCTAAAGTTCAATCTATTCCCAAGAAAGTCACTTCGAAGAGTTCTTCTTTTGTTGCAAGGGATATTTCTGCTTCTACAGTTGACGTCCATGATGCCAGTGCCGCTGAGAAGGCCAAGATTCAGGATAAGGCTTCGAAGGGTGCTGATTCTGTTCTTACTAAATCCGGATCGAAGGCTAAGATCCAGGACAAGACCTGCGTCAAGTGTCCTGATATTCCTCCTGTCGCCCCTGTTCAGGGCGAAGGAGTAGCCGAAGCTTCTGCTCAAGGTTGTCTCTCATCTCTTAGTATGGCTGAGCTTCGTCGAATTGCTGATAACTTGGGACCTCTTATAGATCACTCCCAGGTTCAACTTCCTTCGGAACCGGGTGTCGGGCTTCGTGAGCCCCTTAGCCCTTCAGCAGGTGGTGACCTTTTCCTACACTCAGTCTTTGAAGCAATGCTTGGAGAGTTTCTCCCTTTTGACCTGAATTTTGATTCAGTCGAAGCTGCTGGGGTTTCTTTAGCTCTTTGTGACGAGGTGCCTTCGAACTCCTTCGTTATGAGTGCCAGGGCCGCTGCGCCCTTTGTTGCTGCTGCAGAGAGGGTTCGTTTTCCCCAAGTGGAGAATGAACTCATACTTCAGGGTGGTGATACCCTGTACAAGTCTTTATTATCTTCGCAAATGAAAGTAAGTGGTTTGTTATTTTTGTATCTACTCAGTTGCTTGTCTTTCTAACTTCGCTCTTGTTTTCGTCAGTCGCTTGCTATTACCCAAGCTTTTCTTCACCAGTTTAATGAGCTGACTCTGGCGAGGGCTGATCGAGACCGGCTTCGCAAGGATCTAACGACTCTTGAAGCGAAGATCAAGGAGAAAGAGGATGCGCTCGCTCTTAGCGAAAAACGTGTGATTGATCTCTCTGTTGAGAAGGAGACCCTTGTCAAATCCACTGAGGATTTTAAGGCGAAGGTGGCTTCTCTAGAGAAACCGCTGGAGGATCTCGATTCGTCCCTTGCGGAGGCTTTGGAGGCCAACAGGGTCCTTCGCGGAAAAGTTGAAACCGCGGATCAGGAGGCGGCTTCTTTTGTTGAGGCTGAAGAGCTTCGCCTGTCTTCTCTTTGCGGTCACATTCAGGACGCTCTTATCTCAGTGGGGACGACTCCTGATCAGATCCCTGAGGGCGCTTCGACTGAGCAGCGTCAGTCTTGGCTTTCTGTCAATATTCCTTACGTAGTGGAGGCTTGCAGGGCCTTCTCTACCAATGCCGTTCATCTGGCTGTTCGGGACCTCCTTCATTCTCTCGATGTCGAAGGGAGCAATGCTTTGGCGAAGGTTGCTTCTGACGACTTTAAATTTTTTGCCGTTGATTCTACTCCCCGTCCTGTGGTTGAAGCTCTCATGAAGGTCGCCAGTCATTTTGACGAATCCTTCTGGAACCGAGTGCAGTCGGTCGGTCGTCTACCTCAGAGTGAGGTATAAACAATTTATTTTTGCTTCGAGAGAGGGATTACATCATCCCTTCGAACTTGTATCTTGTTGAGAATTGCTGTAATCGTTGTAAACTTTATTCTATTTTGATTAATTTTTGCTTGATTTTTGGACTTTAGGCTTCGTCTGATCTTTTTTTGAGTGAGTTTGCTACTCCGGAGCCTTCGTCAGAGGTTTCGTTGAGCAAATTTGCTTCTGCTGGGCCTTCTTCTCCCCAGAAGGCTCGTGTTGAAAATGCTATCGAGATTTTGAGCTCGTCTTCTTTGGAATTTGCTTTGTCTACTGACTCTGATCCTCTATCCCCTGTCGAAGGGGTCGAAGGTTATGTTTTCCCTCCTGGTAGCCTTGTTGGTGTCATCAAATTTGGTCCTCCTGATTCTCAGGTTTCTGGGGGTCATAAGTCTCGTGATGCTTCTTCTCCTAGCCGAGGGATTTCTAGGAAAAGGGGCGGAGGTCGCGGTCGTCGCGGTCGCTCGGCTGGCCGCGAAAGTTCATCTTATGGATTTGATGCAGCTTCGCATGTTGCGCGGATGTCTTTGTCTGGAGTAATCGACCCTGTTTTTCAGAGGCCCTACTCGCCTTCGAGTGGGTTTGACTTTGATGAGTATAGCATTATTTATCAAATGCTGTTAGAACTAGGGCTTATTGTAAAGCAGGAATTTGACGATGGTTCCCTTTAAACAATTATTTTTGCTTAATAAATCTTTTTTTTTGGAGTAATCTTTCGAAGGTCTTTGCCAGAGAGAAGATTTCTTCAATATCTTTCGAAGCCTTTACTGCTTCTTGCACGATGGCCTTGTGTTTCCTTTAAGGAGCACAAGTTTTAGTGTTTTCGTTCTTTGATATTTGAACATTTTCATGTGAGGGATCGCGCTTTTTTCCTTTTGCGAAGGTTTTTGTTTGTCGATACTTGGGTAGATTAGGCTTTCTTAGCTTATCTTTCCCTTCAACTCTTGTCTGGAGGCTTTGTATCATCCCTCGTGATACATCGATCCAAACTAAGATTACACCAAGTACTTAATTGGTGTGACCTTCGGATTCTCTAGGCTTTTGCCTGATATCGTTTTTGAGCTTGAGGCTTCATTTCTTGAGCCTTGGCTCTTCTGCGCCCCCCAGGAAATTGCTCTGGATTTTTTTGAGGGTAAAAAGTAATTATAAAACTGTGTTACAGTCCTGGAGGGTGCCTCGTTAAAAAACCTCACACCCTTCGCAGGGCTACCCTCGTGAGGAAAAAGAGTGCACCCCCGCGAGTTGTGTTTTTTACACATAGCCATCGCGTGTGCTACCGAAGAAATGTTCTTGGTAGACACGGCTCATGTATCTCTGATATATCATGGACAAATTTTTCAGTCCGAAGGTCTTGAGCGATGGGGCTTTTTGCTTTCTTCGGATGAAATGGACATTCTTCCTCCCAGGGGTTTCGCCATCTTCAATATTTCTTGCTTGAAGTTGGTCTCCGAGGACGTTGATCACAGAGATAGGACCCGGAATCTTCATGCATAGATAGCCCTGATGTATGGCCGCTTCGAACTTGTTGATGGACCCCCTTCCGAAGATTGCATTGTAAGGATAAATAATGTCAACCACATCGAAGGTCACATCTTCAGTTCTTGCGTTCCCTCCTTCGCCGAAAGTTACTGGTAGGTTAATTTTTCCCAGCGCTTGGATAACCTTTCCAGTGAAGCCGATTAATGGTATTCCTGCTGGTTGTAGCGTTTCATTTTCCAGCTTCATCTTTCTATATGTAGAGGCGAAGAGGATATCAGCTGAACTTCCCCCATCGACAAGTATTCTGAGTACGTCGAAGCCTTTTATATTTGCCTTGATGACCAATGGGTCTGAGTTAGGTTGATCCAGGTCTCTTGCGTCTTCTTCTCCGAAGGTGATATGGACGTGGGACCACTTAGTTTTTACAAACGGAGCCCTTGATGACACGTTATGTACCCTTCGTATGTATTCTTTCCTGGCCCTTCTTGAATCTAGTTGCTGGGTCGACCCTCCGGAGATAGCGTTGATGGTTTGTCTTTGAGACGTGTAGCTTGTTTCTGTGTTTCTTCCATTGTTTTGCTGATTCATTTCTGGTGGCGGTGGCAATGCTGCCAGGCTTTGAGGTTGGGAGTAGGAGTATTGCTGTGCCTGATGCGAAGCTTCTCTTGGGTAGCTGACAACATGATTGACAGAGGGCGAAGGGTACAGTGACATTGGGTTCCCTTGTGACCAATTTTCGCGATAGTTACTTGTATGCCTGATGGCCTTCTTCGCCTCTCTGTCTGCAGTCCATTCCTATTTGAATTGTTGCAGATTTCGGCACTGCTTTGTTATATGGCCTTTTCCTTCGCCGTGCAACTCACAGTATGGAGTGCGAGAATTGCTTCTCTGATTGTTTTCTTTGTTTTTGTCTTCGCAATCTCTATCATGGTTGCTTCGCTCTTTCCCTCTTTCGTCGTCTTTGGTTCTCTTCTCGTCGCCCCTTTCTTCTCTGTTTTCGAGGTTGTGTACCCTTCGACTATTATGATCTCTTGAACTGTCTCTGTTATCGTCGTGCCTAGTGCTTCGGCTCGCTTCTTTTTCTTCTTTGTACTTCTTTTCATCTTTGATTAGCTGAGATTGTTTCTTTTCGTCTTCTTTCTTTCTTCGGAACTCATCATCCGACCTCGCGTACTTTTCGAAGGTGTCTAGTAGTGCGAAGATAGTCTTGGGTCTCTTTCTTGTTAGTGCAGAGTGAAAAGGGCCAGCCCTCAAGCCTTCCATCAGTGCATCGATAACTGTCGAACCTCCTACGTCCTTTGCTCTTGACTTTATTTCCATGAATCTCTGCATGTATTCCCTTAAGCCTTCGTCTGGCTTCTGTTTGCAAGAAAATAGTCTTCCCTGATGAATTTCTGATGCTTGAAAGCCTTGGAAATTGTTTATGAACTCTCTTCTTAATTCGGACCAAGAATTAATTGATCCTGGTTCAAGAGTGGAGAACCATGTCTTTGCTACTCCTTCGACTGCCATCACCAAAGCTTTCGCATACGTTGAGTTTGATCCTCCGCCAGATTCTACTGCGACTTCGAAAGACATGAGGAACTCTCTCGGACATGTTTTTCCTTGGTATGCCTTTATCTTCAGCATTTTGAAGTTGACCGGCCAAGGTTCACTCTGTAGCTCTTCGCTCAAAGGCGAGTTCTCGTTGTAGATGATGCGTGGCTGGTTGTCCATACCAGAGCTGCTTACTTCGTACACCATCTTGTGCTCGGTTTGTTTGCGAGTCTTGTGGTGCATATCTTGTTCTTGTTTCTTCAGGTTCTCCATTTCCTCATTGTATTTGTTTAGCTTGTTGTCCATTACGTTGATCACTTGTTGGGCTTGCTTTATCTTTTCGAGCATGTCTTTTTTTAGCTTCACTGTCTTTTCGATGATGACCAACTTCTTTTCTCTTTCGATTCTCTCTTGTTCTACGATGCGAAGCCTTTCAGTTATGTTACGTGTTTCGTCGTCCTTTTGCTGGAAACTTTCTGCTTGAGATGTTTCGGCGTTGTTTATTTGCATAGCTCTTAAGGCTTCTTCTTTTCTTGCGATTTCTTCGGCTCTTGCTACCTCTTCTGCTCGTGCGGCTTTGTCCCGTTCTTCTTGTTCTCTTGCTGTTTTAGCTTCCGCTTCCTTCGCGAGCCTTTCATTTTCAGCTTCGATCTCTGCGCGTTGTATGTCGCTGACGTATGTTTTTATCTTCGTTTTCGCCAAGTTGATCGTGGTCGTGGGTTCGCCCCGCGAGACGGCGCCAAATGTTGGGGGATTGAAGGTCTGTGTGTGACATGTCGAAGCCCTCCAACGAAGTGTTGATGAAGTCTTGCTCGCCCGAAGCCTTCGGATTACCCTGCGAAGCCCTCCTTGGTGGATATCGTCGTCTGTTGGATGATGCGAAGCCCTCCTTCCTGGTCCGCGATGCCGGACGAAGATGTTCTCGCTCAGGTTCCCTGTAGTTAGGCGCACGAAGCCCTCCTTTGCCCGCGATGCCGGGCGAAGGGGTTTGGAGTGTTGAGAGGATCGAGTGCGATGTAAATAATTGTCATTGGCTCGAGGCCCCAAAAACCAGATGTCATTACAGGATCATCTCCCTCCATATTTATAGGGAGCGGGATGATCATATTTACATGCATGCCATCGGCTACTTTAAGCATGGCTCTTAGCTTGGTAGTTCGGACTCCTGTGCCGTCTACTCTTTCATTCTTCCTTCGCTGGTAGCTGTTGACCTTCGCGTGAGTCAGAGGGACTTCGGTGTAGTTCCCAACAGGGAGGGAACGGAGGGTGGCGTCAAAGAGCGCTTGGCGGAGCGCGGCGGCGGCATCGGCGCAGGCGCGACCTCGCGTCGGCAGCGGCGGTGGCGCAGACACGGCCGCGCGATGCGCTTTTGTCCTGCTTTTTTTTTTCCCTTTTTCAGATTGGGTTTTGCAGCTGTGTGGCAGGGGTGAGGCTCCTGTTAGCTGAAGACGACGCCGTTAGCTACTGAGTAACGAAGCCAGCTCACTGTTGGGAATTAGAAGCCTACTGTCGCCTATTCAAAATGCTACCGGACAGTTTTGACTTAAACTGTTGGAAATTTCCCGTACTGTTGGCAACTTAAACTAATTAGCTACAGTGGCCAATACTGTCGGCCACTGCTTACAACTGTTGGGAAATTTCACAATTCTTGTAGTGTTTGCTGCTCACGCCAATGTTCGAGCCATTCTCTACCGTGCTGGTGTTTCCTGACGGCAATGTGATCCTCATCCTCGGCTGTTGCAAACCGAAGTATCTACATCACTCAGAAGGCCATAAGAACAGAAAACTATATAATGAAAATTGTTGAGAACGAATCTCACCTTTCGTTGCGTTGCTACGTGAATCATGAAATTCGACGGTTCTTCTATCGCAAAATGGGATCTTTTGCTGTACTATTCTGATGTCTCCCATCTGAACTGCCGCTAGCCATCACGAAATCTATTATCAAGAAAAAGCAAAATAAAAAGATTCCCACAAATCCTTCGACCTGGTTACAAGGACTTCACTGCAACGAGGTGAAGAAGAGGGCAGGAAATCCACCTCACTGCATGATGATCAATGTGGATTGAGGGCAGGGGAGTCGGTGCGCCCCGTCTCACCCGCACGCGGCCATGGATTATGTAGATCATCACGGCCGGATCTACCTCCTCCACCACCTGCTCCTGCCATCTCCTCGAGTCTGCTATGACGCCTTTGATCTGCAATAATCAAAGGCGAATCGGATCGAATGGGATGAATCGAGATCGAATTGAGGACAGGCTCACCTGCCATCACGGTAACCAGGATGACCTCATGTGAGAGATCTCGCGGAGGTGCAGAGGAAGGAAAATATCGCGGCTTGAAATCACTGGAGCATGATGAGCGCCGTCGGGTCGAGGCGTCTGTAGATATGGGGATGGTAGCGGGGCATCTCGGGGTTGTCGACTGCACCTGGTGACGCAGGAGGTGAGGTCATCGCCATACCGGCAGCACACTCGTCACCGCAGATTGATTTTGTTGTGGGCACTGTGCGCGCCGTCGTTGTCATGGTCGCGCTTGATTGTCGTCGTCGTCGTTGTGGTTGAAATTTTGATTGGAAGGAAACGAAAGCATTGAGATCTGCAGGAAAGGAAGGCGTCTTGGTCGTAAGGAAAGGGACGCGGCTGCGGTAGGAAATCACGCTGGTGGGTCGGGGCAGGCGGGTACCGAGAATCGCAGGTGAGAAAAAGACGTGGGATTGCCCCAGCGTAAACAATTACAACGTGGAGGAGCATCACGCCCTCCCATCACGGATCACGCTTATGCGGGGATCCACGGTCTAAATGGTTTAGAGGTTGCGGCCCGATAAGATCAAAAGTGCGTTTAGAGAAGGGTACATAAAATTTAAGTAGAAAGTCATTGATCGTATAACTCATGCTTTATTAGTTTAGATTAACTTGCACTAGCATCACAAGACTATGCAGTCTGCAGTCGGTATTTTTGGTGGTGAAACCTATCCTGGTGAAGTTGGCGCACCTCCGTTAATGGTGGAAAATGCTGAACAAAGCCAGCGACCGGCGATTTCAAGTTCGAACTGCCCCCCGTTTCTTGCGGTTGAGACCTGTAGGGAGCGCTTGGTACTTCCTTGTCACGAAAATACAGATAAAAACATGTACAGTCATTTGGCTAACACGTTCCGTTATACTACACATATCTTGCAAAGTAGAGATATACACCACAATTTGGTTCCTCTCTTATGTTGGATTTTTTTAATTAAATAGAGAACTTTATCCATATTAACAGTGCCTTCTTTTTTTTTGTTCAATTACTTTGTTAAAAGCACGGCGCCCATCCCTGTTACGTCCGTCGTCTCAGCACGAACAGAAATTCAGTCTTCATTCGTAGCACGCCCGAAATTTTCTCCACCGGAATCTAGTGACAAGATTGGACATCGCTGTGATTCGCTGAAAGCACAATTTTTAAACAGATTACAGTTACCAAAATATTTTTGACGGGAAACCTCACATGAATTTGGAAAATCGAGGCTCAGTACATAAGAGAATATTTGGACTGGTTATTGCACGCGCCACAAAATAAAAAATAAACAAAAAAGTTGCATTGCGCGTTGCCGACGGACGCACGGCACCCAAGCAACCGATGCGGCGTGAATGGTGACGCCGCACGCAACCTGTGTACCAAACCGATGTGCGTCGAGAAGCAATGCACGTGATGGATGGAGTGATTATGATCAGAGAAGGCAACCCGGGGGGGGGGGGGGGGGGGGGGGGGGGGGGGGGATGGGGGTGTGTTTGCGCACTCGATAGTTTCCTCTCTCAGTTCCTCTTGCTCCTCATCTACAGTTGAGAGAGGCGACGCGAGAGGAGATCGTCCCCGATGGCGAGGCTGGTGGTCTTCTCGGCCTCCAATGCCCTCCGGGGCGTTACGAGGCGGGGGAGACCGCTGGCTCCTCGCCGGCTGGTGGTAGTATAGGTCCTAGTGTAGTTTGTAGGGTTAGGGTTTCGGCAGCCGGCGGTGAGGTTGCGGCTGCGGCGGCTACTCGTCCGAATAAGTCCTTCTGAGCTCGGCCGCGCCCCACTGGCGCTCCTCTCCAGCGTCGGCGGCGAGCTTGTGGGGGTGGAGCTCTCGTCGAGGAGCTCCTTCTTAGGAGTCAAGCGGCGGCAGATCTTTGTCTTCGGCTCTGGCGAGGCGAGGTGCAAGCCACTCTTTTACGACAAGGAGGCGGAGGCTGTGGCTTGGAGGAAGCTAGGTAGTTGGATCCTGCTCGAGGGTTCCGCGGTGGCATCCATCGTCGTCGGCGAGCGGCGGTCCAAGCTGGGAGGTGCTCGGGGCGCGTCCCCGGCCAGAAGCTCGGTCAGCTCTTGCTCATCCCGCTACGCGTGTGTCTTTCCCGACTCGTTTCAAAGCCTTTGGGCGATGGAGGCCTCTCCAGCGTTGGGTTCGTGGTGGCCGCGGGATCTGCTCGCGCTGATGAAGGCCGGCAATAGTGGATTTCGGCGTCGGTGCTGTGCTGGAGGTCCATGGGCCTTTCTGTAATTCTTGCTTGTTCTAGGGACCCCTTTGCACTATGTGTGGGACAGCTGTGTTGGTGGTGTTTATTACCTAATTTTCACCTCCAACACCATCGGTAAAAGCCATCAATTAAGGATAAAATGAACATTCTTTTATGCTAATGACTTTTCACGAGTTTTGGTGAGATATTTGGATGCAGGAAGAAAATACATCAAAAATCATAAAGAAATGGAGAAAAGGCCCACCGGCCGGCCTACTTTGGTCCCACCTGCAGCCAAGCTTCTCCCAGCAAGGCCTTCACTGCTCCCTTACGTCCAAATCAAGGCCCAGTCCATCAGACACCAATAGACGTTCTAGAACATGGGCTGTTGGGCCTAAACTTGAAGGCCGTACTACTTTTGCTGCCCCCACGAGGGAACCGACCATACAACCGCTATCAGGAAGCAATCTGGGATGTCCAGGACAAAGGCGGTGGCGAACCGCCACGATGGACGGCCGGCCGGCCCCCCTACTAGAACAGCCGGCCTGCCTTGGCGCGCCCGCCACTCCATCCTCTGCTATAAGATGCCCCCTGTCCTAATGACGCTATAAATACCCCTCACTCGCTCTAGAATAACTCGCACCTTGATACATACTTTATTTAGTTTCTTTTAGTAGCGAAGCACTGCTTGTAGTAGTGAGTGAGTAGGAGGGGAGGAGTGCCGGAGGCCCCGGGTAATGTCGGGGCTCTGCTTCTGCCTCGCTTCAGGTATGCTTCCTGCCTGGGAGTAGTCTACCTAGTCTTTCAGGCCGGGCAACATGTAAGGATATTATTGGTCGGGTAATGAAGTAAGGTATTCTGCTTTATTTATTTGTGGGTTTCAAATTTGTAGTAAGTATTTATTTATTTACTTACTATATTGATAGGCTTATGAATTCTCGCTAGTTGTAAGGATAGATGTAAATGTGGTATTTAGATATAGAGTTATCCCTGATTTGCTCGTAACCCTACGGAGGATAGTAGCCGCTATACAATCGGCCTCTGCAATCCACGACGTCTGGATTATCGTTTTAGTAGGGTTTTCAATAGTATGTAGCGGACTTCAGTAGTTGAACCTAATTCTCGGGTTGCTGCTAGGAGATGTGTGTGCCCCGAAACGAATGATAAAGTAAGGACCTTACCAAGTTACCCAGCTATATGATTCCTTAGCATTAGATTGCCTGGCCAGAAGACCTTTTTTTATCATTATTGCATTCACTAGTACTCTCGTGCCCCCTTTTCCGGATAATTTACTAGGATTAGAGTATTTTTTACACTGTTCGTTCCCTGTGGATTCGATACCTTAGGAATACTCCTAGGTGAAAGTTACATCGATATCCGTACGCTTGCAGATTAATTTTTGTTAGGCCTTAGGACTGCCAACAAGCTATCTATATCTTTGTATAACGTACCTGTGTACGTACGTATGGTTGTATTCTCCTTAACTTAAAAACAGGTATGTTTGATTAAAAAAAAAAATCCGCACCCTACACTACAGCTCCGCCCCACGCCCGCCTGAGCTCCCGGCCACCCGAGCTCCCGACGGCAGCCGCGTCTCAGAGCACCTTGAAGACGGCCTTGTCGTACCTCGCCTTGGCCTCTTCCACGAGCGCCTTCAAATCCACACCAAAAGAGGCATCAATCGATTGGCATCATGACACGCACAAGACATGCTTGGTTTATACTTTCTCCGTTTCAAAATAAGTGTCGTTCTAGTCTCGGATACGGTAATTAAGGAGAGATAAAAAAGTAGATAGCATGTTGAAAACGATAAGCATTGAAGGAGGAGAAAGATAGAGAGAAACCTACATCGAAAAGTGAGAATGACACTTATTCTGGAAAAAGTGGGTAGTGCTAAAACGACACAAACTGGAACGGAGGAAGTACTACTATTATATAGATGCGCAGTTTTTTCTTTTCTTTGGCATTAACAAGGCACATTTTACCCCGCGACCGTGGTTAGATTTGGTTTGTTTTGACTGAATGCTCAATCTGTCAAACTGAACCAGCAGTAAAAAAGAACTAAAACTGAGCACCTCCGACAGTTCCTCTAAATCCCCCCTTTTACCAAAAAACTACCATTTGATGCATGAGAGGATAAAAACTACCATTTTACCAGAAAAGAGGGCTTCGCTCCAATCAGAAGGCAACGACGACAAGTAAGAAGGGCTTCGCGAGGTAATTCGAAGGCATCGACAATCTTCGAGGGCTTCGCTAGAACCAGAACGTTTCCATCAACCGTTGGAAGGCTTCGATCCGTTCCATCAAGACCTTCGATCCCCCAACATATAGATCACACATGTTTAATAATGGGCCCGCAGGGATACCCTAGCTAGCTTCTTTCTGATTTGATTTTATAGAAGCAACTTGCAGATTGGGCCTACGTAAAATATTACCGATGCGATTTGGATCATGTGGACTAGTGTGGACGATCATTATAGGGTAACCAACCACTTATTAGGCATACAGTACTAGTGTGGATGATTGAGATTCTCCAACCAAGTCAACTATCAACAGAAGTACTGTACGTAGTAATAATTGAGCCATCTCCTACTTGTGATGTCTCGACGAGAGGGGAACTTGATCTGTAATTCTGCTGCATGCTGTCAACAACCATGTACTGCTTTATTGGGATGGTTCCACATCCATCCAACTAAGCTTTGTGCTTAATTTTATAATCTCCATCGATCAAACAAAGTAACACACTGAAACGGATAATCCTTCTCTTTTCGATCGGTGTCCGGGCGGCGTGATGGGCCAAGCAAAATTAAGCATGCCAGGTGCATGGGTCGGCCTTCTTGCATTATCAAACTCTTAATAAACCGAAATGATAGTAGGCACACTGGAATTATAAGATCACAAGAAAATGCTACAAGTAGTCTCAATCCGGTGCAGTCTACTCAATCAGTGCAGTTAATGAAGATGAAGGGAGGGCGCCAGTGCGGGCTACTTGATCAAGATGATATGATCGGAGCTGCTTTCAACATTGGTCATAATCAGTCAATCCATCAATAAATGAAGCTATATACAGTAATCTGTCTCTACGTCGTCAAATCAAACGTCACATCTTGATGTACTCTGTTCTTTGTTACTAGTCGTCCCCTACGGCTAGCTAGCAATCACTTTAGACTTTCCTTGTTCGAGCTAGCCAGTACGTACAGCCATTATTTGTCAATGGGCATCGACTAGTAACAGATTATTATTACCACTAACATGCATCTAATAGCGAGTATATACGATTGCGAGTCTCGACCTAACACGCCATGAATAAAAGTAATCGACCATCAGGCGTTGCTTCAAGTTCGTCTGCGACAAGCAACCAGCTCTGATTATTTCAGGGACCTACGTCTTCCAGTTTTACATTCCAAAAAGAGAAGCAGCTTGATGAACATTGCACGCATTCTGGTTCTACTTGGATCACATAAACCAAATCCCTCTCAGCCGAACCTCGAAGCTTTGACTAGCTGTTCCATTTCAGGTTCCTGAAGTCTACGGCTTCATCTCTAAAGCCCAGCTTTAGGAAAGGTAGTGAGCACGTTCGGCCGCCTACCTCCATCTTTGCCCCAAACCTTGCTATCTTTTCTGACAAAATATAGCGCAATGATTATCGTCACAATATAGCGTAATGATCCTCCAAGAAAGGGTATCACTGAACAACAAGAATGCTGGATCCTTGAACAACACACCGTTTTCAGCTTTGCTCATAACACAATTTTTTTTTTCCCTGATCACAACACCAAGAACGCTGGAACTCACCATGATTGATAGATTACAAGCGTTAGCAAAACGTAATGAGATTATATGAACTTTTAGTATTGCTATATGGCATGTCGTACTAACCGGTACCAGTACCTCAACCTGCTGCACCGTTGTAACTGGGTATGAACCAATGCAAGGTGAGGGCAGGAAAGCAGGGAAGAGTGTAATACTACTGCTCATAATCCAATAAATGGTGCATCATTGACATTACAGAACATTAGTCAATACGCTATACATATTTAGTACGTATGCATTACCCCCAACTGCTACTAAAAAGAGGTAACCAAATTATCTCCATCTTAATTACAAACTTAGCTACCACTTTCATTACCGAAGACTTAGGTCAAAACCCCTCTATTCATGTTTCTCTATTACCCATGCATCCGGCCCAGGCACAATGCCAACCCAAAGTTCACACATTCGGCCCAGACACAACCCACCAAGGGATCAGGCCCTGCCTTGTGGGCCCACGCACAATCAGCCCAATGAGCCAAAGCAACCCATGTAGTAGCACGATAAGCCAATTTAGCTTAAAAATTGAAATAAAATAAAAAATGAAAATATGCATGGAAAGGAGACCAATGAGAGAAATACCAAAAATCCTTTTAAAAAAGTCAAAATATAGAGAAATCAAATAAAAATATATCATGCATAGTAGGTCGTGTCGTATTGGACCATACTATGGATATATAATGCCTTGTCGTCTCGCGTCTAGTTGTACCCCATGGGCTAACGCGTCAGCCCAAGCACAACCCGACCAGTCGTTCTGCCCAGATGCTATTAGCATGGTGTCATATTATGCCTTGACCATGTCTAAAATAGCGTTCCTTGAGTTGACTCACTTGGCACGATCCATTTAGATTACAAAAACCTAATTAACCTAAACATTTAGATCAACAATGTTGGTTTTTTTAAGCTAGGTTCGAATACAAGTTTTCCAAGTAAAGTTTCGATGGTGTAAGTTAGGAAACAAAATGTTACAAGAGTAAGTCCACACAGTATTAATGCATTCATTCTCCTATAGTCAGTAATTCATTAAAAAAGAGTGGACGAAGTTGGTTATGACTTATTTCCCATGCATTCATCTCTCACGTGCACCGTAGGTAGAGGGATGCACATAGGGGCGGAGCCACATTAATGGCAGTGGGTGCGGCTGCATCTATGGCAAGCTGAAAATTCAGGTTTAGCCCTCTTTTTTTACCATATTTGGATTTTTTTGAAATAATACTATTGTAATAGAAAATTGCAATTTTGAGGTACGTTTTCGAAAAATTGCAAGAATGGATGCCTGTTGGTGACCTCGTGACCAATTGGTCACCGGATGACCGATAGGCAGCGAGGGGCAAAGGCGTATCGGTCATGGGTGGA
Source organism: Eragrostis curvula (assembly GCA_007726485.1). Lineage (NCBI taxonomy): Eukaryota > Viridiplantae > Streptophyta > Magnoliopsida > Poales > Poaceae > Eragrostis > Eragrostis curvula. The sequence continues at coordinate 1,007,390 of RWGY01000045.1, forward strand.
CCGATAGGTACCTATTGGTCATCCCGTGACCGATAGGCAGCCTGTCGGGTGCTGGAGGACCTATAGGTACTAATCGGTTCTCCTGTGGTCGACAGATATCTATTCTTGCAATATTTTGAAACCGTACCTCAGAATTACAATTTTCCATTAAAATAGTATTATTTCAGAAAAAAATTCCTATATTTGCACCTATAAAATCTTAAGTTATGCACCCAGAAAGCAGAAGAAATCAAGAAAAAAACAACTAGTTTAAGATCCGAACCACCCTTGATTTCTCTCTAGGCCCGCCACTGGATGCACATAGGCTTTTCGTCTGTGGCTCCCGGTTGAATGGAGGAGCATGGAGGCACCCAGGCCTAGCAGTGTGGGATGGAAGCAAGCGGAGGGCGGCGCCGACCACGTCAGGCACGAATATGCACGAGGCTGCAAGAGCTCTCCCCTCCCCTCCATGGATGCAGCAGCTCTGGACCCACAAGAAAGAGAGAGCTGCAAGTACTACGCGCATCGGCTATCGCAGGCTAGGGGATGCATGACGACCGTCCCGTATTCCTATGGATCTCCCTCGAGTCAGCTCCTCGATCCTCTCGACTATTGTACATTTGACTAGCAAAAAAATATCAAAGCAACAAGCTAGCATTAGACCTTTTGCCGTTCGATCCTGGCGCATGCATGCGTCATGCGTGCGCGTCATTGGATCTCACAGCCACAGCCCATCTGTCAAATTGAACATGTCGAGTAAGACTTCAACACACGCTCGCTTGCTCTACCACCAAATAATTCGTCGTGCATCTTTCCTTCTTACCTACTGCTGCCCTACGGCAGGCCAGGCAACATTCCAGAATATACGCACAAGACATGTTTGGTTTATACTATTACATAGATCAATGCGCAGTTTTTTCTTTTCTTTTGGCATTAACAAGGCACATTTGACCGCGCGACCGTGGTTAGTATTTGGTTTGTTTTGAGTGAACGCCCAATCTGTCAAACTGAACCGGCAGTAAGAGCATTTGCAGTCTCGTGTGTACCCGATTGAGGGTGTGTTTGGTTGTGCTGTGGCTGTGAGAAAAAGCTGTTTTTTGCTGTGGCTGTGAAAAAAGCTGCTGTGGGCTGTGAGCTGTAAGAAAAGCAGAAGCCCGTTTGGTGAAACTGCTGTGGCTGTGGAAAATCTGTTGAAATGTCTGTAATGCCCTTGTAAGGTCTGTGAAAGTATGTATATAGAAATTGATTCTAAAAAAATGTACTATTCAGATATTAATATGTAAATGATCATTTGAGAAAGGAAATCTTAATTTTTTAAATGTTGCTTCGACCATTAACTTTTGGTGCACATAAATACAACATATGATACATGGTACAAGCATAATGTCAACATTTGGTTCACATAAATATAACAATAGCATTATACAATCTTGTCAGGATCCATTGTTCATGCTCTCCGACAAATTGTTGCCCGTAATACAATCTTGTAAGCAAAACTCAGCCAATTCTTGTGTCCGGTTCATGCATGTGAGATCAATGTGCTACGTGAGAGAGCCACCATCGTGTTGAGACTTGAGCACGAATTCACCAAAGTACTGCCAACAGGTGAAGTAAGAACAGAGCGTTGGCATCAAATTGATAATCCATCGGTCAGGTCCTGCACCAAGAACACACGCAGAGCCTTGGTAGCTGGTGAGGAGGTGGCTCAGACATTTTGTCGAACGCTTGGTAGGCGGCTGAGTTCGTAGCTCGATGATTACCGCCGAGCGATCCTCTGCAGCGACCGCTCGTGCTGGGACATCTTTGAACGAGTCTGCCATTAGCAGGCTCTACTGCTCCCATGCCCAATGGATCGAATCGCGGAGGACGAGCACAGCAGCCGCAACGTTGTTGATGCAGGCAGAGAAGGACGAGAGACGTCGCGGCCTCGTCCGCGGTCTCTTTTGCGGCGGCCTCGTCCGCGGTCTGCTGTGCGGCGCCGGCCGCGAGGGACGTCGCGGACCCGACGGCGGCCACGGCGGCGCGCGCGTGCGGATGAGCAGAGCGGCATCGCGCGCGAGGCGAACAGTTTGGGGTCGCGCGCGCGGGCGAGTCATGGCGACGCGCGCAGCAGGAGGGAGAGGAGTGGCGGCGTGGGGCATCCCGGCGGCGAGGAGAGGTGCAGGGACGGAGAGAGGCGCCGCCGGAGGGGACCGCCTGGCGCCGGCGCCGGCGAGAAAAGCGGTTCCGTGCTGCTTCTGGCGGAAGGGGAGAGATGAACAAGAGAGAGAGCGAACCGGTAAGTTCATAACTAGTGGCAGGTGGTTAATTTATTTGAAATTATTCACAGCTACAGCAAGTAAAAACACCTCTCCACCTGTTTTGAGTTTTGAACTTAAAAAAAACTGCTTTCTTCAAAGCCAACATAGCACAGCAGGGTTTTTAGTTGAACTTTTGACTTTTTTGAAAAGTTAAAATCAAAAAAAGCATAACCAAACACACCAGGTGTATCGCCGATTTGCCACACGACAGAACCTGACGATATGAATCCCAAGCTGTGCATGTTCAGGTTTGGTTGGTTCCCTGGTTGCTTGGCCCATAGGCAACTGCTGCTCTTTTCCCCTGGCCGTCTTTGGAATCCTGTCCATTTTTCAGTCCTTTATTTTCATTGGAAGCTTTCTATGCAAATGCCAAGTGTTGTCTAATCAGACTGCATCATCCTGTTTTCTCCTTAATTTGCTCATCGTTTTGCAGCACTTTGACGCCAGATTAATCGAAGCAATGGATGGATCCCAACCGAAACCACATATGACTGCAGGCACAATTGCATGCCGGTCCTCCTTCTACCTCATGCACATAAATCAAAAATTGTTTCAAATGTAGTAATCTTCATCTCTCCCTCTACTGGTTGTCAAACTGTAAAACTCTGGTGCTTTGCACCCTCCTGTCCCAGATTTTCTATGTTTAATGGTAAATCTTTCTGGGAGTCAATTACAAAAGGAAGTTGGCGAGCCAGGCCACCCAAGCAATTTTTCTTGTAATTCACAATCAACCCTCCTGTAACATATGGCAACTTTCGGGTCAATCCCCCTGTTGCCCTGTCAAAAAACAAAAGTTTAATCATCAACAAGTACTCCATACGTTTCATTATATAAACATTTGAAGAGTACAAAATTTGTTCCATAATGTAAGCATTCATAGGGAAAGGATAAAATCTGGTGGGTTGATGGGTGGGTGATGTCGGGCGAAGCTATATTGTTCTCTCTGGGTGCAGATGCACCCACAAAATTAGTGAAAATTGACAGATTTTGACCATATATGCACCCACAAGCAACAAAATTATGTATTTGCTCTATTTGTTGTACAGTAGGGCAACCCCTTTGCCATTTCTCTAGCTTCGCCACTAGGTGAGGAGATGGTGAGTTAAGGTAAAAATGAGGCATATGTGATTTTTTCGATCTTGACTATTTTTGCCTCGGGATTTTAAGAATGTTTACATTGTGGAACAGAGGGAGAAAGAACATACAAATACTAGCTAATACTCTGTTACTTTACATAAGCCACTTAAACATTATTGGGCCTGTCAATATGAAAAGAATTCACTGTTGTTTTTGCATCAAAATTAATGATGCTTGCTTTAAGAAACCAAGGAGCTACATACGGTGCCATTCAATTTTTTTTTTTTTTTGAGGGAGGTGCCATTCATCTTCTTATAACGATGAGATAGTTTCTGAGAAACAGCAGCATCTGTGAACAGCTGTGTTCAGTGAAAAGAACTAAAAACAAGACGCATCGGGTTCTTGGCCTGCTTTCTTCCTCTTGCATTTTCCTTTTGCTTTGTGCTTCGCCTGCTTTCTTCATTTTTCTTTGCTAGGTTCTCCGCGTGCTGTCTTCCTCTCGCACTCTACTTTGCTTGGTGGTTTGTTTAGCATCGATATAAAGGACAGAGAAGTTTTCAGGCAAGCAAGCACATCAGAGCATCAGACATCCTTGTGCTTCACTACTTACTCGACAAGGACGTTAGGACCTTTAATCTTTAATCGTTGCCTAATTACCTTTAGAAAACCATGGAGATCGAGGCTAGCTATCAGGTACAAGCAAAGCATGACATTATCTGTCATGGCCACAAAAAAAGTATCATATACTAGATGACCATATTTGCCAAAAAAGCAAAGTTTATCTGGAGGACCACTGGCCTTTTGTTTTGTTTGCTTCCATCTGCATCCTCTCTCAGGCATCTCTTTCTATCTCTATCATTCATCACCAGTCGTTTGGTTCCATCTATTTGTCTTCTATCTCTCGTACTGCTGGTCTTGTGCTGATTCAAGTTAACTGAGGTATGAAAATTAACCCTATTATCCCTTCCATTGCTAATATAATGTTCATGATCTGTAGTGATCTATGTATATGTATTCATTCACCATGTATGGAACTTAAATTAAATTCCTTTATTGCACATGCATGTTGACTAAACCAGCCGAGGGAGATCTAAGCGATGGGTTAGATCCATAATCAAATATGGGTCACATCCACAACTAGAATGGTCCTGATGGAGCTGGCTTGTTGAAAGGGAGGTTGCAGTTTTAGTTCTGAAGATATAGCTTGTATTTACTGGCAGATATCAACCGGACCAAGCTAACTGATCTCTAATCATATCGACCATGCGTACTGAGGTAAGAATTAACCAGTTAGCATGTCTATTTTTATTTCACATTAACTAGTTGGCTGCCCGCGCGGCTAGACTTACTATACTATTTAAAATATTTTTATACTATTATATAAGTTTAACATAGTTTATTATTATTATTTATTTTATACTCTATATTTATAGAACAGTAGAAAATAAATTGGTGAATTTCTTACCGTCCCTCAATTTGAGTGTGAGATAAGTCATCATTTAGGTTCTGTCTTATCTAACAATGTATTTGATTTTGTTTTAGAAGTGAGGTCGGTTCAAACGTGCCATGCTAAACATGTCATGGTAGAAAAAAAATGTGGCGTGCTACAAATAAATCCTGAAGAAAATGTGTCATGCTAAAAACAGGAAAATGTGTCATGCTAGCTAGACATATGATGGTGTATTTAGAAATTGAAATTTGTTGGATATTTTTATTACTTCAAAATTTAGCTATTTTGGGCTCATAATGGTATGGTGCAGAAATAAGAATTAGGGATATTTTTAGTTATTTTTATAATCCAAATTTAGTTATTTTTTGAACTTATAATGGCATGATGGGTAATTTAGAAAAAAAGTGTGAAGGGTATTTTTTGTTATTTTTTATCATTCCGAATTTAGCTATTTTTAACTCATAATGGCATGGTGGGTAATTTAGAAATTGATGCGAGGGGTATTTTTGGATATTTTTAATTATTCCGAATTTAGCTATTTTTTTTACTCATAAGGGCGTGGTGGGTAATTTATAAATATGTGCGATGGGTAATTGGCTATTTTTTATTATTCTGAATTTAGTAATTTTATAAATATTTTTGGGGGGGGTTGGGACTATTTTTTTCATAATGGTAGTGGTGGGTAATTAGAAATATAATTACAGATATTTTAACCATTTTTTAAATCTAAATTTAGTTATTTTTTGGACTTATAATGGCATCACCGGTAATTCAGAAATAGGAGTGAAGGGTATTTTTGATTACTTTTTGTTATTCTAAATTTAGCTATTTTTTTGACTCATAATGGCTTGATGGGTAATTTAGAAATTGTTGTGAGGGGTATTTTTTGGATATTTTTTATTATTCCAAATTTAGATATTTTTGACTCATAATGGCGTGGTGGGTAGGTGTGAGGGCTATTTTTGGCTATTTTTTATTATTTCAAATTTAACTATTTTTAGACTCATAATGGCATGGCAGGTAATTTAGAAATAGGTGTGCGAGGTATTTTTGACCATTTTTTATTATTCCGAATTTAGCTATTTTATAAATATTTATAGGGGGTTATGTGACTAATTGTTTTGCAGTGGTGGATAATTTTCTCTTCTTATTTTTCTCTAATTAACGTGGGAATTTCTAGGCTTTGAGTGCGAACGTGGTGTCTCCTTTTCTCGTTCAATTATATATATAATAGATCATATATATAATAGATTAGTAATTTACTACAGTATATTTCCCCCCAAGCCGCATATAAAAATATAATGTTCATCTCTGTGTGGCAGTCCAGTTCAATCATACGGAAACAGTATTATATAATAAATGCATGGTTTCATAGTCAAAATACTTGTCCAATGTATTGTCCTATAGTTTTAGATAATACTGATATAGAGGAGTCCTAATCTCAGGTGATGATAACCTCGGCTCCCCCATTTATGGACTGACACCTATCTGTGCACGCCTGCCTGCAGGTTATCAAGGCTGACACGATCGATGCGGCTGCTGAACGAATTCTCGATGAGCTGAAGGAAGACACTGCCAGTACTACTAGATGGATCAGCAGCAAAGAGAACGTCATCTACTTCGATGGCTGGGACGGGCTGGGGGCATCCGCCGTCCTGCGAGCCGTGGTCCAACGCCTGGTGGCTTCAGATCAGGCCCCGCCTGAACTGCACTTTGATCAAATAATCCGCATCAACTGCTCCAAGTGGGAGAGCGGGAGGGCAATGCAACGAGTGATAGCAGAGCAGCTGAAGCTACCGGCTGAGGTGATGCAGATGTTGGACGCACAAGACGAGGACGACGACTACAGCGGGGCAGACCATGGCTCCCGTGCTGAATTACCACAAGTTGCCAGAGAGATCTACCAGAGAATACAAAACCGTAGGTTGTTGGTGATTTTTTACAATGGAAGCAGCCAGGAAATTGATCTAACCAACTTTGGCTTGGGCTCCCAGATGTACTCAAGCAACAAGGTGCTGTGGACATTTCAAGGTGCTTTCCGGCTCAAATCAAGGATGAAAATTGACGCGGCCATGAAGACGATGACGACAGGAGTATTTCTGTCAGCTGCCTCAGCCGATGAGAATGCTGCACTCTGGCCCGACCTTGTGCGGCACGAGGCCGCCGAATTAGTTGCACGGAAGAGCATCGGTCACAGCATCATGGAGCCCGCACGAGTCGCCGACTGCTTCTTGTACTTACTGAATCTATGCGGCATGGGCCGTCACTTCACCATGGACTATGATTTGGCAACTCATAGCTCCAACTACTGGGTATGTGATGGCATAATACGGCAGCTAGAGGGAGACGCCGATCTCGATGACAGCTCGTGGCGAGCTGCGGAAGCTCTGCGGCGTGAGATGCTACTGGACGTGGATTACTATCCTGACCACCACTATTTGCCCTCTCACCTGCTAAAGTGTGCCGGGATAGTGCCATGCTGGACGTCGCCAACCTACCGGATCGTACAGATCCTTGATGGGGGGGCCATTTCCAGTAGAGTCGACATTTTCCAACATTTCAACAAACTTGCCGTGCTCAAGCTCTCACACTGCACCTTCAGTTTCTTGTCACCTCCGTTCATCTGCTGCCACTACCTCAGGTTTCTCTGGCTCGACCACTGCAAAGACCAAGAAGAAATCAGCGATGATGGAGCAGCTGGGAAGGAGGAGGGCATCCGCCGGTGTTTCGGAAGGCTGTGGGTGTTGGTGGTGCGCTACACACCTTGTGATCAAATTTTGTCTGCACAGATGATGGATCTGATGGCTCAGCTCAGGGAACTAAATGTGATGGGAGCTCAGGACTGGGACCTAGGCCAGATGCAGGAACGGCTGCCTAACATCTGCAAGCTTCGAGTAACAAAGTCAACAATCCACTGCAGTAGAAGTCTCTCAGAAAATGACTTGTTCTCAGGGATGAATAAGATGGACCTTCTGGATTTTTCAGGAAACCGTATCACGAGTGGCATGACAAACTTATCTATGGCAGGAAACAGCAAGAGCAGCACTCTGGAGACTATCATCATTGATGACGGATGTGTTGGGCTGGAACAGATCTCGTTCAAGGGTTGTGCTAATCTGAAGAATGTGTCATTGAGAGGATTGTTCGAAGTGCTTTTCAGCCTTGACATCTCAGGTACACCAGTGAAAACTCTTGATCTCAGTGCAATGGAAGTACCAAAACTTGATGAGCTCATTGCACTTGGTTGCAACAAGCTTTGCGCAATCTTGTGGCCACCCGAAGGAAAAAGAAGAGGAAATTTGAATAAGCTGCGCATTGACACCACTGGTGTTACAGTCAGATCATCAGCGTCATCGTTATCTGTGAAGTATGGCAGTCAGGCACCTACCGAGTATAACTGGTATATTTTCGTGAGTGACTCGAGGCTCCTCAGGTCACTTGAGGTCTTCAACGAGTATTTTAATAGAAGATATGTACATATGGAAATTTCTTCTCCTAGTAGCCGTATTGCAGTAGATATTGGTGGCAGCAAAGCGAAAAGTAGTAGGGTCATAAAGAGTGGCCGCGGCAATGAGCATCTAGTGCCGGCAAGCATCCAGAACCAACAGCAGCAGCAGCAGCCTGAGATAATTGATAACAATGCATCTGTATATGCAGGCGTCGCTGACACCTTGAAGAACCACGTGCAACAGGAAGGCGAAGGCGACGATGGTGATGCTCCAACCATCACACAGATATGGCCTTGCCCACGTGCTCCAAAACTGGACCCTCATCACTGCTACGTGTACGTACAAGACCAGCCGGTGATGAGCCGTGAATTGATCAGCACTACTACTGTTACAGTACCGGACATGATATGTCATAATGCTAGCATCCTGCACCTGCATGACAGCAAGTCCATCACCTGTGCCCCTGTCCCCCAAGCACATCCACTTGAAGGCTCCAGGTGGAAATATCTATACTGGTGCCGCGTTGAGAGGTGCCCCAGTTTAGATTGTGTCTTCACCTGTCCTCGGGTTGGCAGTGAAGCAGCAGGAGGAAACGGTGACATGAATATTTTCCGTGATCTGCAAACATTATGGTCTTCACAACTCCCCAAGGCACGCTGCATTTGGAACTTGAGCAGGCCATCCTCGGCTATACTCCATCTTGCCCGTGAATCATTTGAGGTTCTGGCATTCGTGCACGTGGACTTTTGCCCCCGGCTAACACATGTCCTCCCTTTGTCCAAGAGATTGATCCTCAAAAGCTGGAGCCTACGCAGTCTGAAGACCCTCGAGATTGTGTGGTGCGGTGATCTCAGGGCAGTATTTCCTTTGCAGACTGATGATGTAGAGTACAAGCACGATCAGGAGCTGCAACAGCAAACTACCGTGGAATTCCCATTTCTGGAGCGTGTCCACCTGCACGAGCTGCCCAGGTTGCAAGGCATCTGTGGGCGCACGAGGATATACGCGCCCGGCCTCGAGAACATAAAAATCAAGGGCTGTTGGAGCCTCAGGCGCCTGCCGGCCGTCAACGCCTCCGACAAGAATAAGGTGGAGTGCGAATGCGAGAAAGAATGGTGGGATAGGCTCATGTGGGACCCTATGGATGCCAAACATCTGTACAGCCCAACCCATCCGCGGTACTACAAGGAAACCTTGCTTAGGGGCTCTGTGCTCATATGAGGTATGATATACTACTTCTCTATGCACACGCATATAAATATGATATAAGATTTGGTTAACCTGAATAAATGTTTTACCAGCTAATAAATATTGTCCCGTCGTTTGGATTGCAGCAAAGATAAAAGATGGAGATAGGTCAACATCTACGTCGTATTTATTGCTTGCTGCTTGCTACCTCCACCCGTGTGATATCTTCACGGACGGTTGATGTCCGATCCGTCGCTTACGGCTCGTGCCTCTACTTTGATCTTACCCATTGTTTTCCTTTCACTTGTGGTTTATTGAACTTTTTCTGAGATTGATGCATACGCTAGCTCCGAAAGATTGCGTTAGTCTGGGCAGCAGCTGCGTCGATCTTAAACTGCATCGCCATGGTGTGGCCATGCATCTCAAGCTGAGTTGGGTTTGGTTTGCTTGGTTCTGATCGGCCTTGCTCCGTCGGTCCTTTCGTCATGTTCGTGCGTACTGCTTTGAGCGGTACAGAAGAAAGAAATAAGAGCAAGCGAGCACTCAACAATCAGCTTACGGCTGATTAGCTGATATAGTGCTTAATTGCTTGCCGCTGTCTCGTCTGGTGTGTTTGTGGTGTGATTGACTGATTGGTCATCAGCTTCGTGTGGACTGAATGATCATTGTTGTTGTATGATTACAGACATAAATAAATGATGATGGCTTTTTGTGTGTGTAGTTGGTTTCTAGGTGCAGCTGCATCTTATTACTATCTCTCAGCCTGCCTGCATATGAATGATCTCATCATCCCCTAGTAAAATGTTGAAACAGGAGTGGGCAGGATATTCGAATCCGGAGGATTATTGATGCTCATCGGTAACCATGGGCACTGGGCAGAGCGAAAAGGACGTAGAAGGCGGAAAGGAGAAGCAAAGTCGACTGATTAATCAGGGCATGGAGACGACGCAGCAGCTCCGTGCTGGGCTTTGCCTTCCTTCAATTTGCAGGACGCGACTGGAAAACTTCATCCCATTTTCATCGAGCACGTGAAGAGAGACACAGATAGTAGCAAACAATAATAATAACAACGATAAAAAAAAAGAAAAGAAAAGTAGGTTTGGCCTAATGAAGATTATCTACGGCATCTTCTCCCCTACTACTAGTATTACCACCGGCACGCCATCATCTGCAGCGGCAGGGCTCCCGAGTTGCGGTTCCTCTCCTCCCTCCGTCAGTAGGCTCCGACGACTTCCCCGCCGCGCCAAATCCCGAGCTGTTCCTCCTCCTCTTCTCTGCGCATCCTCAGGTAGTACCGCCTCAATCCCCTCCTCTCCTCCTTCCGATGATGATAATGAATGAACAAGAAAATATTCTTTTTTAGCGGCATATGTAGCTCCAAATAACGGACATGGATGGAATGCTTCCTTCAGAGGGCCATGGACAGGGATTCCCATGTCCACTGAGCAGGGGATAGATCGATGGATCCAATCGCCGTTCATCTTCCCCTCTCTCCGTAATAGCAGATGCTGTGAATCAATTCAGTTCTCCCCCTTTTCGATCAGCCCTTTTAACAACGCCGTCCAGATCTCAACCTTCCCCTCCACATGTACGTTACTGATTAATTCGCTGTTCGATTCAGTTGATCGCTTGGACCAGTCGCCTCCATTCCTTTTCCTTTTTTGCCAGGTCCTCCTTTTTTTCTTTCAATCCTCCCTATAAAGTTCACAATACAGTGAAACTGAGAGAACCGCTCGTACTCTGGTACTTCCTTTTCTCTTTTGTTAGTGCAGTCGTTACCAACAACGACATCTCTGCCCTATTAACGGGGACGAAACAGTAGAAAAAATTTGTCTTCGTTTCGGAATAAGGGGTACATGACATGAACTCTCTCTGTTTGCATAGATGAAAGGTAGATGATCATCTATGTTATAGTTTGATTTGTCGCGCAAAAGTCAAAGTGTAAGCAGAAAAGAAGCAAAATGGTGAATAAATAGGTGACAGGTGGAAGCTGTAAAATGAACGAAAGAAGAAACTGGAACAACAATATAACCTTTCGCGGTCTAATTAAACTTTTGTGCTGACGCTCCAATGAAATTTGAACTCCGCTCTATAGTCCTTCAACCCAAGTATGACATTCTGGCATTCATTCGAGTCTGAGATCAATTGGAAGACACAATATACCTTCTCAAAGATTCCAAATGCCCTGACGATCACACCTAGCTTACCCACTCTTGGTTCGATTTTGTTATCCTTTTCAGTTTTTTATGCTATACATACGCCTTTCTTAACAACACGGCTTACCTTAGTTTAATCGATACTTGTATTTGTTGTTCTGTACATAATGCTTCTGTGGATGATAATGTTACTTGATCAGGCATGGAGGCCGCTGGCACCGCCATGTACCCTCTGCACCGCTGCAAAACCGTATACCTGGTAATGCGCTTTCTTTACATTGGATAACTGTAATGCAAGGAATAACCAAAGAGAAAACGTTCAATAATGATAGGTGCTAACATCATGTTGCGTGCAGGTGAGGCATGCCCAGGGTATCCACAATGTGGAAGGTCAAAAGGATCCCAGCGCATACATGTCACCAACACTGTTCGATGCTCAACTAACTCCTTTGGGTTGGAAGCAAGTAATTTTCTACAGTTTCTTCTTTCCCCAAAATCAATTCTTAAGAATTAAATAACTTGCCTTAGGGTTACCTGTTCTACTAACGCCCATTATCTCACAACACAAATAAAGTTATGCTTTAGTCCAAACCAAAAAAATTGGATCCAGAAATCTCTGTTTGTTAACAATATCCAGGACGATCATTTTTAATGTCTTAGGGTTACCTGTTCTACTAACGCCCATTTTCGCATCTCCAGGACGAAATGTTCCTTCTTTCCTTTTTAGTAATAATATGGGACAAACAGTACAACAGATAATAAACAAGATGTATCTTTTTTTCTTTTTCGTTGCCTGCACCTTTGTCTTTTTCTTTGAATCCTTCGAGGTCGCAACGACCAACAAGCAAGGTATCTTATGATTATGTTTATGTGTGCTTTATGCCTTTGAAACTGTACCTGCTTCAAATCTCAACTGTTCCAAAACAATTAACAGACATAGGCTGCTATAGGCAATGGATTTCACATTCTTGTAGCAACAGAGGTAAACAGAGGAATTTTCAGGTTCAAATCCATGGGGGACAACTCAGTGTTCGAATATTATCAGAGTTTCAAAGTAAAGTTCTTAAAAAAGGTTCACTTACAACCTGGAACCGATAAATCTGTCAAATAGATCCCTTGCTAAGGAAATAACTAGGTATTTTTCTGATATATTATTGACTTTTTATCCACATAATTCAAATAGTACTCCAAGGTTTAAATAAGGGCAATGTAGCAAATTTATGGTGGCTTTGTACATTATGAGAAAAATTAATACTGTCGGTGCCTCCCCAGGGCAGACCTGTGTTAGAATCACTCATAGTGTTATACCTTGTTATTTTCTGATACAAGTTCCTGACCTGTGTGAGACGGTTTTGGTGTGACCAGAATCTAAACGTAAACAAGCTTTACACTACAAGATTTGCAAGCATTCCTTACAGTTTCTTAGCAAGTGGACGACAGTATCTAGTACATTTGGTTAAGCATTCACCATAACTGTTGGTAATAAGTTTGTACGGAATATCCTTGTTGGTAAATGCTTTAAACTGTGGGGAAAGACATCAAGTTACACAGGAAAACTGTCAGCCATCCATTAGAAAATAACTAGGAGGGCTTAGAACTATAGGCCACTAAGTGGAAACTGTGGGGAAAAAAAAAAAGTATCTTGTAGTGTTAGTTGCTTGATCAAAATGAGCACTTTTGTTTCAAAAAATGATTTCTGACTAACATCTTCTTATTTGGGTCCCACAGCCACAAAAGGGGCTCCACAATATTTGCGTCCTTCAAAAAAATTAACAGTTGGCATAAACAAAACTGCCTTAACCTTTTTTCCCAGTCAAAATACAGAATTGTGTTCATTTACAGAAGTGAAATTGCTTCGTTACTTCTGCGTTTGTAGTTTATTTTTATAGATATCATACAATTTCACTCTGTGTTTTTGGATGGTGGTTCTGTCCTATTGCTACTGCCTATGAAGTAAAGAAGCAGCACATTGGTTGCATGAAGAAAGGAAACAAAAGAAAGATGGTGGCAGCAGGTATATGTCACTGTTGCTTCTTTTCACAATTTACTCTTATCCTTTTTTCTAACGCTTCGTGCTAGGATTATCCCCTTTCTTGGCGTTTCTTGAAGCTAGGGGCTTGGTTCTTTACTAATATTCTGAAGCATTGATAGCCTGATATTTTTTTTTTCGTTCATATGTTCTATAACATGAGCCCCAATCTTTGTGTTGTGCCGCCGTTTTTTGTTTTCTTTTCTTGTAGCAAATTTTCTATCAATCTAATTAGACAGCATCGGTTGTTCGCATCTTTACAGTTAACAAAGAGAAACACAGAGAGCATCTGAACCAGCACAAGCAATCATCAAATGTGAGGTCAGCTTCTCACAAAAAGGTACAGATAACAGGTAATGCAATCTACTTTCAGTTGTTGTTCCTTTACATTAATTTATTACACTGCCCCATATCGGATCTTTTCTTACACTTAATGTAGACCTGTGGTAAAGACCATAAACCTGTTGCTAATTTTATGATTCAGCATTGCCCCGAAAAACATGTGCCTTGATCTACTGTTACTAGGATCAATAAGCTTAACTAGGTGCAGTAAACGACCACTAGGCATGAGGATTGTTCCACTCATCCAACCTTTAGGAATCAAATATGAAATTGCATAAAAATAATGAGACACCGTAGCCTATATTGTCTCTAAATTGTAGCTTCCCACAGATGCAGGATTGCACAGATGCTAGATGTTTCATTTCTTATGGGATACAGTTTGGTTTTTTCACATCCTGTTTCTCAAGTGGTACTGCGTTATTTACTCATGTAATTTTATTTTCTTACAGAAAGAAATCTGGCACCTGTTTTTATTAAATTTTATTCTCTCCCCAGTTTGGCTAAGCAAAGTCGCGATGTATTGTACCAAGAAACTATATTGGAGGAATTCAGAACAAGGCTCGAGAGCTGCAGAGCATATGGCTTTTGCTGGTGGTCACTTTGTGTAGAGCCAATATTAATTTTCCTGCTGAGCCTTTGCTAGGGGTAATGAGTATTATGTACTGTGCTCAGAGCACATTGCATGTCATTTCTCAGAGAAGCAACACACCCATGATCATATTCTCTGATGACAAGGATTCATAGTGCAAAATTTTTGACATGTCTACTTGGTTCCATGTTTAGTTGATGCACCCTTATATGTTTTAATGTTTGCTTAATAGTAACCAATCCGAGCATTTCACATGAGATCTTTCTAGGTGAATGGATCTTAGATATAGAAACCCACCATGGTAGATATAGCTTTGTGTTCTTCTTTGATGCGGCCTTCGATGTCCATGGCTATATCATAGAAATTAATGGGGCTCAGAAATCCTTAACACATTTGATTTTCACCACATAGCAAAGCAATAAAGTAAACTGATGTAACTGCTCTGGAAAAAGAATTCCGTGGAGACAACTTTTTGGTGTACCTTTGTGTATTCTGCTTCAGGTTCTTGACTTCTGTTTCATAGCAGCAATTGCTATCAGGATTGGTTGATTATTAGGAATTTATACAACAATGGGTTAGTTTCTGAACTGTCAATTAGAAACTATTCTTTCAATAATTACATGACTTTAATTTAACTTCTTACTCCTTTAACCATTGTGTTTTGCACCTTTACTCTAATCTTTGATGGTTAATCGTCTAGATGGTTTTTGTAGTTAGTAGTTACCCGTCCTTATTTAGTATCTGAGTTGTATGGCTAAGACTGCAATTTTGTAGGACTAAATGTTTGTTGCAATGGTAAACCGTCTCACGCTTTAGTGTAAGTTTAGGTACATTTTAGACACTGATTCCTAAGCTGTAAAAGAGATATGAGAAGCTAAATGTTTGCCACACACCACTATTATTTGCTGAAATGAACGAAAAACTAGAATGATTGGACGATAGTCACGATAGTAATGTACATGATAGCATCTGAATATCTTAAACCACCTAGGTGAATTCTGCAGCTGATCGAATGATAATGACAGTGTTGCAAATTACAGATATGTCTTAGCCGATTGGAAACAATGCCTATGCTTTTAAAGGATTACTCTGGCTACAGATATTCATATGTTCTTGCATCCTTTTTGCATACACTCTTGCATCTTTTCTTCCATTCAACTCCTCACTGTACCACCTATAGCTTACCTGTTGTTTCCAATAACGAACCTCATACTAACGTCCTGTTTGCCACAGCTTGACGGATGGTGGAGCAAACGAGATGGTGCCGCCTGTGTAGAAGGGAAGGGGATCTGGCAGCTGAAAGGCCAAGCACTCCACCTAGGTATCAGACTTTCTGCAACCTTTGGTACTGCTTTCAAGATTTTCCAGAGCATGGTGCTATGTTTATTGTTAATGTTTCCTGCATGCATAGTTCAGGCTGATTCTACCCTACTATTTGCCAACCTTTGTTTGTGTGTTCTGTGTTTGTTGTTTCTGCGTCCAGGACATCAATAATGCGTTCATGCTAGGTTAGCGGCATCATGACCTGGAACATAATATTTTGCTTAGCCCTGCAATGGACTATGAATTTAGATCCTATGTGTGTGGGCCATGATTCTAAGACATGGATTGTGCTCCTCTTTTAAAGGTCAGGTGACAGACTTTTTATGTGGGCAAGATAGTCCTTGACTATGTTAGTACGTAACCAAATTATGGTGTGACAACCAGACAAGTTGCTATTGGTTGTACGCTGTGACATTATGATGATGATCTAGGCTGGACTATGTTTGCAATTTTTCTTGTTTGGTTTTGCCCTGCTTCAATACACATACAAAGAGAATTGACGTATCGGAGCTATATTTCTAAGCTCTTGACCTTTTTTAGTTGTGCATTGTCTGTTACTTTGACTCTGGGAGGTGATTGCTGTTCTGAAACTTAGACCATGCTGCCCAACAGATATAAATCTCAAAATGTTTAGGATATATTTTAGGTGTAAATTACAATCTCCTAAGTCCAAATAAAGCATGCAAGCCTATTTGAGTAAAGAGGTATTATCGTGAAACTTTGGCTATCTTTATCATGAGCTGGAGTGTTTGTAGTTAGGGCATTCTTTTAATTTAAGGAGACTTTGGACAGCATTTTGCACATAGTGAGATAAGTATGTTTGCTACAATGAGCAGCAAGATATTCAGGTGATGTCACTATTAGTGAATAGGAACTCAGGTGGCGCCACTATTAGTTATGAACCTGTGTGACTTTTATTTTAGTTGCAAACGGTTAATCAGATGAACAAAGAGATAAATTTAATGCTACGGGCAATATCGATTTCGATGCTGAAACAACACATGGCATCGGAAAGGAGACATTGGTGTGAATATTTTTGCACAGCAAATTAGATATGCTACGGTAACTTTTAGCTTACCACTCTTCGTAATGAATACACCTCAGAATATAATATTGAATGCTAGATGAAAATTGAGCGGTGGTTCTACCTTTTCATTTATATTTTTTTGTGGTTCTCCATCTATTAGTTTTTTTTGGTTTTCCTTAGCTCTAATGTCAGTGTGTCTGATCCTCTGACAACGCTTGAGTGGATATTAGCACTGAAGAATCAAGCATCTGTTGCTACTCTTTATCTCAACAGTGTTGCTGGATCAGATAGCTTAGTTGTCATAAAGTTTTGGGTTAGCTGATTACTACAATGGACACCTTAAATCTACAGTAATTCTCCTCACTGTTTGATCGGTGGTGAAATCCATAGCAACCCACGACCTGTGCAGAAGACGAGGCTGTGGCACCCGAAAGAGAACACACTTTACTTAGGTACTCATTCCTCTACACCCTCAAATGCTTCTTTATTACCCTTTCATATTGCCGCACAAATATGCTTTGTTTGCATTTTCCACGGACATGATGCGAATTGCTGAATATTTTTTTTGACGGAAAATGAATTGCTGAATATTCTTAGTTGATATTTTTTTGAATATTTTAATTGATATACTTTGTGTGCTCTCTATGTTTTCTGTTTTTGTATCCAGGGCATGTAGCTGCTTGCTGACTCAGCGTGTTTTGGCTTACTGCATTTTGGGAGGCGACATAGTACCATCACAACTCAGGAAACATGTTTTAGTTTACCCCATGCCGAACTTTTAGTTTAGATTGTGTCTAGGTAGAATTATCATCTCTGTAATTTAACATCGGGATCTGTTGATAATGATATGTATGTCCTTTCTTCTTTTGCATCACCTTTACACGAAGTATGTTTCAAGATTGTAGTTGGCTTACAAAAAGAAAAGGGAACCATATCTCATACACTTACTATTTGGAGCTGACTCTCGGACGTATTATGGTCCTTCTCAGGCTTTGTGGTTCTCCAAGATAAGTCCCTCTCAGGCATGGTGGTTCTCTTCATGCACCAAGTGTCACAGAGCTTGAGTGTTACAAGGTTCAGTATAAATGTACCGGAGGTTGCCCTTGCTCTGTTGTTCTGTTGGTTCCTGCTTGGCCATCTGTGTGGTGTTTCAGGTTTTGTTGGTTCTTAGATTGAGTTCAGGATTCTTTTTTTTTTTTTTTCAGAGCATTGTGGAACTATGACGCCTTTCCGAGCAATCACTCATGGCCTGGACATTAACAGGGGAAACACATAGCACAGACAGGACACAAACAAACATTGTCAAATGACGAATTATAGAGAGATGGCACAATGAGCTGTTAACTTCTGAATCTGATTGCAGCCTTAGATCTGGGCATGCAGTCACTACAACAGCAACTCAACCAAAAACAAGGGGTGCTGGGAATCGCAAGACCAACGATATTAGGATGTTGAAGGGACCCCGCCTGAAATTAAGAACTGTATCACCAAACATGGAAACGGGACCAGAACAAAATTGAAAGCGACTGCAGCAAAAATACCGATTGTGCGAAATGGAAGCGAATCCCGGTGTCGCAGGATCTGGCGATGAGGGAGGAAGCAGCTCACGGCAAACAACGAAGAACAGAGCTGGATGCATTCAAGTGGAAGAAGCAAAGCGACTGTCTAAATAGGGACGGTCTAAATAAAATAAATCGCACGATGTTTGGACCAGCCCAGTACATAGCAGGCCCGACATATCGCCGGAAAGCTCACGAATGCTGAGCTCAAACAGGCCCAAAACAAAAAAAAAAAACGAAGTTAAAGAGGCCCCCAGCATCTAGTCCCCAGCGAAGCGACTCTTCTTCCCGTTCCACCGACACCGGTCGGTCGCCCCCAATTCCCCAGTTCCTCGCTCCGCCCGCCCGCCCGAAACCCTAGCTCTGGCGATGGCCCCCATGCGCCCCGCTCCTCCCAAGCGCAAGCGCTCCGCTCCACCGCCTCCGGTTATCGCCGACTCGCCCCCCTCCGCCACCGCCCCTCCCAAGAAGATGGCTCCGCCGCCGCCAAAGTCGGAGCCGGAGGAGGACGGCGAGGTCAACAAAGCGACCAACAATCCGCTGCTGCTGGCGCCAAAGTCGGAGCCGAAGGAGGACGGCGAGGTCAAGCCGCTGGCGTCAAGCAAGGGCAAGAAACCCATCAACATTCCGCTGCTGCAGCTGCCAAAGACGCAGTCGGAGGACGGCGAGGTCAAGCCGCCGGCGTCAAGCAAGGGCAAGAAACCCATCACTCGCGCCTGGTCCAAGGGTCAAGAACCGAGCAAGAAATCCCGCCTCCAGGTCTCCAAGGAAGTCTGGGGCAGTGACAACACGTCAGCGAATCCGAGAGATTTTGGCAAAATGTGTAAGCTGTACCGCATCTTGCGATGAAGATGAAGGACGTTGAGAAGGAGTACCCGGGCGTGTTCAAGAGGGAGTTTGGCATGATCAGTGATGAGATGGCTAGCGCGCTGGATACCAAGGTCAAGAAGCAGAAGCTGTTGAAGACTGAGGCGGACCTGCTCGGCATAGACCACTTCAAGGAGCTGATCAAGCTGCTGACACGCCAGAAGAACAACTGATCCCTGCTGAAATGGGTAGGTGATTAATTAGTGTAGTTTGTTTTCAAGGTAGCAAAACCTGCAATCTGTTGCATTGGATGCTTTTGAGGTGTTGATTAGTGACAGGTTGTACGGGCTCTTCATCCCTGCTGAAATGCGCAGGTGACTAATTAGTGTAGTAAGCTGTTGCATCGAGATGATGTTGAATGCTTTTTGGGTGTTGGATGCTTTTGGTATGATCTATGGTATTGGTCGTCTCGGACTTCTATATATCTATCAGCCATAGATGCAGATTCTACAGGTGAAGAACCAATCAGTACCAATGGCTAGTACTTCAAGTGCATGAAAACCTCAATTTTTATTGCAAGGTATTAATGAAGAAGGAAGTACGTAGGGGTCATTGAAGAGGGTTTCTGTCAAGTTTGTGGCATGTAACACTTTGCCATCCAACATGTTTGGAGTTATGCTGGCCTTCCTGCTTTATGGATTTTAGCTTTAAAATTTGTAGCTTGCATGTTGGTGTAAAGCTCATTGGACGTGTCTGTTCTGTAAGGTGCTAACGGCAACATGATCCTGCCTTTCTGTCCACTTTGTATTGTAACTTAAGCCTTGATCAGATCTGGGAATGAATATACCTTCCCTTGTCTAAAGTTGATTGCCCACTGCTCTGTCACTGCTCTGGAAAATGAGCATATGAAACTAAAATGGGCAGTTTCATAAGTGAATTTTTACTCCAATAGTTTGGTTAAATTTCTTGTCATGATATTACTGAAATTGCTTGACCTACCACTAAAACTTATTTACTGAACCAATGTCGCAAAATTGTGTTACCGTATTGGAAGGAAAGTGCATAGAAATATGGTTATAGCCGACTTCAGTTCTATGCATGGTATATTACCTCTGATTCGTATGCTACTAGATGGAGTGAGGAGGCTGCCAGTTTGTACTACTAGATGGAGTGAGGAGGCTGCCAGTTTGTACAGATAAAACTTCAGATAGCAGAGAAAACCAACTCAGGCTGCCAGCTTGCGAATAAAAGTCCAGAATGGAAAAGTTAATAAAAATTACTTGCTTCCATCCCAAAGGAGTAATCTGGGCATCAAATAAGTCCAGTGACATGTATGCACTGGGATCCTTTTCGCCTTCCACATTGTGAATGCCCTGGGCGTGCCTAACCTGCACTCATCAAATGGTCCGATCTATCAAAATTCAGCATATTTTCCTTCTTGCGGTCCTTTGTGATGCCTCAGTATAGATTACCAGGTATATAGTTTTACAGCGATGCAGAGGGTACATAGCAGTGCCAGCGCTTGGCTTCATCCTGACCATGGTGGCGTCAAGTTAAAAAGAAAAGAGAGAAAAAAATCATTATTGCTCGACTATTAATTGAAGGAAATCATGGAATCATAGCAATGACATGGTCTGGGGCAGTTTTAGAGCTACACTATTCAGCATCCGTCATCGACATGTCTTAAGAGCAGAGCACCCACCCTATTTGGACATTTGGTGTATGTCATCTAAGTCAAAGCAAGGAGGAGGAAGAAGAATCGATCGCAAAATCTCCATTGGTTTGGGACCAGGGAGCCAGGGTGGAGTTCCTCATCTGAAGAGCCAAGAGAGAGAGGTGGCAGG
The DNA here is from genome assembly GCA_007726485.1 of Eragrostis curvula. Lineage (NCBI taxonomy): Eukaryota > Viridiplantae > Streptophyta > Magnoliopsida > Poales > Poaceae > Eragrostis > Eragrostis curvula. The sequence continues at coordinate 1,028,509 of RWGY01000045.1, forward strand.
AGCGGAAGGTCGCGTACCTGAGTCTTAGGGTGCGTTTGGATGGAAGAATCGTTTCCGATTCAAGCGAGAATCGGTCGGAGCTGCTCCAAACGGTAATTTGGCGAAACGTTTCATGGTCGAAACAGGGCAAAACAATTCGGGATTTTTGACTTGGGGGCGTGAAACGGCAAATATGGTGTTTCGCAGCGTGGAATGGTTGGTCTATCCTCACCTCTCCTCCTACTTCCACGAAATTACGTAAAATTGCCATCTGAGCGCCGCAGCCGTTGCAGGAAGAGCTGCAACATTGGCTCGATCCGGAGCGCCACCTATCATTCTCCTTCAAATCAGACATCAAAAATGGGTTGCTCTTGGTTCTTAGATCATTTCCCTCACTTCTTCTCCTCCGATTCGTCGCTGTAGCACCACCGATTTAACCCCCCTCTAATCCCCTCTCTCCTCTGTTTCGTTGTGTGTTCCATCTGAAGAAGAAGATGAACAGTTTACTTAGTGGGCTGGGCCTAATGGGCTACATGCTGGGCTGGGATGGGTTACGTGGTGAGCTGATGAGTTCTTTTTTTTTTTTTAATTATATAGGATTTTTTATACCAGATTTTCTTTATGAAAACAACAACAAAAAAATCAAGGGCACATTAGTCATTCCATATTGTCTTCCTATACTTAGAATCAGAATCTATATAGCTAGCCAAACGTTTTCCGAAGTGATTCTGTTTCTAGTGAGAAACGTTTCTGGACAGAATCTGAAACGTTTCTGATTCTCGGTGAATCTGGAGCTGTACCAAACGCACCCTTAGCAGAGACCAAGGAGAAGAGCGAGAGGTTTAGCGCCTCAAATGAGATGCGCTCTCCATATTTCGTTGTGATTTGTGAAAGTGCTGAAACCTGTGATTGGTTTGGTTTCATCTCCTCCATGTTCGCCAGCCTACTTCTGACTTCTCCCCAGTTTAAAGGAGGGAATAAAATAATCCAGCAGGTACAACTATCTCGTTGCCTCTAATCTAATCATCAGCGGCGATGTAGGCATCATTCATGCAGCATCTCGATAGCCATGTTACCACAAGATCGTTCCTCTTCTTGGTGCCATTTCACTGATTTTTTGGCCACACAAGTGCATTACCAAGTTTGAGGACCCAACAACTGTATTAATTAAGTAACAATTAATCTATATTGGCATGTTGTAACTCAAAAATAGAGAGCGCCATATTGTCACACACAGACACACACCATCCTCAACTCTGGTGAAACGCACCGACTTTGACTCAGTGTCCGCGTTAGGAATTTTCAAGCCATTTAATAATCAAACTAGCAAAAGTGCCCCGTTGCCACGGGCTAACCGGGAACCAAATACAAATAAATTTAATGACTCTCAATTTATAAACAAAATTGAAAGGGACCCATGAAAAAATCTTTTGATCCCACAATAGAAACACGCCTTGGATAATTATTCTTGACAGTAATATTACCATGAAACTCTATTATTGTACATGTATATATTATTACAAAAATTTTACACCTTGGCGATATTCTATCTTGATCATGTCCGGATAGTGTTGTAACTTTGCATGTATAATATCTTGATTTGTATTTCCTTCGTATATCAGTAGGTCAACCAATAACGTTGTTTGCATTGTTCTCCCATCCTGTGTAAACATATGTTAGTTTATATGTATGTTTACAATCAATAAATTGTAATAATTTTGACTTTATCTGTTTTTAGCATAGTCACCTCATCCCACTCCAACCTAAACCCATTATCACTCCAACACTATCATCTCCTCTTAGCATAATGGTCCCATAATACTTGCTACCCTTTTGTACATCACTTAATGGTCCCTGAACTAAAATTAGTGAGCCCTCCATAATAATAGAAGTTTATTATGTTTCTTTAAGCTTTCTCTAGTGGCATGTGAAAATATCGCGAGCAAGTTTTCAAATTCAGTTAACCTTAATATTTGTTTAAACTTCATTTTCCTACAAATCAGTATTGAATTGAACTTAAATATACTCGTTTTTATAGCCATCATATTATTGTTATTGACAAGGTCTGTATTAGTTGATCCAAAATACCAATCTTTGTATTTTGTGCATGTTAAAAATATTTCTGTAGTGGCATGACTCGAAGATATTTCTGAATAGTATATACACAAAATATTACTTGAATTGTCGCTGGAAAACTTACAATATGCAGAGCTCACTACCCAACTCCCGCGAAATGGAGTTATAAATGCTTTACACACAGAATTTACTGAAATATTGCACTGGATGCTCTCCAGCTATAAGGCAAATATTGTAAAAAAAAGAATTAACAAGTTTTACCATCAACGGTTATACATCTCAAAACCTTGTCTAGCTTAAAAACACATTGGCAAAAAAAGAGTAAAGAAATTTTATTTTTTTTAACAGAACAATAACAAAAAATTGCTTGCTTACCTCAATAATTTTTTACGAGTCCAATAGCGGACACAGCTACAGAAATATCAATATCATCAGCAAGCTGGATCATCCTTTTGTAAAACCTCTTGACAGAGAGGCCAAGAGAAGGTATGTTGTTATCCACTTCATACAGACTATTTGCAAGGCAAGAATGAAAGCTCTTCTAATTCTAGCATTCTACAATTATGAAAAATGCAGAAAAATAAAGACTGCAAGTCTTTATGGTTTCAGAATATATCATAAGGTAAAAAAATGAACTAAAAATGTATCTTTACCTTATCATTCAGTGTCCATCCAAGATATTTCACATAAATATCTTGCAAGAAAAGCGATGGATATATATGAGACAACCCAAATACCAAAAGATTTAATACATGACACCCGACTCTCAGGATCAACATCACGGTAACGGAAACGGTGCATAAATAACCTGCTTATCGAAAAGAGAAGCTGAGTGGCCAACTACACCATAAATGCATAGAGGACAGCAGAAGCAAGTATATAAGTTATTTCAGTTATCCACATGTAAATTTATGTTTGATAATATCTGCATGTTGAAAGGTTGTTTGAACTAAGAAAGTTTTCCAAAGATGAAATACAATTCATAATAAGAAATTAATTTAAGCATGTTAGGATAAGAATGATTAAATCCTCGGGTGGTAAACAGCACTCTCCAGTGCAGTCCAAGGGTGTTCTTACATTTTACATTCAAGCAGCTTGTAGTAAATTTCTAGCATTACCAAGAGTAGAACTCAAGGACCAAAGTTATCCTTAGCGAAATCTTTCTCGTGACCATTTCCTTGGTGCGCATCCAGGTCTATTATCATAACTCTGAAAATGTATCAAAGGAGGAACGATTTATTAAGCAGTGTTTAAGCAGTGTGCAAAGTTTGTGTCCATCCTATCATGCTTAAATTAATTGCCAGAAAATGTATCAAATGTATCAAAGTTTATGTCCATTCAATTTATTGCCAGAAAATGTAAATGCAATAACCAAAGCATATTGTCCAACAGCCTGATAAAAGCAGTTCAACATTATAGGGAAGAAAGAAGGATTCATATGACGGATGGTACGACCACACCCAGATGTATTGCCTTCTTTCACTTCAATTTTGTTATAATTGGACAGATGGTGATTTAGTCTATTTGAATTCGAACTGTTTGAGAACTTTGCAACTATAACAAGAAATCTGTCAGTTACCTCGAAATATTTAGGCGGACAAAAGCAAACTGGATGCAAAGAGAAATGTCAGCATAAGCACAAAATCCTCCCATCCCTCTGCTGAACAATGGTGGAACCCTCCAACATTAATGGCCCAGCCTCTCTAAAGTGCAAGCTTGGCCGCTATAAAATTGAACCACCCACCTATAGGAATAACTCATCATGCGTTACAAATATTCAAGTTATGTAATTGGGTTCGACAAATGTTCCAACTGGGAGCACCACTTCATAATAATTCATCTGCTTACGGAAAGGGCATAGTAGTTTTCGCTCCACAATCCAGTTAGGAATAAGAGCCGCAGGAGGGACCTAATAAGGTATAAAACATCTATCAGTCACTTGCTAACTGCACTTCAACATCTATCAGTCCGCATTCTCTGAAGTCTGAACAATCATACCTCTACAATGACGGCAACCCTGAAGCTGCTCTTGAGGCTGTTCAGGTATGCCTCCGTGTGCACCTGATTAAGCAAGCCGTGTAGGAGACTCCAAACAAATCTGCAGAAGGCAATCTGAAGGCTGGATCAGTGGACAAACATCCTAATGGCTATTAGCCATTACCTTGTTCATTCAGCTGGTACCCTTGGAGTTTGGCTGAGGCGGAGCCGGTGCAGAACGTGGGACGTAGAAGGCCGGAGGACTCTTGCGCTTGTGGGAATAGGTGGGATTGCTGCCGCCACAGGAGTAGGAGGGGTTGGTGTAGTAGTCGAAGCGGTGAAGTTGGGATGCGCGGGACGGGTTGGTCGCCCGCAAGGTCGGGGTCTGGGAGGAGGCTCGGCGCCGGAGCTGGGGGAGGAGCCGACGCCGTCGATACGTTGGCGGCGGATCGGAAGGCGAGGATGTGTTCCCGGTGCTTCGAGGAGCTCTCCTCCACGTCGTCGTCCATCTCGGTGCGAGCCAATGCGCCTTCCACATCGAAACGCGGCGGCCGGCGAGGCGCCCGACCACCTCTGCGCAGAGGAAGAAGAGGACGACGCAGAGGAGGGGTAGAGGCGCGCCTGGTCATAATCCCGGGCGCGTGGGTGGAGGCACGCGGCGGGGGCGCGACGGGCTTGACGAAGCGTGGAGAGAAAGGGCCCCACCTATCGGCGCGGATTTTTTTACAGTGAGAGGGGCTGTGACGCACGGCGGCACGGAATGGACTCACAACACAAATAATAATGAGTAAAGAAATATACACTGCAGCCACTGCATCGATGATTATTTATACTTCAATTGTCACATAACAGAATGGCTGCCCCCTTGACAAGAGAAGTGCAAACCCATTTGCTACTAATCCAAAGTTTTTTTCTTCAATATATAAAAATATAATCCCTCTTATGTCTGACCACTACTTTTTTTACTGGATGTCTCACCACTTCTGCTATTAGTACTATCACAACATAGAGAAGCGAGAGCCTTAAAACTACGCGAAATAGTATGTATATATCAGAAAACCAGATGATCCGATGGACAGAAATGTGAGATGCACGTAATGTGACTCTTGGACTTTATCCAGTAACTACATAAGTAACCAAGAGGATTTGTTATTATTATCGCTACAAATAGATAATCCTTCTCTAGTGTCCTGAATCTCATTATACGCTGTGACAACAGATGTAATTCATCATTGAATGACAAACTGTGAGTCCTATCTGCAGATGTCCTTTAGCTTCTCTGCTCCAATGCAAATCTGAACAAAACGTACTGACAAAAGAATCAAGGCATCAATGCTAAACATCCCATACAGGCTCAGTTCTTGGGACCTTCCTCAAGGAGTTTCTTATCCGCGACATCACTAGGAATCTCAAGCCCAGGTGGAACCTTTCCAGGGTAGTTGAAACTAGGGGAATCGGACCCAAGCATGCTGCAGCATGGAAGTTGCAATTAAAAAACAAAATATTGCTTGCAGAACAATCACGAAATGAAAACAGAGCACGCCATTCACAGGCAAAGAGGCAAAGCTGACCTTCTGTCAACCAACACCATGGACTGGAGCTCACAATTTGCAAAGCTGCATAAAAATGAAGTGAAAGTTAGCAACACGTTCTTCTGAGGCATTTAACACGGTATGATACAGTGCAAGAAACATGGAACCAAAATAGTGGCCCTATTCGATGATATTATATTATCATGAAAGAAATAACAATAACTCTAAAAAGTCATCAAACATGATTATGTCATCCACTATGGATTCAACAAAAAATAATCTGCGAGTTTTGGCAAGCTGATGTGAATAATACATCTGCACAAGGTTGAATAATATTACTGGTTGATATAGACAAGTACCAAAGAAGAAAAGAAATGCCAATGTCAAGAAACTTACTGCTTGCTCACTTCCTGCTGTATGGTTGGATGACATTCTTTGCTGTACATGCTTAAGGTGTGATATAAGAAACCACTATGACTCACAACAGCTATCTCTTTCTCTTCTCTTGTCCATAACCTGAAAATATGTTTAAGGAAGAGGGGAAATGAGTCCAGCTATACAAATGAAGTAATGGGTCAACTAGAAATCATTGAATTGTGACCTCTTTACAAGGCATAGTCAAATAGATAACAAGGTCAGGTGTTCCTGCATTAAAGCCTTTCCCAAAGAAGGTAGTAAACCCTGAGGCAATCCACCAGTATATATCGGTAAATAAGCAAGTAAAAGGTCAGAAATTCCCTTTTGGCATCAACCACAAAAGTCTCAGTTTCAGATATTAATTAATTACCACTCAGATAAAGGATAAAGTTTCATTTTGAGATTTTAGATGAAAGAATGCTCAATTCAGGCCCTAATACAATGTGAAAGATAAACAAAAGAGTTTTTCATAACAATCATTTGATTCTTGGGTAACAAAAATATCGACATAAGTGTTTCACATGCAACTATGGAATGCCATTGGAGTGAGCAAATTGTTTTCTGATGATTCATTAGTGATACTTTCACAGGTCAAGCACAAACATTAGCAATCTAAGAAGTTAACAGTGTTTCACGGTCACAGATTCGCTGTGAACAACTTAAGGCATCTCATCTCAGAAAAGAAAATTACCAGTCAATGAACTTCACTGCCTCATTTGCTTCTCTAACATCTGGTTCCCAGAGAACATCATTTTCTATCTGTGAATAAAGGAGGTACGCATATCATACTTATGTGATAATGCTCTGCAAAACCATGGTAATTTAAGATGTCCAAGCAATGGCTAATGAATGTATCTACTTGCCAATGAAAAATCAATTGAAGGAAAGAGTGTCCGGTATTCAGTTATGCTTCTCCTCTTGTCACAGTGATGGACTCCCTGAATTCAACAGAAACAAAACAGAACCGAAATATTAAGAAAATGTATTGACGACTTCATTTAGAATGCGATGAATGTATGGCGACAGATCAAAGCATCTCATTTCTCAGACAAGGATATCTAACTGGAAAGCCATAGCAAAGTAAGTATAGAATTCAGGAACGGACAAAGCAATTATTGAGAATGATTTTCATGGAAAGAAGTACTAAAATTACGTATATGCTCTTTAGGAAAAGTAAGTACCAAGTGCTCTCTGCAGGTCTCAACTGCAAGAAATGGTGGGCAGTTCAGACTTGAAACTGCCGGACGTCCACTGTGTCCAGCATTTTCAACCATTAGGGGTGGTGCACTTACACCATCAGTATAGTTGTCACCACCAAAGACTCCAACTGCAGTTTGCATAGTCCTGCAAGTTTCAGAAGAAATATAATGAGGCTCATTTAGACATTAAGACACAGAAACAATTAAGCCTCGTAATATATTGTGCTTAAGAACCAGGGTTCTCATAACAGCATAATATATAGTACCAAATAGTAGATTTATGTAGACATTGACATGAATCTAAAACAAGCTTCAACTCAAATTTTTCTGTACTAGAATGTAAACACGTAAGCTCCAAAAACCATTCAACAAGGTTTCCGAGATATGTTAATTGACTTGTAACACATTCAAGATACATCGTTACTAATTCCATCAAAAATCAGGAATATGTCCATCATTTCTGTTTATAAAGAGAAAATAAGAAAAACTGAATTGCATGATTAGTCATCACACAATAGCTAACATTATACATGAGAATGCACGTATAAATCAGACAATTTTACTCTACTGTCAGATCCAGTGCTGCACAGTTTTGATTGTGATCGCAGAAGACTTAAGCAACGTTGTTCTTCTAGGTGAAACCAGGTTTTTGTGCACCTTACAGCTAATTTGATACAATTCTATGTTACAACTGTTAGATTCACCGGGGCACCAACAAATCAAAGAGACTAGGGATACTGACAGATTTAACACATCCTCATACCATGTTCGGTTCAAGAAAAATGAAATATGGGTAGGAAGTTAATCTCCTACTTTAAGCGGGGCATCACCTTCTTAGTCGAGATAATATATTCTTAAAAAAAAAGTGATGCCAAAAGTAAAGAACACCATTTCTCAAAAAGAAGTCCATAAGAGGATTGGTTTCATCAAAAGCACACGGAATTGTGAAGAGAATACTGTACCTCAGTAAAGGGGAGGTAATAACCAGCTCAACATTTTTTGCAAGTCCACATTTCTTCACATGTTCTCGCAGACCATCAACCTACGAAATGCAATTAAATCATTTATTCATGAAACTTGAAAAATGTCATCTGGAAAAATTTGTTTTTTCTTTTTACAAAATTGCATGAGCACCCAGAAGGAAACTCACCATACACAGAAGTAGTTAAGAAGACTTTGAATATAACATCGAACTGGCTGAACTATAAAACGAACATCAAGTTCCTAGATACAAAACTCACTAAGAGCAGCTCAATTCATTGAGCATACAAACTTGCCCTTGGATGACTAGTTTCTCTAGTGAATGTTAGCTGGTGGTCAAACTCTGTAAGTGTCATGTACTCACGTGTGTCCATATATGTAATGGTTTGTTAGGGTGGGTGTTGGACTGGATGGAGGAGGTACAGTCCTTCTTTTGTACCATAACTTCTTAATGAAATGATACGAAGCTCTCCTTCGTGTTCGAGAGAAAAATTGAACTTGCCCTTGGGAGGGAGAAAATAGGTGTTACAATTTGAGGCAGCTTGGGTAAGAGCTTGTTGTGGCATGGAAGCCACAATACAATAAGATAAGCACAAGTGCATCACATGATTAGAAAGAAGAATATGTTTTCTTCTTGTGCTGTGGGCGGAGGCCCCTGGCACCATGCCATAACAGAGCTAATTTAATTCTGGGGAGTTGATAGCAACAATAGGAGCCTTAGAAAACCTTATATCTGTACAAGCATGTGATTCATGGCCTGTAAAGAGATAACTCTGCTTACTGCCACAACTATTGAATATCTACAGGCTACAGCAATGCTTACTGCCACAACTATATTTTTTTCTGGAAAGATCACCATCCGAAATGATTATATATAATATATAAAGCAAAAAAAATCTGTCAAATTAAGAAGTGATTCATAAACTATTACGCATTTTATAACCTTAAAAGAATTTTTTATTTACCAGTAAAGCATTAAGATACGATATGATATTCACATTTGTCCACTTCAATTATTTCAGTCGGTAATTTTTCTATTTGTTGACTGGAACATGTTAAATTAAAATGAAAAGAGGTTAGTACAGCGCTGACTACTAAGCGAGCATTTGTCCTTGGCTTGTATCTTTTAGCAAATCAACATTGCTTATGTTAACAAACAGAGCATTCTGGATCCATTTTTTGGGTTTGGACTGAAGCATAACTTTAGTTGTGTTGTGAGATAATGGGTGTTAGTATACCAGGTAACCCTAAGACAAGTTATTTAATCTTAAGAATTGATTTCTGGGGAAAGAAGAAACTTACTTGCTTCCAACCCAAAGGAGTTAGTTGAGCATCGAACAGTGTTGGTGACATGTATGCGCTGGGATCCTTTTCACCTTCCACATTGTTGGGGTTGCTGTTGTGTTGTGTCGGAGAGTAGCATGACGGTGGCGACGGGGTTGCGGTCGTGGCGGTCCTCGAGGACCTTGGTGGCCTTGCGCAGCGCGTCGCCGACGCAGCCACCGCCCTGATGCTGCTCCTCCTGTCCCTGCGGCGCGGAGGAGGCTGCGGCGGCGGCGGAGGCGCAGACGACGAGGCGGTCGACGATCTGGCGCGCCGACCGCTGGCCCTGCCTGGTCATCCGACGGAGCGGCAGGAGGCGCTTGGTGGCGCCGGAGAAGGCGACGATGGAGAGGCGGTCGGTGGGGCCCAGGGACGCGATCACCAGGCGCATCCCGCGCTTGAGCGTCTGCAGCTTCTCCCCCATCATGCCCTGGCTCACGTCCAGCACCGTCACAAGGTCGATGGCCGCGCGACGCTGCTGCTTGGACGACGACAGCCCGGGCGCCTTCACCTTCACGGCCACCACGTACTTGCCGTGCCACCGCCCCGACGACACCAGCGCCGCCTCGGGCGCCACGCTCACCGCCAGACCCGTCGAGCTCCTCCTCCCCCTGTTGGGGCCCCCAGGGAAGAAGCCCCCGAACTCCTCCTCCTCCGGGATCGGATTAAAGCCGCCGCCGTTCGCCGCGGCCTTGGGCGCCACCAGCGGCTCGTCGTCGTCGTACAGCTTCGACGCCGTCTTGCGGGCGTCGTCGTGGAAGGAGTAGTGGAGCCGGAGGGAGGCCAGGAATGGGGCCTGGCACCACGGCGACGCGCACACGGGGCAGCAGAGCACGCCGGCGGACGACCGCGCGTGGCCGGCGATGCAGGGGAAGTGGAAGGTGTGGGAGCACTCCGCCGTGAACACCGCAGAGCTGCCGCTGCTCTTCACGCTGCGACAGCACACGCCGCAACGACACTGCAAGGAACATAACATCATTAGCCATTTTTGTCATTGTGGACAGATTCATCATTTGCTAGTCATTCACATTACATTCTGCATTTCTTTTATTTAGCAACTGAAAAAACAGAGGAATTATGAACAGTAGCTTTTCTCCCTTGTACTAGTATGTAAAGCAAATTTTGGTTTTGAATCCAAAGCAGCGTTGGGATGAGGAAAAGATGGACCTTTTTGGGCACTAGTATCATTTTGATGGGGAGTAGGCTCTGGCTCAAATGAAAATCATGGTACAAAAGCTGATCTGATCTGATCCATCTTTTCCCCCTGGACTCTACTCTAGCCCATCAGCTTTTCTCATTTCTTCAAATTGACATAACAAAAAGGCAGGGGATTGCATCCCGCTGCCGTTACCAATAGTGTACCAGTAGGACGAGTTATCTTCTGAAATGAAAGGGAGGCTGGATTGCTGCTAATCTACATCTAACAGTCATTTTTACACTACATTCTCTCATAGTAATATCAGATGCCAGGAGACAATCAACAATCATCAGGGAGGGGAGGTGAGGGGAAAGAAAACAAAAGTTTGTGATTGGAAAAGCTGCTGTGAATGATATAATAATAATTACTCAATCATCATCACAATGAGGAGAAGAGGAAGAATCTCTCTCAGGGAAAAGAAATGAAAAGGGGGGAGGAGGATTAGGACAAAACAGAGAGGGTGGTAGTAATGATTGGTGGTTTCTAGAGATGGGGATCTTCGCCAATCACCAGCGGCCAAGCCAAAAGACAAACAAAAACTCCTCTTAGTGCATTGAACTCATTTCATCTCACTTTATCAGCTTGCTTGCACTCAGCTAACAACAAGAACAGAAAAAATACTAGTACTAATCGATTTCTTTTTCCTTGCACTAACTAGTGGAGGGGGAGGTTGCGCATTGGATCAAGAGAATTGAGAAGAAAAGAAAGAGTGAAATGGCTGGCTGACCTTGGACGGTAGGAGTGACGCCTTGAGGAGCGCGAATCTGGATGGGGATCTGGGCGACGCCGGCGCCGACAGAGCCTGCAGCAGCAGCATCCTGGGCTTCCTCATGGGCGCCGGCGCCGACGGCGGCGTCACCGGCGCGGAGTCCGCCGGCTCCTGCAGCGGCTTGGTGCGGCAGCGGAGCGTGGGCGTGGCCGGGTTGCTGCCGGACTTGAAGAAGAAGCCGCCGGCACGGTCCTGGGGGCGGCGCTTCTTGGCCTTGGCGTTGGCGTCGTCGTCGTGGTCGTCGCGCTGGACGGACGTGCACAGCGCCCTCCGCCACCCCGTCCCCATCTTGTCTTGGTCAGAACAGAACTGGAGGAGGAGGAAGGTGGCCTTCTCGCCTGCTGCACAGGAGAAGGAGAGGGAGCTCCTCTGACTTTAACAATTGCTTCTACGACTGACTCCAATCGGCAACCTATTCAGCACATCAAACACAAAATGGGTGGTAAAACCTGGAAAACTGCTCTCCAACGGATAACCTAAATGAGTGACTATTTTGGGAGCGCATGGCTCCGCCGCCCCACAAATGAAGCACCTTGCGTCGCTGCCCATCTCTTCCACTCGCGCCGAGCTTCTTCCCCGCCGCGTCCCGCCGCGTCTCCTCTCCTTGCCCCCACCAACAAATCAAGCTCCACCACCGTGTCGTCCCCATCCTCCTCCCCGCCGTGTCAGAGAGCTCGAGCCGTAGGACGGTGTCTGCCGCCCCGCTGGAGACCTCGAGCCGCGCGACGCCGTCCGCTGCCCCGCCCCGCGCCGAGATCCCCATGGCGGCCTGCGCGGGGAGTGGGACGGCGCCGGCCTGCGCAGCGCGCGGCGGGCGGGTCACTCGAGCTGGTGGTGCCTGCCTCAGAGCAGCCACACGTTGTTGATTCCGGGCTCGGAGCGGAGAGCGGGGTGTCGTTGTCGCGATGGCCCAAGGCGGAGGTGCACGCGCTCATCCAGCTGCGCATGGACATGGACGCTCGCCGAGGTCCTCCTCCTCCACGGCTGGAGCAAGAACAGCGGCGGCCACCATCTCTCCTTCCCTCCCACAGCACAGCTTCCTGCTCTCCCGTCCGCCGCATCTCGACCTCGATGTCCTCTGGCCCGCCGCATCTCGAGCTCGACGTCCTCTGCTCGGCGTGCTCCCCCCCCCCCCCCCCCCCCCCCCCCCCCATCCACGGCTCTGCGCCGTGCTCCTCCTCCCTTGAATTGCAGAGGCACGATTCGCGTTGCGGCAGCACTAACACGAATAGTTTAATCCGGCTCCGTGCTCTGCAGATAGTTTAAATCCGGCTCCATGCTCCGTGCTCCTCCGCGACGTGCTCCTCCTCTCTCGAATCTGTTGCAGCAGATAGTTTAATCCGGCTTGATTTGATTTGGTTTGACTTGTGCAGCGTGAGAACAAGAGCAGCGGCGGCCACCAGCAGACCCAGCTCGCCGTCCGGCGACCACGCAAGCAGCAGACCTCCAACCAGTGCACGGCGGCGCAGGCCTCCATCGCGGCCGAGGCTGCGGTGAACTCGATTTATGGACCTCCTGTTGGAGACAGTTATCTTTGGGTCATTCCCTTTCAGCCTTTTATGCACCCATTCGCATGTTTTGGGATTCCAGTAGGTCTGGAGCGTTGGAGTCAGTCTAACCACGCTCTTCTCTGCTCTAGTTGCTTCTAATAATACCACGGTGATGCACTGCTTGCACCACATGGCAATGGCATGGCAAGGGATTGAAGTGAATCCCGCAAGTCTCTCCTCAAGGGGGCTGAAGAAGCTCTCTTCTCTCTCTGCTAATGAGGGAGGAGGAGACTAGTTAAGTAGAACTACTGGTGCCATGACGACTCCGCCATAATTTATCCTCCTCGCTCACTCGGCTCGACCTCTCCAAAGGGACTCTCTTCAAGGGAATGAGATCCTCTGCCTTCGGCTGCGCAGTCGCCGCTGGCGACCGTCCGATCCGAAACGAACGTGCGAGATCTATCGCTACAGTAACATATAAACAGTGATTTCGCTACAGTTCCGCACTGTAGCTTGTCTCATAAATTACTGTGCCGCCAACGGCAGAGGAGCCGGTTCCTCCTCTTCAAGAGAGAGAAACAAGCTACAGTGGAGCAATTATTATAGATTGGCCGTGCAACCTACTCACAGTCGCATCCCAGGCTCCTTCCTTCCTTCCACGGTACCACGACCACGACTCTGCTTCGTGCTTATATTTTTTATTCAGAAATGCCACTTCTCGCCTCCCGATATCACCCTCCGGGTTGTATGTATTGTCATCGGTAACTGATCCAGCTCCACCTCCCAAATTTTCAACCTCAAGATTCCCTCCCACCTTTTCCATCAAAGTTTTCATTTACTAGTCTAATCCTAATAGTGTCATCAACAGTTAGAGTGTTGTCTATACTAACTGAACCCTTTCAAGCTCCTTCCTAGTAGTTCATCAGTTTACCATCCATCCATTTAATTAGGAAACCATAATAAGCATTCAATTCATTTCAAGCTGCTGGTTTGGGGCAGGGTCAGAGCAGGGTTTGGGGCAGGGGAAGGCTGCCTGCGGCGTCGCCAGAAGCCAAGGGGAGCAGCAGAGCTCCTACGGCGCGGCGCAGGCGCCACGTTGGTCGGCACCACCCCCTCGCCTCTCGCAACTGTTCACACATGTGGCCTGCCATGCCCCATCCAAGGAATCTCCATCCCGTCCCATCCATTGCCTCTCCCCTCCCCTCCGTCGTGCTCCAACCAACACCATAAACACGCCGGCTAACTACATTTTCACTTCTTTTTTAGTAGGATGTCGATTGTTTTTACTGCTCAAAAATCTACTCTTTCTGTCCCAGAATAATTGTCATTCTGGATTTCTACCATATCCATTGAACATTCTCTGAACCTGGACAATCTGTCCGTCCAGGTTCACTGAACATTCTATGAATCTGGACACTCCAAAACACTCTCAGAATGACAATTAAACTGGGACGGAGAGAGTATATATAAAATTCATCTGTGTAAGAGATTACTAATGTATCACTCAATAATTTCTACTCAAATTTCGGCTTTAGGCATTTCCACCTCCATCAATGGATATGACATTTCAGATAGAAAAAAGTCTAAATTACTCCTCTCAATAATATTACCTAGTTTGTTCATGTATTTTCCTACGCCTATTCAATAGTATGAAATTCTCTTTGATGTGACTTCTCTAAAATTTAGACCCCAGGAAACGAGAACATACCAAAATAAGTCGATTTATTTCGTTCCCGATGACAATCCTTCCAGTTTGGTTACAGCGTTCGGTTAGGAACACGTTGACCGAGAACTAGCATTTCAGGATATTTGACATTGCAAATCACTAAACCAATACCTGAACCAAACACTGTCGAAATGTAAATAATGCTTGCAAATGATGTGTTGTGCGCATAGATTCGTGATTAATCTGGGAGTTGTGAGCCCTTAACCCACTTGCAGCGCACCATGGAAACCGTACGTCCTTTTATAGTGTGTCACTTTAGGCGGTGGTGTCGCAACGCGTGCGAGGTGTAGCAGAGAGAGCAGTTGCGGACGATCGAGCCATCGAATAGATGTGATTGCCGATAGCTCGAGATCATGTTACTGCCTCGCTGCTAGAATACTTGCTGGGACAGCCGTGCCATCTCTTCTTTTTTCTTTTGGGAAATGTATACAGTTGTGGTACGATCTGGTAATAGCAAGCAGCTTGGCTTGGCGTTGGTGTTTGGAAGGGTCGATCCGTCCACCACATGTTATGTGTGTTGAATGATTTGCAAGTTAGGCACGCACCACGCACGGATCGTCCAAGCGCGCATCGTGACAAGAGAGCACAAAAAGTGAACCTTTCTTCAACATTCCCTAGTGGAACTTCACCGGCCCAACTTTCAATTTAGAGTTAAGAGGTAAAAAGGGAAGACCCAATCTGCAACATGTACCAGTACCACCGACGACTAATTGCGGTATTAGTTCACTACCAGATGGAACAACCTAATGGTATTCTCTCTAATATTAAACTGGTAATAATTTATAAAGTCAACATTTATTTCTTCCCAAAGTAATAAATCATTTTTACGGATTGTTACTGTTTAAAGAAAAATGAATTTGCGCATTAACCAGGTAATAACAATAATTTTTTTAATAATTTCTCTTTACAAAGATCAGAAGAATTGTATTAAATAATATCATTTTAAAAGAAGCTAGCAATATTTAACGAGCTTACATAAAATGGTCAAAGATGGCTAAATTATTTGTGAAAAGAAGAAATATAATACGACTTTGCTATAGATTTGTCATGTTTAAAAATAGATCAAGGGAAAGATGTGGTACACTCAATAAATGAAAGATATGCAACTAGGAGGTTAAGAAGTCTGAATCGGACGCGATTAGCGACGTCGGGATATTAGGGTCAATAAGGCTCACAATCCAAATTAGTATGTTAGTATCCTAAAGGAGGATTAACAAAACCCAAACTATTTATGTTAATATCTACCTTATGTTTTAGAAAAGAAACCCAAAATCATATAGAAACACCAAATCGAAAAGAACGAATAAATCGACCACAAATGGAAACTCCGGAATTTTTTAAAACAATTTTCTTGTTAATAATTATGTTCATAGATCTTTATGGCATAGCATTTTTAAAATGCCATATAGTCCTACCTTAATATTTTCTTTCTACGACCTATATAACCATACTTCCTAAGAAATTTTGAAAAGCATAAGATAAGAGGTCTTAGCATTTTCCGTCGCGCTCTTACTACATCTTTTTTTCTTGTTTCATAATAGCATATAAAGAATGAAATTAGAGAGGGGCAAAATCAAGGGCAAGATAAGATACAAGAGAATTTATTTAGGATCAAGGTTGAGAAAAGAGAGCAACATTCTTCTTCATTATTTTCTTTTAACTAAGAATGAGATGAGAGGGGATAAATAATTTCTTGAAATCAAATGAAAATATATATGAGAAAAGAAACTAAGATTTAGAAAAGATAGAGAAAAGCCTTATATTTTCCTCAAAAAACATTTAATAGTTTTGAAAATATGTCATTAAATTGCTAATCTAACCTAACGTCCGATCTATCTAGGGTCAACCTGCAGTCAATATAGCTCGGATACCACCTGCGGTGTCCCGGATAATTAAATTACCCGAAACTCCGTGTTTGCCGTACTTGCCCCAGGATCAATGACAAGTACACACGGTAATCACAGTGGAACCATAGCCGTATCAAAATTCAACTATCAAGTTTATTTAAAATTTACAAAATATTGGCTCGATGGCCGACGAAGTACCTTAAGAAATATACATGTCGAAAACATAAAGGAATTCAAAACTCCAGCGTGTGCCCCGTGTTCATCCCACAAGCAATTGACTGGAAGTTGAACTCTTAGAAAGAACGGCGTCGTTCCTCACCACGATCGATGTTGTATCTGAAACCAAGTTATCGGAGGCAAGCATGCATGTGAATATTAACCAAAATTTTGTTTATATGGAAGGTCAAAATGAAGGAGGGCATAACGTGGTAAGTTTGCGTAAATGAGCATATGGTAAACTAAACTTGATTAATGAAATAATTACTAAATTAAATTGCTTGAATATAAATTGTATAAATGTAAGCACAAGTAAAATATCATATGAATAAAGTGACATACTTGACTTCCATGTCAAGTTCCTACAACAATCATCAACTATGCCATTTATATATCAATAACCATAATAATCATGATAAATTTTAATCCCAACCATTCTCTAAACAAAGACCTATCATTAAGGAGCTTGAGACCGCAAGCACGGCCATTCGAATGGATTATTACTCTGCAGAGTTTGTACACTGTACCCATGGACAGTGAGTGACCGTCTGTGGTGTTGCAAGCACCGTGCACTCACGAAGTGTGCACATCGGTATCACGCATGACGTTTTCACTAGACGTTTGTTAACCTTGACTTCCCTGAATTACATAATTCCCTCCTCTACCGGGCAACTAACACCCCAGAGGCTATTCCTCCTTGAACGTTTGGTAATTAGGCCAGAGGGTGCAATTCATTGTGTCGGCAAGCTTTGTCCCCACGCGTATAGCAATGGGAGCCCCTTCGAATAACCCCACCAAAACTCGGGGATTATCCGCACATTCCATACTTCTAGAAGGCAAGGCAACATTCAACTAATTACTTAGCCATGGCCGTCCCATACCAGCATCCATGGTCGCACGATGTTTCCTTAAATCAAGAATCAAATGTACCGGTCCTTATGTGATGTGGCGGGTCTCCCAATATCAACATTATCAAACAATCATTAATCCATTTATCATTATCACATCAAACCCGCCAACATCTAAGTTACCAACATACCTCAATAAGAATTTCCCCATCAACATAAATCTGTAAATTTAGTGAATATACAAGTGCTTTCATTTATACAAAATATAATCTTTCCTTTTAGCGCTTAATTAGCAATTAATTATATCATGAAGCATATGGCATTTGACCAAGGTGACAGCCCAACCTATGTTTACAAGGGATTGTATTCAGGTCCAATAAATGGATAAAATCAATAGGTAGTATCTACCATTCCCTGATTGGACATTTTTAGTGATATAAATTATGCACCAATTTATCTTACAAATTAAGCACTTAAATGCATTTGCAAAACATAGGATCAAAATGATCAAGGGGGTGTGCTTGCCTCGCACCTTTATATACATAATTCATATGACGATCTTCAAGTGTCGATCTTCCCGCGATGTAGTCCTTCAACGATTCACTCACGTGCGCAACAATCCATGACCGATAAACACCGGAAGATCCAAATAAATCCATTCGAGAAGATCCAATAAAATCTACATAAATGACATAAATATTTCGAATAAAAACCAAAGAGCATGATCATGGAGTGCATTTCACGAGAAATGAACGTCTAATCGAACCTCGTATGAACGGAATCGCAATGAGTTCTATCGATAAATGAATAAAAGAAAGGATACCAGGGTTTTCGCGATTCCGTTTACTCTACGCGATCATTTGCTATAAGATATATTCATGGCCTTAAAGGCCATATTCACCTAGACAAGTTATTTATTATTTATTTTCTTTTATAGAAAGTAAAGTGTGGGATTATGCATGAATCTTTATTTACAAAACCCCTAAGTGGAAATGATATGACACATATAGTTCATCAATGGCGATTGCGTGCATATCTATTATGTAAAGTTCATAATTATTTCTATTAATAAACATGATGTCGTCCAAAATGATATGAGAAAATAAACTAAATATACATGGTAAATATTCCTAAGGTGATTTAGATGTAAAACAATTCTATATGCCTTTATGCACATATATGATATGATCCAGGATGTGGTATATATATATTTAAACTATATGATCTACACCTCATGGTATATTCTGAGGGTTTATATTTATTATTTATTTCTACATAATTTAGGTACTATGAGTATGACACTATAGCTTCATGTAATTTAAGTATTGAACTAGAGTGCATGGAAACATACATGTTGTATATGCATATTCTCCAATTATATTTAATTACTAATACTTCATTATTCTTCACTAAATTTCCTAGGGTTAGCCATATGTATGCTTATGATGTGCAGCATACATAGATGCACATGAGATGTAAACAAATCTATTTGCAACGCATAAATATGGGCTCACTTACTTGGGCAATTAATGTAATATTCAAAATAAAGCTTGTATACAACTATCATTCTAGTACTACATGTGACAGCTAGGGCAAAATTTGTACATTTTATTTGTAGTGTTTGCATGTAATTCTATTGTGCAAATAACAATTAAATTCTTATTAAGAATCATGAGATTATCTAAGAAATATAGCAATTCTACTATTTATCTTTCTTTAAATTTTCCTATGATCACTATGTGTCCACAGTGGAGGTAGATTCTGAAAAATTCGAAAAGTAACTTAATTTTGCTTATTTTCTATATGCAAATTCTCTAAGTATTTATTTTTAAACAAAGCATAAAGCTAACTTATTTTCTACTATGAATTTTTCCTAAACACATATATGATATTATTGCAGAAAAAGGAGCCTAAGAACATAAGGAATTTTTCCAGCAATTTTCCCTAATTTTTCCCTACAATTTTTCTATCTATTTCGAGCTAAAAACTGTTAATTCTTTTCTGACCAATCGTAGCGTGACACGTCTCTGGGCTTAACGCTTAATTCAAACCAACGCGCATGAACAGTGAAGCGGCGGTGGAACATCTCGTCGCCGGCGATTCCGCGGCGGAGCTCGTCGATGGCTTAGCCCAAGAGATGCACGTCATCAAGGGCTACTACCCGGTGGTCGTATCGCCGCCGGAGATGGTCTGTAGCGGCGGCGCGGCAACGATCTAGCGGCGCGGCAGAGCAACGATGTCGCGATGCTAGAACGCAAGGCAAAAGTACGAGTTTGTGCTATACTGCAGCTTCTACGGGACACTAGAGCTCACCTAGGGTCAACGAAGGCAGGGCTGGCCGGAGACGGCGAACCAACGGTGGCGGCGGCGGCCGAGCAGAGGAAGCTCTCGTTGGGAGGGTGCTTCAGGCCTAATTGGAGACAACCAAGCACACAAAAAGCATAAGTGAGGTGCGTAGGTGATGATTACCAAAGGGATTGAGCTCTAGCTCACTGGTGGAGGAGAATTGCCGGCAATGGTGACGGCGGTCGGAATGGGGAAAACTTGAAACTCATTGAATTCAGGCGACAATTGGGGACGAGGTCAGGCCCTAGAGGATAAGGGAGACGGGAGAAAGAAAATCCGAGCTCGAGCGACATCTTTTATAGAAGGGAGAGGCGGTTCTCTCCGGCGTCCTAGGTTTGTCAGTGAGAGAAAGGGGAAAAGGAAAAGAGGGTGCGGGTGCACGCGAGAAGGCGCGGAAGGCGTCCAGGTAGGGAGAGCGTGCCGCGTAGCATCCCACTGTTGCAGCACAGGGATGGCCTCGCGCGTGGCGAGTCGCCAGTGGCCGGCGGCGGTGTGGCGTTGACGAGCGGGAGGAAGGCGATGGCGACGGTGGCGGTTCGCACTCGGGCTGGGCTGGGCTGCCTTGGGCCGAGGTGGGCTGCACGGTTCGCATATGTAAGTTTCTTCTTTTTCCTATTTCTGAATTTTAGAAGTGGGTCGAGCCCAACTAGCTTGATCACTATTCTTTCTATTTTTCAACCCGGCTGATATCTAAACGATTTTTCTACCTTTTCAAACGATCTCCAAAATTCCTGAAAAATTCGTAGAAATTTTGTCTCCGTGAAACACAACTATGGTGAATTTCTGGGGATTTTTGGTTAAGTCAAAAGCGCACGAAAAATTCAACAAATTGTTGTGCATTATGAAATTACTTACATGAGTTTTCAAACACAAAAATCTTTCAAATAAATTTAAATACAATTCATGCGAATATGACAACCAGCTCCAGACATTTTAAATCCCCAAATAACAACATCTCGATTCAAATCAAGGCAAAATTATTTATTGAAACCAAAATGAGTCGAGTTATTGTTTCGTTTGGAAAAATTCCCGTCGTAAGTCATTTTAAATTTCATCACTTAGGTTAATAAACAATTAGGTTCCTTAAAGCAACTGCCTAGGGGCTGGGATGTTACAGTCTATCCCCCTTAAAAGGAATCTCATCCTCGAGATTCAGCGAAGTGTTAGTGAGACTAGTTATATAGGTAAGTTTCAAACGTCGACATCCTCTTCATCTTCGGCATGCTACAATGTATGGATGATTTTCACAAGCTTGTCTGGACTCTTTCTTCGACATGACCGATTCCTTGAAGACATCCTCTGTTGTTGTATTTCTTTTCCTTCCTAGTTGGTGGGGTGCGTTATTTTAAGAAAGAGGAAGTTTAAAAAGAAATCACTTAGTGTTTGTTAGCATTGGTTAGTAAAGATTGAGAAAGGTTTTTTTTTTCATGTAAGGAGTTAGCACGTGACAAAAATGTTTCCAAGATTAGATACTTTTTACGTCCTACCCCCCTTAAATAAGTTTTAACCTATTATTTATAAAATACTTTTAATGCAATTCACCATGAATAAGATTAATTCCTTTGTCTCCGAAGCTCGGCGGTGACGAACCATCTTCATGTAGTTGACACACCTTCTCTTGACATAGTTAGTCTTCATAGACTTGCTTTCCTTTCGAACTTCGAAATGAAGCTTCTTCTTCCAAGGTGTAATAAAAGTTAACGTCGAGTCGCTTTTTATAGCCATCATCAAGAATGCTAGCCCCTTATAAGTATTAGCATTGCTTGTTTTTCTAACATTAGTTTTTGTTGAAAGTTAGTGGGCACATATATGGTCAAGGGACAAATTTGATTTTATTCAACTTCGTACACGTAGGTTTTCAAAAGCAAAATATATAGCAAGAGGGAAATTTTGAATGGGTACTTCAAACAATTTTTTTTTCTTTTTATGAGACGTTCGAAGATCTTTATATCAAAATAGGTAGGACAATTTTAACATCACAAGGGAGGTTCTCGCTAAGATAGTCTAATAAAGACTTGGATTGAAGGAAAGTAAGCTAGTAGTCTCATGGAACTTGACATCGGGTAACAATGGTGTTTATAACGGAAATTAAAATCAGTATGATTGGTTATGAAAGAACTCAAATGCAATGTGGGTCAAAGAGGAGAACATGACCAGATGACTTGACATCCTAGACAAATGACAACCAATCTATATTAACGAGGTTACTTGAGATAAAGATATCAAGGAGGGATTATGAACCTATTCCAGAATTTACAAGAGAGCTCCCATCGAACAAGACTGATCTAGATTCTTGGAACAAAACCATAGCTGGGCTTAGAGTCAATCTGAATGCAATGCCATAATAAAGGTCATTTCAATTAAAGTTAAGGCGGCATATGACAATATGGCATGTTTATGATATGATACCGCACTTACGAAAATATGATCAATAAATTATCAATAAGCACTGGAATCAATTGACAAGGACTTTTAAGTAATTTTTCATGCTAGAAAATTTAAGTGCATTAAGAAATGCAATCATCATGCCATGCAAACCATGATGCAAAATGATCATGGAGGTACCAAAATTGAGTGCAAAGCATTCTACTATCCTCAACTAAATTTATATTCAAATTTTCATATCTATCTATTTATTAACCTTAACCCAAGCTATCCAATGCTAAGATAAGTCCATGGCTTGAAAGCTTCCACTCGATTAGATGGTCCATCGAGTATTTGTGTGACAACCAAAGTACTTCATAAATCAATGATATCTTGTCTTGAGTAGTGTTAAGATAACCAAATAATAATCCGCTCAATATCATAGTATCATGAGAAATCCAGATAGTCCAATGATTCCAATAGAGTGATGTATTCCAATAGTCCATGAATCCATGATAGAATAGCCCAGGAACCAGATTGTCTATTGAGCACTGAGATATCCATATAATTCCGGATAACAAGATATAATGTCCAATAATGTGAAGATATCCTTCGATCAATAATTCAGGTTAAGCTCTCCCTGGCTACCTTTATATACCTTGGGATATTACTTTCCTTAATTAAACTTTTTTTCTTCTATGTGATCTAACAAAGTGGAAAACATGACATGATATACCTATGTCCGAGATGCTATAAATTAAACTCTGTCTATATGAACAGAAGATGAGGGCATGATAGAAATGCTTGAAAAATGAGCAAGTAAGAAGGTAGGATCCTTTTGGGATCAAAAGAACTAAACAAGGATAATGACAACATAAATATGACCCTAATGTAAGGATCGAGGAAAATATTTGATATGTAGGTCCAATGCCAAAATGGGTGTAGAACCACGAGATAGATTTACTAAAATGAAAATGATTTTGGGTTAACAAGGAATATAATATTACTTTTCTACGGTGTATGTCATGCGTAGAAATAATTCAAAAGAAAGTTTGATACATTAAATAAAATGCATACAACTAAAGGGTTAGAAGATATAAGTTAGAAGGTGTAATTGACGACATCACGATGTAAGAGTCGACAAGTATCACGGTCAATGTTAATACAATTATTGATTTATCAAGGAAGAGTGGATCGGGTTTTGGCAAAGAAATTCATGAAAGTTCTGATACTAGTAAATTTCAAAGGATGTTGGTGGAATAAAACATTACGCTATGCAAAACGTAATGCAAGGTGAAACAAATGGTATTAGGGTTTCTCCATTTGGAATGAAAATTGATGGAAATTAAATATGTAACGAGCTTACATAAAATGGTCAAAGATGGCTAAATTATTTGTGAAAAGAAGAAATATAATACGACTTTGCTATAGATTTGTCATGTTTAAAAATAGATCAAGGGAAAGATGTGGTACACTCAATAAATGAAAGATATGCAACTAGGAGGTTAAGAAGTCTGAATCGGGCGCGATTAGCGACGTCGGGATATTAGGGTCAATAAGGCTCACAATCCAAATTAGTATGTTAGTATCCTAAGGGAGGATTAACAAAACCTAAACTATTTATGTTAATATCTACCTTATGTTTTAGAAAAGAAACCCAAAATCATATAGAAACAGCAAATCGAAAAGAATGAATAAATCGACCACAAATGGAAACTCCGGAATTTTTGAAAACAATTTTCTTGTTAATAATTATGTTCATAGATCTTTATGGCATAGCATTTTTAAAATGCCATATAGTCCTACCTTAATATTTTCTTTCTACGACCTATATAACCATACTTCCTAAGAAATTTTGAAAAGCATAAGATAAGAGGTCTTAGCATTTTCCGTCGCGCTCTTACTACATCTTTTTTTCTTGTTTCATAATAGCATATAAAGAATGAAATTAGAGAGGGGCAAAATCAAGGGCAAGATAAGATACAAGAGAATTTATTTAGGATCAAGGTTGAGAAAAGAGAGCAACATTCTTCTTCATTATTTTCTGTTTAACTAAGAATGAGATGAGAGGGGATAAATAATTTCTTGAAATCAAATGAAAATATAGATGAGAAAAGAAACTAAGATTTAGAAAAGATAGAGAAAAGCCTTATATTTTCCTCAAAAACATTTAATAGTTTTGAAAATATGTCATTAAATTGCTAATCTAACCTAACGTCCGATCTATCTAGGGTCAACCTGCAGTCAATATAGCTCGGATACCACCTGCGGTGTCCCGGATAATTAAATTACCCGAAACTCCGTGTTTGCCGTACTTGCCCCAGGATCAATGACAAGTACACACGGTAATCACAGTGGAACCATAGCCATATCAAAATTCAACTATCAAGTTTATTTGAAATTTACAAAATATTGGCTCGATGGTCGATGAAGTACCTTAAGAAATATACATGTCGAAAACATAAAGTAATTCAAAACTCCAGCGTGTGCCCCGTGTTCATCCCACAGGCAATTGACTGGAAGTTGAACTCCTAGAAAGAACGGCGTCGTTCCTCACCACGATCGATGTTGTATCTGAAACCAAGTTATCGGAGGCAAGCATGCATGTGAATATTAACCAAAATTTTGTTTATATGGAAGGTCAAAATGAAGGAGGGCATAATGTGGTAAGTTTGCGTAAATGAGCATATGGTAAACTAAACTTGATTAATGAAATAATTACTAAATTGAATTGCTTGAATATAAATTGCATAAATATAAGCACAAGTAAAATATCATATGGATAAAGTGACATACTTGACTTCCATGTCAAGTTCCTACAACAATCATCAACTATGCCATTTATATATCAATAACCATAATAATCATGATAAATTTTAATCCCAACCATTCTCTAAACAAAGACCTATCATTAAGGAGCTTGAGACCGCAAGCACGGCCATTCGAATGGATTATTACTCTGCAGAGTTTGTACGCTGCACCCATGGACAGTGAGTGACCGTCTGTGGTGTTGTAAGCACCGTGCACTCACGAAGTGTGCACATCGGTATCACGCATGACGTTTTCACTAGCCGTTTGTTAACCTTGACTTCCCTGAATTACATAATTCCCTCCTCTACCGGGCAACTAACACCCCAGAGGCTATTCCTCCTTGAACGTTTGGTAATTAGGCCAGAGGGTGCAATTCATTGTGTCGGCAAGCTTTGTCCCCACGCGTATAGCAATGGGAGCCCCTTCGAATAACCCCACCAAAACTCGGGGATTATCCGCACATTCCCTACTTCTAGAAGGCAAGGCAACATTCAACTAATTACTTAGCCATGGCCGTCCCATACCAGCATCCATGGTCGCACGATGTTTCCTTAAATCAAGAATCAAATGTACCGGTCCTTATGTGATGTGGCGGGTCTCTCAATATCAACATTATCAAACAATCATTAATCCATTTATCATTATCACATCAAACCCGCCAACATCTAAGTTAGCAACATACCTCAATAAGAATTTCCCCATCAACATAAATCTGTAAATTTAGTGAATATACATGTGCTTTCATTTATACAAAATATAATCTTTCCTTTTAGCAAGCTTAATTAGCAATTAATTATATCATGAAGCATATGGCATTTGACCAAGGTGACAGCCCAACCTATGTTTACAAGGGATTGTATTCAAGTCCAATAAATGGATAAAATCAATAGGTAGTATCTACCATTCCCTGATTGGACATTTTTAGTGATATAAATTATGCACCAATTTATCTTACAAATTAAGCACTTAAATGCATTTGCAAAACATAGGATCAAAATGATCAAGGGGGTGTGCTTGCCTCGCACCTTTATATACATAATTCATATGACGATCTTCAAGTGTCGATCTTCCCGCGATGTAGTCCTTCGACAATTCAGTCACGTGCGCATCAATCCACGATCGATAAACAATGGAAGATCCAAATAAAGCTATTCAAGAAGATCCAATAAAATCTACATAAATGACATAAATATTTCGAATAAAAACCAAAGAGCATGATCATGGAGTGCATTTCACGAGAAATGAACGTCTAATCGAACCTCGTATGAACGGAATCGCAATGAGTTCTATCGATAAATGAATAAAAGAAAGGATACTAGGGTTTTCGCGATTCCGTTTACTCTACGCGATCATTTGCTATAAGATATATTCATGGCCTTAAAGGCCATATTCACCTAGACAAGTTATTTATTATTTATTTTCTTTTATAGAAAGTAAAGTGTGGGATTATGCATGAATCTTTATTTACAAAACCCCTAAGTGGAAATGATATGACACATATAGTTCATCAATGGCGATTGCGTGCATATCTATTATGTAAAGTTCATAATTATTTCTATTAATAAACATGATGTCGTCCAAAATGATATGAGAAAATAAACTAAATATACATGGTAAATATTCCTAAGGTGATTTAGATGTAAAACAATTCTATATGCCTTTATGCACATATATGATATGATCCAGGATGTGGTATATATATATTTAAACTATATGATCTACACCTCATGGTATATTCTGAGGGTTTATATTTATTATTTATTTCTACATAATTTAGGTACTATGAGTATGACACTATAGCTTCATGTAATTTAAGTATTGAACTAGAGTGCATGGAAACATACATGTTGTATATGCATATTCTCCAATTATATTTAATTACTAATACTTCATTATTCTTCACTAAATTTCCTAGGGTTAGCCATATGTATGCTTATGATGTGCAGCATACATAGATGCACATGAGATGTAAACAAATCTATTTGCAACGCATAAATATGGGCTCACTTACTTGGGCAATTAATGTA
Source organism: Eragrostis curvula (assembly GCA_007726485.1). Taxonomy (NCBI): domain Eukaryota; kingdom Viridiplantae; phylum Streptophyta; class Magnoliopsida; order Poales; family Poaceae; genus Eragrostis; species Eragrostis curvula. The sequence continues at coordinate 1,055,635 of RWGY01000045.1, forward strand.
ATATTCAAAATAAAGCTTGTATACAACTATCATTCTAGTACTACATGTGACAGCTAGGGCAAAATTTGTACATTTTATTTGTAGTGTTTGCATGTAATTCTATTGTGCAAATAACAATTAAATTCTTATTAAGAATCATGAGATTATCTAAGAAATATAGCAATTCTACTATTTATCTTTCTTTAAATTTTCCTATGATCACTATGTGTCCACAGTGGAGGTAGATTCTGAAAAATTCGAAAAGTAACTTAATTTTGCTTATTTTCTATATGCAAATTCTCTAAGTATTTATTTTTAAACAAAGCATAAAGCTAACTTATTTTCTACTATGAATTTTTCCTAAACACATATATGATATTATTGCAGAAAAAGGAGCCTAAGAACATAAGGAATTTTTCCAGCAATTTTCCCTAATTTTTCCCTACAATTTTTCTATCTATTTCGAGCTAAAAATTGTTAATTCTTTTCTGGCCAATCGCAGCGTGACACGTCTCTGGGCTTAACGCTTAATTCAAACCAACGCGCATGAACAGTGAAGCGGCGGCGGAACAGCTCGTCGCCGGCGATTCTGCGGCGGAGCTCGTCAACGGCTTAGCCCAAGAGATGCACGTCATCAAGGGCTACTACCCGGTGGTCGTATCGCCGCCGGAGATGGTCTGTAGCGGAGGCGCGGCGACGACCTAGCGGCGCGGCAGAGCAACGATGTCGCGATGCTAGAACGCAAGGCAAAGGTACGAGTTTGTGCTATACTGCAGCTTCTACGGGACACTGGAGCTCACCTAGGGTCAACGAAGGCAGGGCTGGCCGGAGACGGCGAACCAACGGTGGCGGCGGCGGCCGAGCAGAGGAAGCTCTCGTTGGGAGGGTGCTTCAGGCCTAATTGGAGACAACCAAGCACACAAAAGGCATAAGTGAGGTGCGTAGGTGATGATTACCAAAGGGATTGAGCTCTAGCTCACTGGTGGAGGAGAATTGCCGGCAATGGTGACGGCGGTCGGAATGGGGAAAACTTGAAATTCATCGAATTCAGGCGACGATTGGGGACGAGGTCAGGCCCTAGAGGATAAGGGAGACTGGAGAAAGAAAATCAGAGCTCGAGTGACATCTTTTATAGAAGGGAGAGGCGGTTCTCTCCGGCGTCCTAGGTTTGTCAGTGAGAGAAAGGGGAAAAGGAAAAGAGGGTGCGGGTGCACGCGAGAAGGCGCGGAAGGCGTCCAGGTAGGGAGAGCGCGCCGCGTAGCATCCCACTGTTGCAGCACAGGGATGGCCTCGCGCGTGGCGAGTCGCCGGTGGCCGGCGGCGGTGTGGCGTTGACGAGCGGGAGGAAGGCGATGGCGACGGTGGCGGTTCGCACTCGGGCTGGGCTGGGCTGCCTTGGGCCGAGGTGGGCTGCACGGTTCGCACATGTAAGTTTCTTCTTTTTCCTATTTCTGAATTTTAGAAGTGGGTCGAGCCCAACTAGCTTGATCACTATTCTTTCTATTTTTGAACCCGGCTGATATCTAAACGATTTTTCTACCTTTCCAAACGATCTCCAAAATTCCTGAAAAAGTCATAGAAATTTTGTCTCCGTGAAACACAACTATGGTGAATTTCTGGGGATTTTTGGTTAAGTCAAAAGCGCACGAAAAATTCAACAAATTGTTGTGCATTATGAAATGACTTACATGAATATGAGTTTTCAAACACAAAAATCTTTCAAATAAATTTAAATACAATTCATGCGAATATGACAACCAGCTCCAGACATTTTAAATCCCCAAATAACAACATCTCGATTCAAATCATGGCAAAATTATTTATTGAAACCAAAATGAGTCGAGTTATTGTTTCGTTTGGAAAAATTCCCGTCGTAAGTCATTTTAAATTTCATCGCTTAGGTTAATAAACAATTAGGTTCCTTAAAGCAACTGCCTAGGGGCTGGGATGTTACATATATATGGCCCAATTTACTACCCTGAGCTATTCATGCTTGGTCCTTTTTCTTTTGCCAAGTTATATTTTAGTTAAATATTTTTTTAGTATGATAAAGACATTATAAGTGTGCTACAAAATTATTTTAAATATGTATGTATCTATAGAATTGATCTGGGGCTAAACTGTTTCATATATGGGGTCAACTAACAAAATAGAGTACTTTTCCCCTCTATTTTAATTTGGTGCTGCAGATTAGCCCCCGGTACATTTGCGCTCCACATGTTTTTTAATTTTTTTAGATAATGGAACAAGTGTCCCGGCCTCTACAATTTGCGCTCCACATGTGCATGTAGTGGTAGAATGGTAGGATTAACTGGCAACAGGAGTTGATGAAGTCATGTGTGATGTACCATGGCTCCTGCATATTACTTCAAGTCAACCAGGAGAAGTTTCGTGACGAGTCTCCGGTTTGAGACTCTGCTTAATTAGTCGGAACTCGGAAGAGAAGTATTTGACCTTGTTGGGCTTCTTTTATAAATTAGTTTACATCATGGGTTCGCAGATGATCATACACGATGAGAGAGATGAGGAAAAGGGTGGGAAAGCGGTGAAGGTGAGACAGTGATGAGAGAGCTGAGCAGAGCTATGGCGTTGCGTGAGAGTGGAGGTAAAGGCAGGACTCTCTCGCTGCACAACAAATACAAAGTCGCCTCGCGTTGGCGTGTTTTGGGGGTGGTGTCCTAAAAGTAGTAAAATACGCCTACTCGTGTTGCTGTCGCTGCATGCATGTGAGGGGTGGGGAGGGCATCGAGATGGAGTGTGAAAAAAGAAGAGAGAAGAAAGGTCGTTGACGGATGGGGATCCGCCGGCCGTCTCTCCTCGATCGATCGATCCATAGCCTCCCTCGGCTTTGGTTCATCTTTTTTGCTTGCTCATCAGGTCAATTCTCGGTGCGCATACACAACGCAATGCAAGCAGAGGTGGCCTGGTCTGGTTATACCGCTCACGCGTTTCCTTTCACAACTTGTTTCAACTACACAGAAGAGGGTGGTGGCACGCGTTGACCACCATGGCATGTAGGTACTCATGCAGTCGAGTCAGCTCCTCGATCCACGTTTCCATCCATGTACGGCTGGCTGACCGACTGCGCCCTAGCAATCCGTCCCCGTCGTGACCAATTGACGATCGAGGCAATCGTCCGTACTACCAATGCCCCCCAAAAATGGCAAAATAAAGTCAACGCTACAAGCAACAAACACCCGGCCGAATCGATGGGATTCACACACCGGCCGCCGGCCAATATAATCGATCGTCGGTCAAACACGTAGAGTGCGGTGCAATATACTTATGCACACACGCTCTCGCTTTTCCAATTGCCAAATCGATCGTCTTCCTTTCTTCATTTCCACCGCATATAATGTGTTTGCCCCACAGCAAGCCAGGCAACTTAACATTCCAGAATATGCCCTGTTTGGTTCTACGGGCACAGTTTGTCATACTTTACGCAGGCACGTTTCACTGCCGGCGGCTACCCTGCTTGCTACTATCTGCTTCCGCTCTGCTTCTACTACATCTGTACGTATGCCGCAACCTTCTTGACCTCCCTTTGCTGCCTCCATTATATTGTAGCAGGCCAAGGTGTTTCCTTTTTCTCCGATCAATTATATTGTTCCAGCATTTCAGTTTGTTACGTTTCTGAAAATTCAAAAAGCTTCGCGGCTTGCTTTTTTTCCTGACACAACAAGAGTTACTCGAATATTTGACACCATTGACAGTAAATGCTATACACCGATGCTCTGTTATGTAAAGCTGCCTATGCCTTATCTTGTGAACTGCACTGTATGTGCATCAACAATGGTGTCTGCAAATCCTACGTCGATGAACAAGTGCGTGCATGCTCGTGTGTGTAAATAGTGCACCTGATGGAGAGTAGTATATGTAATCAGCACCTTTATTTGCCAATTAATACTTTGCCAGGACATGGCATGATGCATTACATGACACAAACTACTAACAAGTTGTGCATGTTCAGGTTGGTCGGTTCTTGGTTGCTTTGGGCCATTGGCACCTGCCCTTTTCCGCCTCTTTGGCATCTTGTCGATTTTTTTCAGTCGTTCCCGTTGGAACCAAGCATTCCATGCAACTGCTACTTGTCCACATCTGCTTGCTTGCTGACTGCATCATCCTATTACTATCTCTCTTTTCCCTTCGCTTTTTGCAGCACTTTGATGCCAGATTTAAGGAATGGATGGATCCCAACCGAAGCCGCATATGATTGCCTTGCATCTACAATTGCAGATGCTCCATCTCGCAGGCAGCATAGATCACACCTGTTTAATAATGGGCCCGCAGGGGATACACTAGCTAGCTTCTTTCTGATTTGATTTTATACAAGCAACTTGCAGATGGGGCCTACGTAAAATATTACCGATGCGATTTGGATCATGTGGACTAGTGTGGACGATCATTATAGGGTAACCAACCACTTATTAGGCATACAGTACTAGTGTGGATGATTGAGATTCTCCAACCAAGTCAACTATCAACAGAAGTACTGTAGTAAATAATTGAGCCATCTAGTACTCCTACTTGAGATGGCTCGACGAGAGGGGAACTTGATCTGTAATTCTGCTGCATGCTGTCAACAACCATGTACTGCTTTATTGGGATGGTTCCTCATCCATCCAACTTAGCTTTGTGCTTATATTAATTTTATAATCTCCATCGATCAAACAAAGTAACACACTGAAACGGATAATCCTTCTCTTTTCAATCGGTGTCCCGGCGGCGTGATGGGCCAAGCAAAATTAAGCAGGCCAGGTGCATGGGCGGCCTTCTTGCATTATCAAACTGTCTTAATACACCCAAATGATAGTAGACACACTGGAATTGTAAAGAAAATGCTACAAGTAGTCTCAATCCGGTGCAGTCTACTCAATCAGCGCAGTTAATGAAGATGAAGGGAGGGCGGGCTACTTGATCACGATGATATGATCGGAGCTGCCTTCAACATTGGTCATAATCAGTCAATCCATCAATAAATGAAGCTATATACAGTAAATCAAACATCACATCTTGACCACTAACATGCATCTAATAGCGAGTATATACGATTGCGAGTCTCGACCTAACACGCAATGAATAAAAGTAATCGACCATCAGGAGTTGCTTCAAGTTCGTCTGCGACAAGCAACCAGCTCTGATTATTTCAGGGACCTACGTCTTCCAGTTTTACATTCCAAAAAGAGAAGCAGCTTGATGAACGTTGCACGCATTCTGGTCCTACTTGGATCACATAAATCAAATCCCTCTCAGCCGAACCTCGAAGCTTTGACTAGCTGTTCCATTTCAGGGCCCTGAAGTCTACGGCTTCATCTCTAAAGCCCAGCTTTAGGAAAGGTAGTGAGCACGTTCGGCCGCCTACCTCCATCTTGCCCCAAACCTTGCTATCTTTTCTGACAAAATATAGCGCAATGATTATCGTCACAATATAGCGTAATGATCCTCCAAGAAAGAGTATCATTGAACAACAAGAATGCTGGATCCTTGGACAACACACCCTTGCAGCTTTGCTCATAACAATTTTTTTTTCTGATCACGACACCAAGAATGCTGGAACTCACCATGATAGATAGATTACAAGCGTTAACGTAATGAGATTATATGAACTTTTAGTATTGCTATATAGCATGTCGTACTAAGTGGTACTAGTACCTCAACCTGCTGCAGCCTGCACCGTTGTAACTGCGTATGAACCAATGCAAGGTGAGGGCAGGAAAGCAGGGAAGCGAGTGTAATACTACTGCTCAGAATCCAATAAATGGTGCATCATTGACATTACAGAACATCAGTCAATATGCTATACATATTTAGTATGCATTACCCACAACTGCAACTAAAAAGAGGTAACCAAATTACCTCCATCTTAATTACAAACTATACCGAAGACTTAGGCCAAAACCCCTCTATGCATGTTTCTCTATTACCCATGCATCCGGCCCAGGCACAATGCCGACCCAAAGTTCACACATTCGGCCCAGACACAACCCACCAAGGAGGGATCAGGCCGTAGTTTGTGGGCCGACGCACGATCAGCCCAATGAGCCAAAGCAACCCATGTAGTAGTGCGTTAAGCCAATTTAGCTTAAAAATTGAAATAAAATCAGAAAAAATGAAAATATGCATGGAAAGGAGACCAATGAGAGAAATACCGAAAGTCCATTTAAAAAGGTTAAAATATAGAGAAATCAAATAAAAATATATCATGCATAGTAGGTCGTGTCGTATTGGACCATACTATGGATATATAATACCTTGTCGTCTCACGTCTAGTTGTACCCGATGTGCTAAGGCGTCAGCCCAAGCACAACCTGATCAGTCATGGACAAGCCGTTCTACACAGATACTATTAGCACTGTGCCATGAGGCCTGGGCCGTTTGTAAAATAGCGTTCCTTAAGTTGACTCACTTGGCACAACCCATTTTTGTAAAAAAATTGTTAATGTAACTAGAAATAAAAATTAAAGAAGTAACCTAAACATTTAGATCAACATGTTGGTTTTTTAAGCTAGGTTCGAATACAAGTTTTCCAAGTAAAGTTTCGATGGTGTAAGTTAGGAAACAAAATGTTACAAGAGGAAGTCCACACAGTATTAATGCATTCATTCTCCTAGTAACTAATAAGAGTGGACGAAGTTGGTTATACTAATTTCTCATGCATGACACCGAAATTGACCGGTGGCTGCCGTGCGTAGGTAGAGGGATGCACGTGACAGCATAGGCTTTTCTGGCTGAATGGAGGAGCATGGAGGCACCCAGCCCTAACGAGAGATGCGCCGCGTTTTCTTTTCTTTTGGCGGCGCATTTGACCGCCCGACCGTGGTACTGTTGGTTTAGGGCGTGTTCGGCGTACGGGGGTTTAAATTTTAGAGTGGTCTAAACTCTAGATAAGCTATATTAAATAAAGTTTAACTACAAAACTAACTACAGAACCTTGGTCTAATTCGCGAGACGAATCTAATGAGGGTAATTAAGCCATGATTAAATGATGGTTACTGTAGCATGACTGTAGCAAAACATAGATCAATTACGCTCATTAGATTCGTCTCGTAAAGATGTACCCATCTGTAAAAAGGTTTTGTCATTAAACTTTATTTAGTACTAAGTTTTCTTTGTTTAGAGCCCTTTAAAATTTAGTGCTAAAAGCACCGAACGCGCCCTTATTTTTGACTGAACGCCCAATCTGTCAAACTGAACCGGCTGTAAGAGCATTTGCAGTCTCGAGTGTACCTGCCTGAGGAGTATCGCCGGTTTGCCACACGACATGACCTGAAATCCCAAGTTGTGCGTGCTCAGGTTTGGGTTGGTTCCTTACTTCCTTGGTTGCATGGCCCATAGGCTGTACTGTTGCTCTTTTCCCCGGCCCGTCTTTGGAATTCTGTTCATTTTTCAGTCCTTTTATTTTCATCGGAAGCATTCTATGTAAGTGCCAAGTGTTGTCTACATCTGACTGCATCATCCTGTTGTCTCCTTAATTTTCTTGTCGTTTTGCAGCACTTTTTTTTTTGCGAGTAAGAGAGATCTTTATTGATTACTCAGAAAGTTGATTACAATCACGAGCAATCATATGCTCAATGCAACGGGGGACATGCACTCGCCAAACCGCAGTATGGGTGGTGCGTTTCACCAATTACGCAAGCTCATGAGCAACATTATTACAATCTCTCTTAACGGCATGGAAGATCACTTCTGGCAGACTACCACACAACTCCCTAAGGTCCTTCAGCAAAAAGAACAGGTGCGAACAGGGAAGCACCTTTTTATTCAGAGCCGAGACGACGGAGGAACAATCCATCTCGACAATTGTCTTCCTTGGAGGCCACTCTGCAGCTAGACAAACCCCCTCCAAGCAGGCCAACGCCTCAACTTCCTCCGCTGAAGTCCCGTTAAAGATGACACGCCATGCCGAGAGGAGCACTGAGCCAGTCTCGTCTTGAATGACCACACCCACTCCAGCCTTCTTTGTACCATGATCAAAAGCCCCGTCAACATTCACCTTCACCCAACCCTCTGGTGGGAGCTTCCCATCGGCACTGCACAATCGAAGCATGCTGTGCATTTTGCTTAGCCACTCGACAAGCTTCAGCAATAGAGCGGATTTGCCGCTTGCCTTTCACATCCGCTGGGCACTGATGTTGTCCGATCATGTACAGAGCGCCGACATAGCTCTTAAGAAATCCCACAGACTCTTCTACATTAAGGCCCTCTTTGGAACGCAGGATTTTTACAGGAATTGTATAGGAATTTCATTGATTGTTCACAGGAAAAACGAAGGAATAGAAAAAAATACCGCGTTCCAAAGGAGGCCTAAGTGACTTCCCTTTGTGTACCATCTCGTTCCTGATATACCATGTTCTCCAAAGCATCAACGCTAGTAGGCATCCATCCTCCTCCCATAGATTATACAACAGCACAAGCAACCACTCAGGTACCCCATTAGATAATTGAGAATCAGCTGGCACCGACCACTCCTTACCCATTGCCTGTCTGAGCATGCGCGCGTGAGGGCACATCACCAAAGCATGGTGTTCAGTTTCAGGATCCATCCCACACACCTTGCATGTGCTTACAGGCTCAAGGGTGCGACGCCATTTGTTATACTGAGTAGGAAGGCCATGGCTAATTACTCTCCAGACAAAAACCCGAACCTTTTGAGGCACAGGTAATTTCCAAACAGACTTCCACATCACCCGCTCACCCAATGGCCTAGTGCTAGTAGCTTGTATATGCTGCTGCTGTTCTCTAATCATGACAGCCAACCTGTACTCGCGGACAGTGAAGATACCAAGTTTCTCATAATTCCAGGGGGAAAAAAAAATCAACATTTCGATTTTCTGGAATCTTAATATTTCTAATTGCCTTTTGAGTCATGTGGCCAGAAAAATGGATCAAAGGTTCGCTCATTCCATGGACGGCCGTCTTCATTCATCAGCTGACTGACCCACTTGAGCCGACAGGATCGACGCTTTCCTGAAATCCGCAGTCCCATATCCCTCGGCAGCCAGTTGAACCACCATATCTTGACCTTAGACTGACCGCAACAGGGAACTGTAATCCACCCTGAACGCGAAATTTAGCGGATCGTGTTATCTGTACCCGTTGCGACAACACCCTGGAAACAAGCCGCCATCTTCCAGGGTCCCGTCGCGGACCGCCAAACCTGGCGGGTGCTCGGCCGTCCGCCAAATCCCCCGTCGCGCCTCCGCCTCCTCGTCGCCTCGCCATCGCCGTCGCGCCTCCGCCTCCCCGTCGGCGCCTCCCCCTGCTTTCAACATAGATTGCTTTTATTTTGATGATTGATCTCGAGCTTGGCACATCGGTTCCGGCCGTGCTCCGATCGGCTGCTCCCTTTGACCCAACTGACGAGAGCATCGGTTCCGGCCATGGCGGTAGGGACGTGCGTGTCGTGTGAAGTGTATTGGCGGCGGATCTGCTGGGACGTGACTGGATGCGCGGAGCTTTTGCATCTGCGCGCCCGTCTTTCTCGATGCCGTGCGAGCTTATCATTCACACAAGCTTGATACTCCGATTCATCGCCAGCAAGAAAGAAAGAAAGAAAGAAAGGAGGCTCGATACTCTGAAACCTGTGTACGAAACCTCGCTGAGTGCCTTCAGTGTCGAGTACGAATTTGCAGGCTAGATTAGGAAGATTGCTTTTACATGCGGCTTTTATTTTGATGATTAACCAGGTGTGTTATGCCTGCAGATAGATATGAGCATTTGCTATTGCCAACGTAGCTTGTTTGGCAGTGTGAGCTCCAGACATGGTCTGTCTGAAGTCTGAACTGAACCATAGTCCTAGCTATCTGTACTTGCCTCCAGTTCCAGATGAATTTTGGGACTCAGCACTTTGTTGCTTTAGAATACGTGATAGAGCACACGAGCAATCTATGTTGATATACGCTGATAGCATGAATTGTTAAACATATGAGGAAAACAAGTACGATTGGCAAGATCCCGTTTTCTTTGCTTCCCAGGTCACTTGGTCCAACTTGCAGCATTTTTCCATACTGATTTGACAGTAACGCTCAGTTGCCATCAGTTGTGGACAACCATTGTTAGCTTAACCTCAGAAATGCAATGTGCAAATTGTCACAGTGCACTGGAATGTTTTATTCTATAATTGAGGCAGAAAGTACAGTAGACTGAATTCTGAGAAGCATGGGTTTGTATTCTACCTCAAGATATGTGAATTTGTATTCTACCAAATCCATGTGGCATGCTTGCAACACTTATAAACTGAAAATTCAGTATCAGTCCTGTTTGTACTCTGAAGCATGGGTTTACACTCTGTCAAAGCAACACTTGTTTCCAGGATTTATAAGAAGAATACTTATAAATGTATATCTGAAATTCCATTGCTTTTTTGAAATGTATATCTGTTTTTTCAGAAATGAAATGTTACTTATTTGGTGACTGAAATGTATATCTGGTGACTGAAATCTGCGCAACTGTTAATTGCTCATAGAACTGAATGAACTATTTTCAGTGTGGCTTTAAGATGTTCACACGATCTGCTACAAGGAAACTGATTTGTTATACAAGAATTCAAAATGAGACTGACTTGAACTGAATTTTCCATGCTGATTTATATACAGTGATGATACTCAATGAACAACTCTTATTCTTGCATGATTATATAAATAAAAACAGTACAAGTCTCATGAATTCCAGGGACAATTACATTGACAGCTCCAGGGATTCACAAGATTCATAAGATTGGCTCTGTACACTACCACAATCAGCTACGACCAGCAGAACGAATTGACAATCTGCATTCATGACAAATTGACAATCTGCATTATATGTTTGAATTCCAGGGACAATTACATGACAAATTGACATGGATACTTGCAGTACACATGTTTTCAGGAAGCAATGGAGTCAATCTGCTCATACATATATCACACACCTCTGTTATCTAGTGGCAGAGCTGTCACTCGAGCAGCACCGTCGCCGGCCTGTCCCGGCAAGCTGCGGATGTTGGAGCACCGTCGAGCTGGAGCTGGACGACGGCGCCCGGAGTGTACTGGATTACGGCGGTTGACTGGAGTTGGAGCTGGACGACCGCCGCTTGCCGCCGAGCCGCCGCTTGCCCCGGGGAGGACGGCAGCGGAGAAGGGTGGAGCGCAGGAGGAACAGGGGAGCGCGGGAGGCGGCGGCCGGCAGCGGATGGAAGAGCACATACAGGTCCTTGTTGCAACCAAATCGAATTTAGAGTGCGGAATCTTTTACAGGAGATGAGAAATATTCTTTTAAAGAATGAAAAATAGAGGCTACTGCTGCGGTCAGTCTTAGTACCCGAACCAATCCTCCGTATAATATCATTTTTTTAGTAGTTCCAGACCGTGACAGATGGAACGCCAGGTATGAGACATTACTTGAGGGAAAGCAGTATCCCATAAATCCCCATTAGGATAGTACTTTGCCTTCAACACTCTAGCACAAAGACTTTCTGGAAACTCAATCAACCTCCACGCTTGTCTAGTACTACCTCTGTTCCAGAATGTAAACATTTTTTGACTTTTGAAAATTACGTTTGACCATTCGTCTTATTTAAAAAATTTACAAAAATATTATTTATTTTGTTACAATTTAGTTTATAATTAGATATACTTTAAGCATGACTTATTTGTTTTATATTTTTGTAAAAAAAATTAAATAAAATAAATGGTCAAACGTGATGTCTAAAAATCAAAAAATGCTTACATTTTGGGACGAAGGGAGTAGCTAGCAACGCCTGGTTAAAAAGCTTTAGGTCCCGAAAACCAATGCCACCATTTCCTTTAGTCTTAATCATGCGATCCCTTCGCTTTCCTTTCTTCGAGCCCCAACAATAGTTCCTGATCATGGGTTCTAAATCTTCACACACCATAATATACGTGGGGATGGCTTGAGCAACAGCCTTAATTTGGATCTCTCGACCACCCTGTGACAAATCCTTCTCTGACCACAAATTCAGTATCTTCCCCAGCCTTTCTTTCAATGATTGAAATCTGCCCTTCTTCATTCTACCTTCTGGAGTGGGAAGACCCAAGTACTTAGGCTCAAATTCTACTTTATCAGGATCAAGCACTTGCTGCAATTCCACCGCACGCTGCGCTGAGCAGTGCACGCCCAACATGAGAGAACACTTAGACGGATTAATCAACTGACCTGTTCCTTGACAAAATTGCTGCAGGACAGTTTTAAGCATGACATGTTTTCTTCAAAAGATTTATTTGTAGCACCTTGGGGCTCTACGGGAATTTCTTCAAAAAAAAGTTCTAAAATAGAAAATAATAACACTAGTTATGGGTAAAATTCATTCATCCTAGGAGGTCAGATGCCATCTAGAGTCTCGCGATCTACTAAAATTGCGGGCCCTAATTATTATGAGACAATCGTAAAATCGCTCCTATATAATGAAAAGTATTGTGGGATGACAAGGGAATATTTATAACTTAAGAACCATGAGTTCATATCATAATTATTATTTTATATTGTATATGTGATTCATTTGTTATTCATCACACTTGCACCATACTTACCTGCTCACTATTTCGATGATGAACCTTCGCTAGCCAGTTGCCACATTTTTACATGCTACTTATAATATGAAAGTTGTAGAGATGAACACCACATACTATACTTCTATTAGATTGGTAGGATCTTATAATTGGATCAAGGCTTCAATTAGATTACAAAACACATACAATTGATTAGCTAAGACACAATTCAAGATAAATGATTACTCATCTCACACTAAAATTGAAGGATGGTGAGAAATTTCTCTAGTCTATTTCGAATATTTTAGAAATATAGAGAATAAATAAAATAACAATAAACTATGTTTAAAATTTTATAATAATATAAAAATATTTAAATAGTATAGTAAATGGGCTGCCATACTAGTTTTAAGAATGCTTACATTGTGGAACACTGGGAGTTGAAACCAAATGGACATAGCGTATACAAATACTGTAACATCCCACCCTAATGAAGACCCCAATCTAGTGATTAGTGCATTTTGATCACAAATGCTAATGATCACTTTAGAAAAGTTACTTAAAAGCAAATCATTTGAAAATGGTCAAATATGAACTTGAACTACAAATTCAAAATTTTGTATACAAGTGGGCCCATTTGAAAATTTCCTTGACATCCATGGCCAAAGAGAAATTTTTGGGGAATTCTGTGGATTTTTCTACAAAAAGAAATGGGCTCAAATAAATCAAAGTTCTTTATTCAAAATCTGAATTAATTGAATTTTAATTCAAAATCTAAATCGAATTAGCAAAAGTTGTAATAAGGAAAAATGTTCATCTCACTGAAACCTTCCAGAACTGATTTTATCAGATTTTTTGGAGCACAGTAAAGTTGGGTTTCAATCAAATCAAGTTAGCACGTGCAAATAAATTCGAAAAAATTCAAAAAGTTTACTGTAGCGACATGTGTCGACCTCGTCGTCGATCTTCAGCCGCTGCCCATTCCGGCGGACTGTGGCCGCCGTCAGCGCAGCACAGCGCCGCGGACTCATTCAACTCCCCTGGACTCCAGCTTGCACTCCCCTTGCTCTCTTCGCCAGCTCGCACGCCAAGAACCGCAGCGACGAGCCGCCATCGCCGCCGCTTCAAGCTCACCGCCGCGCCGCCGCTCCGCCGCACCTCTAGCCCCGAGCCCAACAGCAAGAAGATGCGCTAGGAACCCCTCAACCTCAGGCGCAACACAAACTTCAAGTTCAGCCACCCCGCAGAGAGAATCGAAGCGAAGTCCGACCATGGCCGCCGGGTGATCGTCGTCGAACTCCGAGCAAAATTTGATCATCTCGGTGAGCCTCTCCTCGATTCCTTGCGTTGGGTGAAGCACACCTCGCCTGCGCACACCCCCGTGCTGACATCGTCGCCTTTCGCGCAGTGGAATCGCCGGAAATCATCTTCTTCCCCGCCGCCGTTCACCGGACCGCGCCGCCCCTCCGACGAACTCCCCTCTCCGGCCTTCCTCCACGTGCACACGTGCTACGGTGAGCATCTCCGTCACTCAGTGAAGCTCATGCGCGCCCTAACTTTCCCCCTCGCTGCCTCCTTTCGCCGGAACACGTCGCGCCGCCGCTCGCCGCCGCCGCCGTCGCCGCCGACCACCTTCCCGGCCGCGCGCACGTGCCCACCAAGATGTGTTGGAGTCGCCTCGTTGCCCTCTACATGATGCCGTTGACAATCGCGTGAGGCTCGCCGCCGTTTATCCGGAACGGCGTCCTCGCTGTCGCCCTGTCGCGCGCCCTCCGCCATGCCATGGCATTGCTACAGGCCGCGTCACCTTTTTCTTTTTTGTTTTCTCAGAATTTTGGTCAAACTTGTAAATTCGATAGAAATTCACATACAGCTCAGAAAAATACAAAACAAAATTTGTTGGTTTCCTTGCGAGCAGGACTATCCAGTGGTGCAACATAAACATCTGAATTCTTCTCAGTTAATTTTATAAAATTCAAAGAAGAGAATCAGGAAATAAATTCTATAAAAAGATCTATAAGTGCAAAAATTCTGAATTTTGGCATGCACACTCCTAATAGGTTCACTGAACATCCCACCAAGTGGTATCTTGAAATGCACATTCTTTTAGGAGTAATTTCAGTTTTCAGTTTCTAGAAGAATCTTTTTATTGATTTTGTTCCTGCACCTTTTTACACCAAATTTTGGATATGTTACTGTACCTAGGATGAAGATGCTAAATAAAAATACGAATGTAATTTTAGATCTTCCAGAAACCTTTTTTAAAGAATTTAGAAGAGGAACCCTTATTTGCGCGTAAGGAAATTCCTAAATTCAAAGTAATTGTATAAATCACTTGGGACCAAACTGCAAAAACCTGATGAATGGCCCTGCCAGCATGTTGCATTTTTGCATCATAACATCACTATGTCATTTTGTCAAGGGAGTTCCATGAACTATCTTTGATTTTGTATATATTGTTGCATTCATTTAGGAACCGACGCCGGACTCGAGGACTTGGAGATCGTGGCCGAGGAGACCGGCGCTGACCTGAACGTGCTTGAGTGTGCTAACCACCAGCCCCAAGGCAAGCCCCGGTGCACTCCCATATTTACAAAGTTTTATACTTTCTCACGTGTATTGCGAGTCGTGAAATGTGCATTACGTATAGGACTTGATTGAAAACCTAGTTGCATGTATCTCCAGATATTCCTATGGATTTGGTTAATTTAAGTTCTACCACTCGTTAGTTTGCTATGCTTAATAAAGTAGTGTCGTCGGTAGAATATCGAGTGGTATGGAGACCGCTCGGTGTAAGTGGGGTCGGATTTAATTTATGTTCTCACATGATGATGTTAATGAATTTGAGACCGAACGGGGAAGTTCATGTGTAGGTTGAGGTGACAAGGCTCGCCTTGTTCGCCATAGCCCCGTTTGTGTCGGTTGAGGACCGTTCGTTGTGGCCCCGCTGAGCAAGTTTGAACAGTACCGGATGCATGCTAGGAGAATGGGAACTAGTAAACTTAGTAACTCGATGTTATATTGTTGGATGGGGCCCCACCTCTCTTTTGGTGATGAAGATGGTATGGTGGTTGCGGGTATGTGTTTGAAGGGAGGGTGCACGGGCGAACCACGGTTAGACCCGGCGTGGCTATCGCGTGGGGAGACGTGTACTCGGGAGAGGTGACACTCGGACCGGCTTTATGATGTCTTGTAAAAGGTTGCCATGCGTAACTCCTTCGAGTAGCGTACGTCGTGTATTCGGGTTTCGCCTGCAGGTGTAATTCGATTCGAATCGCCGTCCCTCGCGGTTATTGAGTACCACTTGTTCACTGTGTCACATCGTAGTAAGAAGTGCACATGATGATGTTTATATGTTATTGTACTTCAATTAATTGTATGGCAACCATGTATTGCTTAGTTAGGTTGCTAATATTTATATTAATGCAAGAACCCTTTTAATTTGGCTAAAATATGAAAGTAAGGATCAATTATTAGTGCCGTTTTTTTTTGCAATTAAATTTCACACCCTGGTCAACCCCCTGCATATTAGAAGTTGGTCTTAGATGGCCAATTTGACGGGTAAGACTTGCTGAGTATTAGTTGCTCAGGGTTTCGATGTTTAAAACTTTACTGCAGGTATTCCCGATTGTAACTTCTGCGGTTGCTGTGGAAAAATAGTTTGGGAGGGTGAACCGCCCAAGGACTGGTCCATTGAGTGGGTTCCCTCTTCTCCCAGCCAGGAGCAAGGTGAGTGAGATCGTGTCTACGGGCCGGACATGGTTTCATTGTATATATGTATCGTCGTGTGTTTCGCTTCCGCTCGTGTCATGTAATCGAATTTCGAACTCCTTTATGTAAAATAAATCGAACTTCGAATTGGATATCTTATGTTAATTATGGAATCAATGTAATAACTGAACTTAATGTAAAATTATTTTATTTATGCTTATGTGTGTGGTCTATGCATACTTGCTTCGCCAAGTATTCCCCGATTAAGATCCTGGTTAGCAAACCCCTCATTGATTTGAGGCGGGATGCTACAAATACTAACTAATACTCCATTACTTGCAGAAGCCACTTAAACATTCCTGGGCCTGCCAATATGAAAAGAAGTCACTGTTGTTTTTGCATCAAAATTCATCTTTTTAAGAAACCAAGCAGCTATATACGGCACCATTCATTTTTTTTTATTGAGGGTTGTTTTTTAGGACATTTTAGTGAGGGAAGTGCCGTTCATCTTCCTATAACGATGAGATAGCTTCTTCTTCTTCTTCTTTTTTTTGAGCAACAATGAGATAGCTTCTGAGAAACAGCATACTGCGATCCAACCATCATACGTTAGGCTGGGCCGCGGCGAAGCCTTTTGTTTTCGCGAGCATCTGTGAGAACAGCAGTTAGTTGCCCTCTGTGTGTTCGGTGAAAAGAACAGAAAACAAGACGCATCAGGTCAGGTTCTTGGCCTGATTTTTCTTCCTCTTGCATTCTCCTTTTGCTTGGTGCTTCGCCTGCTTTCTTCTTTTTCTTTGCTAGATGCTCTGCCTGCTCTCTTCCTCTTGCATTTTCCTTTCCTTGGTGCTTCGCTTAGCATCGATATAAAGAACAGAGAAGTCTTCAGGCAAGCAATCACTACTTACTGTACTAGTACGTTAGGACCTTTAATCTTTAATCATTACCTAATTACCTTTAGAAAACCATGGAGAGGCTAGTTGTCAGGTACAAGCAAAGAATGACAGTACCTGTAATGCCCACAAAAAGTATCATATACTGGATGACCATATTTGCCAAAAAAGCAAAGTTTATCTGGACCACCGGCCTTTTGTTTGCTTCCATCTGCCACCTCTCAGGCATCTCTCTCTCTCTCTCTCCCCCTCCCTCCCTCCCTCTCTCTCTCTCATATTCATCACCGATCGTTTGGTTCCATCGATTTGTCTTCTATCTCTCCTACTACTGGTCTTGTGCCAATTCAAGTTAACTGAGGTATGATAATTAACCCTATTACCCCTTCCATTGCTAATATAAGGTCCATGATCTGCAGTGATCTATGCATATGTATTCATATAGCATGTGTTCAACATTATGGAACTTAAATTAAATTTCTCTCTTGCGCATGCATGTTGACCAAGCCAGCTGAGGGCGATCTTAGCGATGGGTTAGATCCATAATCAAATATGGGTCACATCCACAAACAGAATGGACCTGATGGAGCTGGCTCGTTGGTCCTTCTCTTCAGCCTGAAATGGAGGTTGCAGTGTTATTTCTGAAGATATAACTAGTATTTACGGGCAGATATATCAACTAGACGAAGCTAGACAGTCTCTAATAATGTCCACCATGAAGGTAATAAACAACCAGTTTGCATGTCTATTTTATTTTCACCTTAATCAGTAGTTTAAACAGTATATTTGTTTTTCTCGTATGTCTGTACATAAAAAATATAATGTGTACATCTGTGTGGCATTTCGGTTCAAGCATATGGAAATGGTATTTGTAACTATATACATGGTTTCATAGCCAAAGCACTTGTTCAATGCATGCTAGTATGGGCATTAGATATTACTGAGAGAATTATAATTCCCAGGCTTGGTTGGAGGTTTATCCATGGGAAACTAAAACCATAATGAACGGTGGAGATGCACTCATCTTATACTAATAGAATAATTCCCACCCAATTATCACCTCTTCCCATGGGTTTATAATGGTGGATTGAGCTTTCAAATTCCCTCCCCTGTCATAATGAGATTTCCATGCTCACAACTCAATGAAAAGAGTTTAAGTCTCTCCCTATGTCTTTATTTCAAAGTATATCTTGACTATTAAATTCCGTTATAATACGTATCAATTGCTTTGAAACTGAGATTTATTAAAATATATTCAAATAAGATTATATTGTTATACGTTACTTGTGTGTGTGTAATATGAAAATAATTTAACTAAGAGTAAATTTCACAAAAATACAACTATTTATCATTGTTTTAACTAGAGAGCTGTGACTTTCGATGTCAATTTCAGAAAACTATAACAAATTTGAACTCATGTGTCAGGAAACTGTAACTTTTTTATCTAGCTCCACCCATCAATCTCAGTTTCAAAACACTGCTACTTGTGAGGCCCAGCAGTGGGATGAGACACAAAAGTTGTAGTTTTCTCTAACAGGGTGTCAAAGTTGATAAAGTCTGATGAACTCGCAAAAAAAAAAAATCCAATGAACGAATTCCATGTGTTTTAAAGTGCATGTGCATATTACTTTTCCGTATGTTGAGAATCGTGCGGGATTATTATTTACTCAGAGTACTACTTTTTGTGTCGGCCGGTGATCGCGTCGCTCTCCGGCATGTGTGGACTCCTGAGTAACTGATGCATATGTGTGCGTGCATGCAGGTTATCAAAGCGGACAACATCGATGCTGCCGCTGAAGGAATTCTGGACCAACTCAGCGGGAGTAGAGTTATCTACTTTGACGGCTGGGACGGGCTAGGGGCATCCGCTGTCCTCCGAGCCGTCGCGCAACGCCTCACCGCGGCCTCAGCACACGCCTTCACCCCACCACTGCAGTTTGATCAGATCATCCAAATCGACTGCTCCAAGTGGGAGAGCAGGAGAGCACTTCAGAGGGTTGTAGCGGAGCAACTGGAGCTTCCCCCTCCTGTGATGGGCATGTTGGACAGGCAAGATGACGAGGACGATTTTAATGGTGTGGCTCAGGGCTCCCGTGTTGAGGTGTTGCAAGTCCGCGAGGCGATGTATGAACGCATACAGAAGCTGAACCACAGATTCCTGGTGATTTTCCACAATGGAAGCGGTGAGGAGATCGATCTAGCCACTTTTTGTGGCTTCCCTCTGTCCGGATACTCAAGAAACACGGTGTTGTGGACGTTTCAAGGGAGATTCCGGCTATACCCAAGGAATAAAGTTGACACTGCAGTAGTGAGAAGCGCAGGATTGTTGACTGACCTTGTCCTCTCGGCCTCGCACCATGAGAAAGATCCCGAGGAGCTCTGGTCTTACCTTGTGCACCAAGAGGCCATGGATCTAATAGTTTCAGCATGCAAGAAAAACACGTGCCATGGCCCTGATCCTAGCAGCATCATCGATCAGCCTGCACAAGTTGCTGAGTGCTTCTTGTACATGTGGAAGCTATGCGGCATGGTCCATCACTTCAGGACGGACTATGACTTGGCTACCCACTGCGGCAGCTACTGGATATGTGATGGCATCATACAACAACAACAACAACAACAACAGGGACAGCTCGGCAGTGACGATGATGGGACATGGCGAACAGCTTATACTCTGCAGCAAGAGATGCGACTGGATGTGGACTACCATAGGTATAACCTGCGTCAGCCTTTGCCCTCTCACCTGGAAAGTTGCGCCGAGAGGATGGTTAGCATGCCTTGCTGGACTTCACCAACATTCCTCTGCAGCTACACTGGCACTATTCTGTTTTTCCCTGCGGGAGACATGGGCCAACAGTTTAGAAAACTTGGTGTGCTGAGGCTCTCACATTGCACATTCAGCTTCTCGTCACCCCCATTCCACCACTGCCACAACCTTAAGTGTCTATGGCTTGACCGCTGTGAAGACCAAGTAACCACCACACATTCCATCGGGAAGGAGGAGGAGGAGGAGGAGAGCCGCCGGTGCTTCCAGAGGCTGTGGGTGCTGGATGTGAGATATACCTGTTGTGATAAGATTTTGTCTGCACAGATGATGGATATCATGACTCAGCTCAGGGAGCTGAATGTGATGGGAGCACAGGACTGGGACATGGGCCAGTTGCGGGGACGGATGCCTAACATCCGTAGGCTCCGAGTAACCAAGTCAACAATCCACTGCAGTAGTCAGTCAAAAAATGACTTGTTCTTGGGGATGAATAAGATGGAGCTTCTGGAGTTTTCAGGAAACCATATCACGAGTGGCATGACAAGCTTATCTATGGCAGCGAACAGCAAGAGCAGCACTCTAGAGAGTATCATCATTAATGATGGATGTGTTGGCCTCGAACAGATCTCGTTCAAGGGGTGTGCAAATCTGAAGAATGTGTCATTGACAGGATTGTTCGAAGTGCTTTTCAGCCTTGACATCTCAGGTACAGCTGTGAAAACTCTTGATCTCAGTGCAATGGAAGTGCCGAAACTTGATGAGCTGATTGCACCTGGCTGCAACAAGCTTTGCGCAATCTTGTGGCCACCCGAAGGAAAAAGAAGAAGACATTTGAATAAGCTGCGCATCGACACCACTGGTGTTACAGTCAGATCATCAGCGTCATCGTTATCTGTGAAGTATGGCAGTCGGGCACCTACCGAGTATAACTGGTATATTTTCGTGAGTGACTCGAGGCTCCTCAGGTCACTTTTGGTCTTCAAAGAGTATTTTGATTATTTATATGCACACTTGGAAATTTCTTCTCCTAGTAGCCGTATTGCAGTGGATGTTGCTGGCAACAAAGAGAAAAGTAGTAGGGTCATAAAGAGTGGCAGCGGCAATGAGCGTCTAGTGCCGGCAAGCATCCAGAACCAACAGCAGCAGCAGCAGCCTGAGATAGTAATTGATAACAATGCATCTGTATATGCAGGCGTCGCTGACACCTTAAAGGACCCCGTGCAACAGGAAGGCGAAGGCGACGATGGTAATGCTCCAACCATCACACAGATATGGCCTTGCCCACGTGCTCCAAAACTGGGCCCTGGTAACTGCTACGTGTACGTACAAGACCAGCCGGTGATGAGCCGTGAATTGATCAGCACTACTACTGTTACAGTACCGGACATGATATGTTATAATGCTAACATCCTGCACCTGCATGACAGCAAGTCCATCACCTGTGCCCCTGTCCCCCAAGCACATCCACTTGAAGGCTCCAGGTGGAAATATCTATACTGGTGCCGCGTTGAGAGGTGCCCCAGTTTAGACTGTGTCTTCACCTGTCCTCGGGTTGGCAGTGAAGCAGCAGGAGGAAGCGGTGACGTGCAAATTTTTTATTGTCTGAAAACATTGTGGTCTTCACAACTCCCCAAGGCACGCTGCATTTGGAACTGGAGCAGGCCATCCTCGGCTATACTCCATCTTGCCCGTCAATCATTTGAGGATCTGGCATTCGTGCACGTGGACTTTTGCCCCCGGCTAACACATGTCCTCCCTTTGTCCAAGAGATTGATCCTCAAAAGCTGGAGCCTACGCAGTCTGAAGACCCTCGAGATTGTGTGGTGCGGTGATCTCAGGGCGGTATTTCCTTTGCAGACTGATGACGTAGAGTACAAGCACCATCAGGAGCTGCAACAGCAAACTACCGTGGTATTCCCAGGTCTGGAGCGTGTCCACCTGCACGAGCTGCCCAGGTTGCAAGGCATCTGTGGGTGCACGAGGATATACGCGCCCCGCCTCGAGAACATAAAAATCAAGGGCTGCTGGAGCCTCAGGCGCCTGCCGGCCGTCAGCGCCTCCGACAAGAATAAGGTGGAGTGCGAATGCGAGAAAGAATGGTGGGATAGGCTCATGTGGGACTCTACGGACGCCAAACATCTGTACAGCCCAACCCATCCGCGGTACTACAAGAAAACCTTGCTTAGGGGCTCTGTGCTCATATGAGGTATGATATACTACTTCTCTATGCACACGCATATAAATATGATATAAGATTTGGTTAACCTGAATAAATGTTTTACCAGCTAATAAATATTGTCCCGTCGTTTGGATTGCAGCAAAGATAAAAGATGGAGATAGGTCAACATCTACGTCGTATTTATTGCTTGCTGCTTGCTACCTCCACCCGTGTGATATCTTCACGGACGGTTGATGTCCGATCCCTCGCTTACGGCTCGTGCCTCTACTTTGGTCTCACCCATTGTTTTCCTTTCGCTTGTGGTTTATTGAACTTTTTCTGAGATTGATGCATACGCTAGCTCCGAAAGATTGCGTTAGTCTGGGCAGCAGCTGCGTCGATCTTAACCGCATCGCCATGGTGTGGCCATGCATCTCAAGCTGAGTTGGGTTTGG
The DNA here is from genome assembly GCA_007726485.1 of Eragrostis curvula. NCBI lineage: Eukaryota > Viridiplantae > Streptophyta > Magnoliopsida > Poales > Poaceae > Eragrostis > Eragrostis curvula. The sequence continues at coordinate 1,078,077 of RWGY01000045.1, forward strand.
TTTGCTTGGTTCTGATCGGCCTTGCTCCGTCGGTCCTTTCGTCATGTTCGTGCGTACTGCTTTGAGCGGTACAGAAGAAAGAAATAAGAGCAAGCGAGCACTCAACAATCAGCTTACGGCTGATTAGCTGATATAGTGCTTAATTGCTTGCCGCTGTCTCGTCTGGTGTGTTTGTGGTGTGATTGACTGATTGGTCATCAGCTTCGTGTGGACTGAATGATCATTGTTGTTGTATGATTACAGACATAAATAAATGATGATGGCTTTTTGTGTGTGTAGTTGGTTTCTAGGTGCAGCTGCATCTTATTACTATCTCTCAGCCTGCCTGCATATGAATGATCTCATCATCCCCTAGTAAAATGTTGAAATAGGAGTGGGCAGGATATTCGAATCCGGAGGATTATTGATGCTCATCGGTAACCATGGGCACTGGGCAGAGCGAAAAGGACGTAAAAGGCGGAAAGGAGAAGCAAAGTCGACCGATTAATCAGGGCATGGAGACGACGCAGCAGCTCCGTGCTCGGCTTTGCCTTCCTTCAATTTGCAGGACGCGACTGGAAAACTTCATCCCATTTTCATCGAGCACGTGAAGAGAGACACACAGATAGTACCAGCAAACAATAATAATAACAACGATAAAAAAAGAAAAGAAAAGTAGGTTTGGCCTAATGAAGATTATCTACGGCATCTTCTCCCCTACTAGTAGTATTACCACCGGCACGCCATCATCTGCAGCGGCAGGGCTCCCGAGTTGCGGTTCCTCTCCTCCCTCCGTCAGTAGGCTCCGACGACTTCCCCGCCGCGCCAAATCCCGAGCTGTTCCTCCTCCTCTTCGCTGCGCATCCTCAGGTAGGTACGCCTCAATCCCCTCCTCTCCTCCTTCCGATGATGATAATGAATGAACAAGAAAACATTCTTTTTTAGAGGCATATGTAGCTCCAAATAACGGACATGGATGGAATGCTTCCTTCAGAGGGCCATGGACAGGGATTCCCATGTCCACTGAGCAGGGGATAGATCGATGGATCCAATCGCCGTTCATCTTCCCCTCTCTCCGTAATAGCAGATGCTGTGAATCAATTCAGTTCTCCCCCTTTTGGATCAGCACTTTTAACAACGCCGTCCAGATCTCAACCTTCCCCTCCACATGTACGTTACTGATTAATTCGCTGTTCGATTCAGTTGATCGCTTGGACCAGTCGCCTCCATTCCTTTTCCTTTTTTGCCAGGTCCTCCTTTTTTTCTTTCAATCCTCCATATAAAGTTCACAATACAGTGAAACTGAGAGAACCGCTCGTACTCTGGTACTTCCTTTTCTCTTTTGTTAGTGCAGTCGTTACCAACAACGACATCTCTGCCCTATTAACGGGGACGAAACAGTAGAACAAATTTGTCTTCGTTTCGGAATAAGGGGTACATGACATGAACTCTCTCTGTTTGCATAGATGAAAGGTAGATGATCATCTATGTTATAGTTTGATTTGTCGCGCAAAAGTCAAAGTGTAAGCAGAAAAGAAGCAAAATGGTGAATAAATAGGTGACAGTTGGAAGCTGTACAATGAACGAAAGAAGACACTGGAACAACAATATAACCTTTCGCGGTCTAACTAAACTTTTGTGCTGACGCTCCAATGAAATTTGAACTCCGCTCTATAGTCCTTCAACCCAAGTATGACATTCTGGCATTCATTCGAGTCTGAGATCAATTGGAAGACACAATATACCTTCTCAAAGATTCCAAATGCCCTGACGATCACACCTAGCATACCCACTCTTGGTTCGATTTTGTTATCCTTTTCAGTTTTTTATGCTATATATATGCCTTTCTTAACAACACGGCTTACCTTAGTTTAATCGATACTTGTATTTGTTGTTCTGTACATAATGCTTCTGTGGATGATAATGTTACTTCATCAGGCATGGAGGCCGCTGGCACTGCCATGTACCCTCTGCACCGCTGCAAAACCATTTACCTGGTAATGCGCTTTCTTTACATCGGATCGGATAACTAAAATGCAAGGAATAACCAAAGAGAGAATGTTCAGTAATGATAGGTGCTAACATCATGATGCGTGCAGGTGAGGCATGCCCAGGGTATCCACAATGTGGAAGGTGAAAAGGATCCCAGCGCATACATGTCACCGACACTGTTTGATGCTCAACTAACTCCTTTGGGTTGGAAGCAAGTAAGTTTCTACAGTGTCTTCTTTCCCCAGAAGTCAATTCTTAAGAACTTAAATAACTTGTCTTAGGGTTACCTGTTCTACTAACGCCCATTGTCTCACAACACAACTAAAGTTATGCTTCAGTCCAAACCCAAGAAAATGGATCCAGAACGCTCTGTTTGTTAACATAAGCAATGTTGATTTGCTAAAAGATAGCGCTGTACTACCCTCTTTTCATTTTATATTGATTTAACCTGTTCCAGTCAACAGATAGAAACATTACCGACTGAAATAATTGAAGTGGACAAATGTGAATATCATATCGTATCTTAATGCTACTGATAAATAAAAAATTCTTTTAAGGTTATAAAACGCATAATAATTTATGAATCACTTCTTAGTCTGACAGATTCTTTTTTCTTTATATATGATATATAATCATTTAACCTGCATTTGGATAATTGGATGGTGATCTTTCCAGAAAAAAATATAGTTGTGGCAGTAAGCATTGCTGTAGGTGTTCAATAGTTGTGGCAGTAAGCAGAGTTATCTCTTTACAGGCCATGAATCACATGCTGGTACAGATATAAGGTTTTTTGAAGGCTCCTATTGTTGTTATCAACTCCCCAGAATTAAATTAGCTCTGTTATGGCATGGTGCCAGGGGCCTCCGCCCACGGCACAAGAAGAAAACATATTCTTCTTTCTTGCCTGCCCTTTCTCTCAGGCTCGCAGCTGCCTCTATAGCCATAGGTGCTGGAAACTAACCTAAACGGAAAACTGACAGCCCGATCTTGTCTTAACAGCCTAGCATAACAAACATACTAACAAATAATTATCTAATCGTGTGATGCACTTGTGCTTATCTTATTGTATTGTGGCTTCCATGCCACAACAAGCTCTTACCCAAGCTGCCTCGAATTGTAACACCTCTTTTCTCCCTCCCAAGGGCAAGTTCATTTTTTCTCTCGAACACGAATGAGAGCTTCGTATCATTTCATTAAGAGGTTATGGTACAAAAGAAAGAGTGTACCTCCTCCATCCAGTCCAACACCCACCCTAACAAACCATTATATACATGGACACACGTGAGTACATGACACTTACACAGTTTGACTACCAGCTAGCATTCACTAGAGAAACTAGTCATCCAAGGGCAAGTTTGTATGCTCAATGAATTGAGCTGCTCTTAGTGAGTTTTGTATCTAGGAACTTGAACTTGACGTTGTTTTTATGGTTCAGCCAGTTCAATGTTATATTCAAAGTCTTCTTAACTACTTCTGTGTATGGTGAGTTTCCTTCTGGGTGCTCATGTAATTTGGTAAAAAGAAAACTCAAATGTTTCCATATGACATTTTTCAAGTTTCATGGATAGATGATTTAATTGCATTTCGTAGGTTGATGGTCTGCGAGAACATGTGAAGAAATGTGGACTTGCAAAAAAGCTTGAGCTGGTTATTACCTCCCCTTTACTGAGGTATAGTAATAGTATTCTCTTAACAATTCCATGTGCTTTTGATAATATGAAAGCTCTTATGGACTTCTTTTTGAGAAATGGTGTTCTTTACTTTTGGCATCACTTTTTTTCTTAGAATATATTATCTCAACTAAGGAGTTGTTGCCCTGCTTAAAGTAGGAGATTAACTTCCTACCCATATTTCATTTTTCTTGAAATGAATATGGTATGAGGATGTATTAAATCTGTCAGTATCCTTGTTGGTGCCCCGGTGAATCTAACAGTTGTAACATAGAATTGTATCAAATTAGCTGTAAGGCGCACAAAAACCTGGTTTCACAAAAACCTTTATGGATTGGTGGAGGGTGGCAGGTAATACGCCTGGAGGTCTAGCTAAAAAGGGTTTCAATTCTATTGTCATTTTGGGCGCTTGGACCCTTTGGAATCACAGGAACAGATGTGTTTTTGATGGAATCCCTCCCAGCTTGCCAGCAGTTATGGCTCAGGCAGCGGAGGAGAGATATCTTTGGGAGTTGGCTGGTGCGAAAGGAGTCTCCTTTCTAACAGCCCCATTGCCTGTAGAATAGGTAGCATCTATGGTCGTCCTTTAAATGTAACAGGCGCGAATGTAAAACAAGTAACAAGTGTGTGTGTGGTGTGTGTGTTGTACGGGCTCTGCCCATCATCATTCTTCTTAATACAATGAAGCGCAGCTCTCCTGCGTTTTTGAGAAAAACCTAGAAGAACAACGTTGCTGAAGTCTTCTGTGATCACAGTCAAAACTGTGCAGCACTGGATCTGACTGTAGAGTAAAATTGTCTATATGTGCATTCTCATGTATAATGTTAGCTATTGTGTGATGACTAATCATGCAATTAATTTTTTCTTATGTTCTCTTTATAAACAGAAATGATGGACATATTGCTGATTTTTGATGGAATTAGTAACTATGTATCTTGAATGTGTTACAAGACAATTAGCATATCCCGGAAACCTTGTTGAATGGTTTTTGCAGCTTATGTGTTTACATTCTAGTACAGAAAACTTTGAGTTGAAGCTTATTTTAGATTCATGTCAATATCTACGTAAATCTACTATTCGGTACTAGATATTATCCTGTTATGAGAACCCTGGTTCTTAAGCACAATATATTATGAGGCTTAATTGTTTGTGTCTTAATGTCTAAATGGGCCTCATTATATTTCTTCTGAATCTTGCAGGACTATGCAAACTGCAGTTGGGGTCTTTGGTGGTGACAACTATACTGATGGTGTAAGTGCACCACCACTAATGGTTGAAAATGCTGGACACAGTGGACGTCCGGCAGTTTCAAGTCTGAACTGCCCACCATTTCTTGCAGTTGAGACCTGCAGAGAGCACTTGGTACTTACTTTTCCTAAAGAGCATATACGTAATTTTAGTACTTCTTTCCATGAAAATCATTCTCAGTAATTGCTTTGTCCGTTCCTGAATTATATACTTGCTTTGCTATGGCTTTCCAGTTAGATATCCTTGTCTGAGAAATGTGATGCTTTGATCTTTCGCCATACATTCATCGCATTCTAAATGAAGTCGTCAATACATTTTCTTAATATTTCGGTTCTGTTTTGTTTCTGTTGAATGCAGGGAGTCCATCACTGTGACAAGAGGAGGAGCATAACTGAATACCGGAGACTCTTTCCTTCAATTGATTTTTCATTGGCAAGTATCTCTTGTCGTTAATACATTCATTAGCCATTCCGTGGACATCTTAAATTACCATGGTTTTGCAAAGCATTATCACATAAGTATGATATGCGTACCTCCTTTATTCACAGATACAAAATGATGAAGATGTTCTCTGGGAACCAGATGTTAGAGAAGCAAATGAGGCAGTGGCAGCGAGGGGTATGAAGTTCATTGACTGGTAATTTTCTTTTCTGAGATGCGATACCTTAAGTTGTTCACAGCGAATCTGTGCCCGTGAAACACTGTTAACTTCTTAGATTACTAATGTTTGTGCTTCACCTGTGAAAGTATCACTAATGAATCATTAGAAACAATTTGCTCACTCCAATGGCATTCCATAGTTGCATGTGAAACACTTAAGTCGATGTTATTGTTACCCAAAATCAAATGATTGTCATGAAAAACTCTTTTTGTTCATCTTTCACATTGTATTAGGGCCTGAATTGAGCATTCTTTCATCTAAAATCAAACTTTATCCTTTATCTGAATGGTAATTAATTAATATGTGAAACTGAGACTTTTGTGGTTGATGCCAAAAGAGAATTTCTGCCCTTTTACTTGCTTATCTACCTATATATACTGGCGGATTGCCTCAGGGTTTACTACCTTCTTTGGAAAAGGCTTTAATGCAGGAACACCAGACCTTTATTTGACTATGCCTTGTAAAGCTGTCATAATTCAATTATTTCTAGTTGACCCATTACTTCATCTGTATAGCTGGCCTCATTTCCCCTCTTCCTTAAACATATTTTCAGGTTATGGACAAGAGAAGAGAAAGAGATAGCTGTTGTGAGTCATAGTGGTTTCTTATATCACACCTTAAGCATGTACAGCAAAGAATGTCATCCAACCATACAGCAGGAAGTGAGCAAGCAGTAAGTTTCTTGACATTGTCATTTCTTTTCTTCTTTGGTACTTGTCTACATCAACCAGTGATATTATTCAACCTTGCGCATATGTATTATTCACATCAGATTGCTAAAATTTGCAGATTATTTTTGTTGAATCCATAGTGGATGACATGATCATGTTTGATGACTTTTTGGAGTTATTGTTATTTCTTTCATGATAATATAATATCATCGAATAGGGCCACTATTTTGATTCCACGTTTCTTGCACTGTATCAGATTATACCGTGTTAAATGCCTCAGAAGAACGTGTTGCTAACTTTCATTTCATTTTTATGCAGCTTTGCAAATTGTGAGCTCCGGTCCATGGTGTTGGTTGACAGAAGGTCAGCTTTGCCTCTTTGCCAGTGAATGGCATGCTCTGTTTTCATTTCGTGATTGTTCTGCAAGCAATATTTTGTTTTTTAATTGCAACTTCCATGCTGCAGCATGCTTGGGTCCGATTCCCCTAGTTTCAACTACCCTGGAAAGGTGCCACCTGGGCTTGATCTGCCTAGTGATGTCGCGGATAAGAAACTTCTTGAGGAAGCTCCCAAGAACTGAGCCTGTATGGAATGTTTAGCATTGATGCCTTGATTCTTTGTCAGTACGTTTTGTTCAGATTTGCATTGGAGAAGAGAAGCTAAAGGACATCTGCAGATAGGACTCACAGTTTATCATTCAATGATGAATCACATCTGTTGTCACAGCGTATAATGAAATTCCGGGCACTAGGGAAGGATTATCTATTTGTAGCGATAATAATAAAAATAGGATTACGTATCTTCACCAAGTGATGCTTGGCAAAAATCCTCTTGGTTACTTATGTAGTTTCTCGCGCTGGGTAAAGTCCAAGAGTCACATAACATGCATCTCACATCTCTGTCCATCGGATCGAGTTATCTGGTTTTCTGATATATACATACTGTTTCGCGCAGTTCTAAGGCTCTCGCTTTTCTATGTTTTGTTCCTAGTGATGGTACTAATAGCAGAAGTGGTGAGACATCCAGTCAAAAAAAAAAAAAGGAAGTGGTGAGACATACGTGTCCATCAAGAAGAAAAATGAAGTGGCGAGACATAAGTTGGATTATATTTTTATATATTGAACAAAAAAAACTTTGGATTAGTGGCAAATGGGTTTGCATAGAGACCCGACAACAGTTACAATGGCGCACTTCTCTCTTGTCAAGGGCGGCACGCCATTCTGTTATGTGACAAGATTTGGTAGAAGGGAACAATTGAAGTATAAATAATCATCGATGCAGTAGCTTGAAAATTCCTAACGCGGACAGAGTCAAAGTCAGTGTGCGTTTCACCGGAGTTGAGGATTGTAAGGGTGTGAGTCTGTATGTGATAATATGGCGCTCTCTATTTTTGAGTTACAACATGGCAATATAGACTAATATTGTTACTACTGTTGTTGTGTCCTCAACATGGTAATGCACTTGTGGGGCCAAAAAATCAGTGAACTGGCACTAAGAAGAGGAATGATCTTGTGCTAACATGGCCTATCGAGACGCTGCATAATGCCTACATCGCAGCTGATGATTAGATAGAGGCAACGAGATAGTTGTACCCAATGTGCTGGATTATTTTATTTTATTGATTCCCTCCCTTAAAACTGGGGAGAAGTAGGCTGGCGAACATGGAGGAGATTAGATGCGGTGCCCGGACAGGGGGGAAAGAAACCAAACCAATCACAGGTTTCAGCACTTTCACAAATCACAACGAAACATGGAGAGCGCATCTAATTTGAGGAGCTAAACCTCTGGCTCTCCTCCTTGGTCTCTGCTAATACTCAGGTACGCCGTACGACGGCACGCGAGCTTCCGCTCCTGCCACCTCTCCGTTGGCTCTTCAGATGAGGAACTCCGCCCTGGCTCCCTGGTCCCAAACCAATGGAGATATTGCGATCGATTCTTCCTCCTCCTTGCTTTGACTTAGATGACATACACCAAATAGGGTGGGTGCTCACATGTCGATGCCGGATGCTGAATAGTGTAGCTCTAAAAATGCCCCAGACCATATCATTGCTATGATTCCATGATTTCCTTCAATTAATAGTCGAGCAATAATTGTTTTTTTTTCTTTTTAACTTGACGCCACCATGGTCAGGATGAAGCCAAGCGCTGGCACTGCTATGTACCCTCTGCATCGCTGCAAAACTATATACCTGGTAATCACAAAGGACCGCAAGAAGCAGAAAAATATGCTTAATTTTGATTGATCGGACCATTTGATGAGAGTTGAGTGCAGGTTAGGCACGCCCAGGGCATTCACAATATGGAAGGCGAAAAGGATCCCAGTGCATACATGTCACTGGACTTATTTGATGCACAGATTACTCCTTTGGGATGGAAGCAAGTAAGATTTATTAACTTTTCCTTTCTGGAATTTTTATTCGCAAGCACGATAAACCTCTTTAAATTATCTGTTCTACTGACAAAACATGCTCACCGAACGTGATTCTTCTTATAAAAATTTCCTTTGAGTCCAAACATGTTGGATTTGACAATACCCATGTTTTGTTAAAATGTGAAGTACTAACCGAGCAACAATGACCAGATACAGTTAAATTGATTATGATAGAAATATGGTAGTCGTTCACCGAGTTGTCTGAAAAATGTAGCTGCACTACCCTTCTTTCGATGAATGGTCCTGCCATTGGTAAATAAATCTCTAACAATAGTTTGAGAAAATAAATTTGTAACAGTAAAGTATTGGTTGTAAACAAATTTATAAGTCTTACGCGGCCAAGAATCTTAATTTCGAATTCTGTAATGTGTATGAAAAGAACCATTGGTCAGTTGTTTTTCCAGTTTTGAGTTCCATGATTAAGATTCACTGGTAGGTTGAGTGTCTGCGGGAGCATGTGAAAAAGGGTGGACTTGCAAATAAGATCGAGTTGGTTATCTGTTCCCCTTTAATGAGGTATAGTTGCCTGTTAACCTTTCTCTCTGACTTGTTTTCTGCACCCTCTTCCAAATGTTTCAGATAGACGTTCTACACAGTTTGCATTTTTTATCCTGAATTCTGCTTCGGTTTGTTTCGTTGAAGACGGTTTTATACCTTAACCTTTGGGAACCTTTCTCTCTGACTTGTTTTTTCACCTTCCAAATGTTTGAGATAGACGACACAGTTTGCATTTTTATTTTCTGAATCCTGCTTTCGGTTCGTTTCGTTGAAGGCAGTTTTATGCCGTTAAATATTCCATTCCTGTCAATAGCCGCTCAACCTGCTTTCCAGAGTTCCAGTGTTGAGGCATAGTGTACCGATAGTTACATTGCAATACTATGTGATTACTGATTGAGCCTCAGTGCCTCACTATATTTAACCCTGTACTAGCATCACAGGACTATGCAGACTGCAGTCGGTATTTTTTGGTGGTGAAACCTATACTGGTGAAGTTGGCACACCTCCGTTAATGGTGGAAAATGCTGAACAAAGCCAGCGACCAGCGATTTCAAGTTTGAACTGCCCACCGTTTGTTGCTGTTGAGACCTGCAGGGAGCGCTTGGTACTTCCTTGTCACGAAAATACAGATAAAAACATGTACAGTCATTTGGATAACATGTTCCGTTATACTACACATATCTTGCAAAGTAGAGATATATACCACAATCAGCCTGTTCGGCAGCAGCAGCTACAGTGTCCGCAGTAATTTCTTCAGTATCCGCTACAGTGTTCGCAGCTAGCATCTGCTACAGTAAAAAAGGCTGCGATGCAGCCTGTCGAACAGACCCAATTTGGTTCCTCTCTTATGTTGGATTTTTTTAACTAAATAGAGAACTTTATCCATATTAACAGTGCCTTCTTTTTTGTTTGTTCAATTATTTTGTTAAAAGCTCGGCGCTCATCCCTGTGACATGAGGAGGAGAATAACAGAATACCATAATCTCTTTCCTGGATCAAACTAAAACTTGTGGTTTTATACAACAAGTGGCGTAAATAGTTGTGGTTTTGTGAAACTGGTTGCAAAAGTTATGGCTCTTTGCAACAAGTGACTAAATAGTTGTGATTTTGTGAAATTTACCTTTTTTTAAAAAAAAGAAAATCAAGTTTCTCTAATTGTTGGTGCAATAATGCTTTGCATATTTTCTAACGGTAATGATATTTTTCATTTGGCAGTGCGCTAGCATCGGATTTTCCTAGTTTCAACTACCCTGGAGATGTTCCAGTCGGACCTGGTCTCACTAGCCATGTTGCAGGTAGGATGGACTCTGAGGACGCTGTTTGCTCCACTGATTCTGCTTTTATCTACCCATTTTAACACGGTTAGAAGTTTGCAGTAAAGGATAGAAGGTAAACCATATGCACAGATAGGAAGTACATCAACGCTTGTTGTAGCGTCCCGTCTTCTCAAGGCTAGGCCCGCACGCCTAGCAGCTCTCTAGGAATCAAGATTATCCTCACAGACCAACACATATTTTTTCTGCGCACTTTGTCCTCACTGGTGCGCATCCGGGAAGGACTTCCCTATCGATCACCCATCCTGAAATTGCTCCAGGCCAAGCACGCTTAACCTCGGAGTTCTTTCGAGATGAGCTTCCGGAAAAGAAATTACAACTTGTTGACATGAGTATTCTATCAATCCTATTAAGCTTTGGGCCGGGATGTCACATACTCACCCCCTTAGAAGATCGACGTCCTCGTCGATCAACCCCAATCCAGGAACGTCCCCTCTTGGCCACGTCCGTGCGTCCAGTGCCAGCGCATGTGCCATGCTGTGTGACTACTCTGGGCCCACACCAGCCATGGCACCATGCCTGCGCAACTGCGTCCACAGGCGCTCGTGAAACCGCGAGGGTCGGCTCTGATACCAGCTGTGACGGACCGTCCCATAAAAGGGACCGATTCACCCAAACAGGATCGAGTACACGAGAAATCTCGACGAAGCGAGCACAGATAGAACACATCACATCACATCACAGAGTCTCAATTATAAGTTTACAAGTGACAGTCGCTTATAAGAAATGATTGACAAGAGCGGAAGCGATGTACATGTTTAAACTTACAACACTAACGGAAGACTAAAGATATAAATAACATAGAACGCTCTCAAAGGAAGAACATTACATCGAGCCCACCGATGCAAGTCTTGAAGGGGTTAGCAGCAGGAAAGCTATAAGGAAACCTGGAAAACAAAGGCAACAAACCTTGAGCTACTATGCTCAGCAAGTCTTACCCGTCAATATGGCAAAGTGCCGACTCCTAGCATGCAAGGCTTTTTGTGGCTGGCCAACGCTTTGCAGAAATAAAGCTTACTAGTAGCTGATCCTTACTTTCAACATTTTAGCAGCAAGTTCTAGTACCATTTAAATTCTATTGTTGCACCTATCAACTATAACAATACACTTGTACAAACAATTTATAAGCATCAGAAGCAACCGTCAAAATCATATATATGATCCATTCCATAACTTACTACAATGCGACTCAGTGAACAAACGGTACTCATATCCGAGAGGCGCGGCGATTCGAATCGATTTACATCCTGCAGGAGAAACCTGACCACACGACATATACGCACCCGAACATGCCACATATGGCAACCTTTCACAAAGCCCCCGCGAAGCCGAAATCGAGCTGCTACTCCCGGGAGAAGTCTTGGCCCCCAACGCGATACCCGGCCCAGCCGTCATCCGTGGGTGGTCCTCATCCTCCCTACCACCCTAAAGCCCTGAAGTAGCAGGATACGGTTCGTCCCCGCGATTGCTAAGCTACTCAGTTTACTGAGTCCCATATACCAGCATGTGATCAGTACGTTCAATATTTGCTCAACAGGCCAATAACGAACGGTCCTTAATCGATACAGACGGAGCTACTGCACACAGGACCTCCATGTCCTGCTGCACAACCTACACATCATCCACCATCCGTATCTCCATTTCTCATCATGTGATCTCCAACCAAACCATAACCAACTTCCATGAGTAATAACCAGATCCTATGTCGCGCGAGTAGTAGAAGCACCACTCGACTTCTACCGAAAACCTGAACTATAAGCATAGCCATTCTATCAACTTATAGCTACCCATTGAGTTGTCAAGGATAACCAGGAAGGAAACATTATGCAACTGGTTACAGAAAATTCCTATAACCTAATGCACAATCATATAACCATATACTTGACGGTGTGAAATAAAAACCAGAAATTAAAAAAGGATAGTATGCACCGGGGCTTGCCTTGGGTTGAAACGGAGTTAGTATTCTCTCAAGCATTCTGACTACATCAGCTGGAGATCCTTACTGCACCAACTCGGTCTTCATCTTGCATGCGTCCGACATCGTTTCAATTCTACATGACATGCCATGTGATGCATATGAGTGGTGCAACATGAGTGCACAACTTATATTAGAAGTTACTGAACCACTCATAACAGGACAATCATTAACTGAAAAATTAACCAAACTGAACAACATTACAGGGGCTGGTGTGTTCTGAGTTGAGGTTATAACTTTACTAAATCATTTCCCTTCTTGTAGCGTCCCGCCTCCTCGAGACCAGGCCCGCACGCCTAGCAGCTCTCTAGGAATCAAGACTATCCTTACAGACCAACATATGTCTTTTTTGCGCATTTTGTTCTCACTCGTGCGTATCTGGGAAGGACTTCCCGGTCGGTCACCCATCCTGAAATTGCTCCAGGCCAAACACGCTTAACCTCGGAGTTCTTTCGAGATGAGCTTCCAGAAAAAAAATTACAACTTATTGACATGAGTATTCTATCAATCCTATTAAGTCTTGGGCCGGAATGTCACACTTGTTAATGAAGCTGAACTAAGTGCGAAATGCTGAATGTGTTACGTCCGTTGTCTCAGCACGAACAGAAATTCAGTCTTTAAATTTTCTCCACGGGAATCTAGCGACAAGATTGGACATCGCAGTGATTCGCTGAAAGCACAATTTTAAACAGATTACAGTTACCAAATATTTTTGTAGGGAAACCTCACAAGAATTTGGAAAGTCGAGGCTCAGTATATAAGAGAATATTTAAAGTGATTAAATATTCCATTCCTGTCAATAGCCGCTCAACCTGCTTTCCAGAGTTCCAGTGTTGAGGCATAGTGTACTGATAGTTACATTGCAATACTATGTGATTACTGATTGAGCCTCAGTGCCTCACTATATTTAACCCTGTACTAGCATCACAGGACATGCAGACTGCAGTCGGTATTTTTTGGTGGTGAAACCTATACTGGTGAAGTTGGCACACCTCCGTTAATGGTGGAAAATGCTGAACAAAGCCAGCGACCAGCGATTTCAAGTTTGAACTGCCCACCGTTTGTTGCTGTTGAGACCTGCAGGGAGCGCTTGGTACTTCGTTGTCACGAAAATACAGATAAAAACATGTACAGTCATTTGGATAACACGTTCCGTTATACTACACATATCTTGCAAAGTAGAGATATATACCACAATCAGCCTGTTCGGCAACAGCAACTACAATGTTTTATAATTAGACTTTATTTAATACTCTTAAATGGTAAGATTCTCTTTGATGTGACAGAGCTACAATTTTAACCTCTGGAAAGGAACACCCCCTTTTAGCAGGCCCGAAATTTTCTCCACCGAAATCTAGCGACAAGATTGGACATCGCAGTGATTCGCTGAAAGCACAATTTTAAACAGATTACAGTTACCAAATATTTTTGAAGGGAAACCTCACATGAATTTGGAAAGTCGAGGCTCAGTATATAAGAGAATATTTAAAGTGGTTATTGCACGCGGCACAAAATAAAATAATAAACAAAACAGTTGCATTGCGCGTTGCCGACGGGCGCACGGCACCCAAGCAACCGATGCGGCGTGAATGATGACGCCGCACGCAACCTGCGTACCAAACCGATCGATGTGCGTCGAGAAGCAATGCACGTGTTAGATGATGTGATTATGATTAGAGAAGGCAACAGGGGGGTTAGCTTAGCTAGCGGCGCATTCTCTGGCCCACTGTGCCTTGTCAATTCTGTACTAGTACTCTGGTACTAGTAGTGTATAAACTAGTCGATCTAGTGCTGCCTGCCTGCCTGCCTGCCAGTGAGTTAGTGTTGAAAAATTTTGTTAATTCTGGGACAATCTATCTTTACTGGTGGTTGTCGTCATCATCCTGTTTTTGTCCGACAATTAAATTAATGGAGCAAAGCGAGCGGTGGCGGTGCGGGCACACATGGTGAAGAAGAGGAGGTGGATGGAGGAGGGAGGACAGCACATTTTCGTTTCGTTTCGTTTCTGGCTGGGCACACCATTGCCAGAGCTTTTCGTCCTTTGGTACTAGTAGTAGGAGGATCGATCACACGTCACATGTATGTAGTCTGGATGCATCCGCATGCAGTCAAAAAGAGATGACAGGATGACACCCATCTGGAAACGTGCAGAGTCCGGCAATATTCATTTTAAGAGGTGGACTGGAGGACTACATTTTGTACTACTAATTGATTTGAGTTGGCAGCAGGATTATAAGAGGTGAGGGAATGATTTGCTAGGACATCAATCAGATGAGTCCTTGAGAAACCGAGCAAGACAGTTGCAGAAGGAAGCGGCAAAACAATCAATCACACTAACAAACACCGGTTCCAGTCGCGTTTCAGACCGGACTACTCTTTGTTCCGCCGCCGCCGCCGCCGCCGCCGGGGCGTCCATCTCCTCCTCCTCCGACCACAGAGGGGGGTCACTGGGCGGTGGCCGAATCCATCTCTCCTCTCGTCTTCCTCCTTGTCATACTCAGGTAACCTCATTCATTGATTTCTACGCGTCAGGCCAGGCCTTATTAGCCGCCATCCGTAGTGTCTCCTCCTCCCTTCCTTGCTCTTCGTCGTCGTCCTCTGCTCTCGTGAAACTAGCAGATCAGAAATACATATGTGATGCCTCAACAAACTGCGGGCGACATCCTCGCAGCAGGCAGGGGGATCCCATGTTGTATATTCCTCCCTCCAAAAAGAAAAAGAAAAAAATCATGTCCCTATCTTATCTTGATATGAGATACTAGTAGACACAATCAAGTCGACTATTCTTGGACTGCTAGTATGTTATGGAGTGTGCTCTGCCATCACCGATAGCATCATAGTGTGGCCCGGCACCGATGGCGACCCTGTCACCCTCATCAAAAGTTCAAAACAACACATCGCTTTCTAATCGAGCAGGGCAAAATATCCCCTACGTTTTTATTATTATTATTATTAATTAATTTTACAAGTAGCACATCAGAGTCTCATACCACGCATTATTCTCAATCAATCAGGAATGGAGGCCAGCGCAGGCACTGCTATCTACCCGCTGCACCGTTGCAA
Organism: Eragrostis curvula; assembly: GCA_007726485.1. Lineage (NCBI taxonomy): Eukaryota > Viridiplantae > Streptophyta > Magnoliopsida > Poales > Poaceae > Eragrostis > Eragrostis curvula. The sequence goes on from RWGY01000045.1 coordinate 1,093,599, forward strand.
GACCATACACCTGGTACTCGACTCACTCCTCTGATACTTACTGAACAGCAAGCTTGTAAATCGTACAAGGTAACCAATATTGATATTCGATCGTTGATTTCTGACCGTTTGGCGTGTGCAGGTGCGGCATGCCCAGGCTGTCCACAATGTGGAAGGTGAAACGGATCACAGCGCATACATGAAACCCGAGTTCTTTGACGCTCAAGTTACTCCTCTCGGATGGAGCCAAGTAAGTTTCTTATGCCTTATACCATCCAGAAATCGTAGAAAAGCACTGAGGAAAAGAGTAATTAAAGAACTAGTGTTCACTTAGCAATCAGCGTTGTCGGAAAATGCTCTTATTATTTCCTTTGCTTTTGTGGAACTTGCATGGCTCAAACCAGCAGGAAGTGCCTCCTGTATGTCGTGGACAATATTCATCCACCAAATTTTCAATATCCATATTCATCCTAAATGCAGGATGGTATTATTGAAAATAATTTTTATGGTTCCAATTCAATTGCTGGCTATGACGTTTGGCTAAATGTATTATTGGTCTTTCCAATTGTTGGCACGAAGTTGAGCTACATACAAGTTCCTGCTTTGGGATAAATCCTGCTGACTTCTTTCAGTGAACTGTTTGTTAAAATCAACGTCTGATTATCAGTGTAGTTGTCATAAAAAAGAAAAACCAGTCATGTTTGATTCAATGTTGTAATGTTTATGGGCCTGCATGTAAATTTGATCAAAATATCTATCAACTGTTTTCATAACATTGTCATGTTTACAAGTCCTGTGAGTAAGGTTCACCTGAATTTGTAGGTCGATCGTCTGCGGGAGCATGTGACAAAATGTGGATTTGCAAACAAGGTCGAGCTGGTTATTTGTTCCCCTTTAATGAGGTATAGTTTCCGATTAGTGTGTCTGCCTCTTTAATTCTCTGCTTCTTCTTCCAAAGATGGGGGCAAAATTATGAGATTTAGTGGCTTTACATGGGCTGCGTGGCCCTCAAGGTTTCAGCACATATAAATTCGGATCAAGCTACTCTGTTGCAGCCTTATCATGTCAAATGTCAATAGCTACTCAACCTGCACAAAGTAGTGTGTAGTATAAACGAGTGTCACTATATTAAACCCTGAAGCATTTCACAGGACCATGCAGACTGCAGCGGGCGTTTTTGGTGGTGAAAACTATATTAATGGAGTAAGTGCGCCTCCACTAATGGTGGAAAATGCTGGAAACAGCGGGCGTCCGGCGATTTCAAGTTTTGGCTCCCCACCATTTCTTGCGGTCGAGACTTGCAGGGAGCGCTTGGTACTTCCTTTTACTGAAGAATAAATATAAGAGAGCAATCATTTTGTTAAATGTTCTTGTTACACATATCTTGCTAAATAATTGTTACAATATTTTTTGTTAACAACAATTATGAATGTGTTATTTTAGTCATCCTTTGTATATGCTCCTCACTTTCTTTACTTTTTCTTTTGTTTGATTTATGGTTAAATCCAGGGTGTCCATCCCTGTGACAAGAGGAGGAGTGTAACAGAATATCGTACTCTCTTTCCTGCCATTGATTTTTCGTTGGTAGGTATTTTATTGTTGATTCGTGAGCTGTTTCAAATATATATATCTGTTAATTTGCAACGGTGTATCAATTAAATGTACTCAATTTCCTTTCAGATGGAAAGTGATGAAGATGTTCTTTGGGAACCAAATGACAGAGAAACATACGACTCACTCGCAGCAAGGGGTATGAAGTTCATAGACTGGTAATTTCCTTTTAGAAAATGAATTCGTTATTTTTTATAGTATAATATCGTGAAGCACTATGACCATCTTGCTTCTCTGCTTCTCTTATGTTTTAGATGCCCATATCATTAGGAAATAATTTGTTCACTGGGTCTTATATTCTTCAACATGCTTGAAGGTTATGGACAAGAGAGGAGAAAGAGATAGCTGTCGTCACTCATAGTGGTTTATTATGGCACACCTTACGCCGGTACAGCAAGGAGTGTCATCCAACCGTAAGGCATGAAGTGAGCAAGTAGTAAGTGTCTTCAAGTTGACCCCATCCTTTTTTGCCTTGTAGTCATCATTCATCATCAACTAATGAATTATCAACCCATCAACATTCATCATACTTAGGCAGATGTTATTACACTGCACATCAGAGTATTGTATTCACAAGTTCTTAATCTGCGTTGACTGATACGATTTCCAAGATGATAAGCATTTTGACACTGTCGATTTGATTTGCCCCTGCATAAAACAGCACATCAGAAGCATGCTAACTGTGAGCTCATCAGAAGTACGATGTTTAAAACTTTCAATTTGTTTTATGCAGCTTTGCTAACTGTGAACTCCGGTCGTTGGTGCTAGTTGACAGGAGGTTTGGTTTTTATCCCTATGTTTAACTGCTATGCTTCTCTTTTCTTTGGCGAACTTTTCCAAAATAATGTCTTGAATTTTCGTAACAGTAACTATATTTTCCATACTACAGCATGCTTGGGTCAGATTCTTCCAGTTGCAACTACCCCGGAAAGATTCCGGCTGGGCTTGATCTGCCTAGCGATGTCGCAGATAAGAAACAAATTGAGGAAGCTCACGAGAACTGAGTCCGTTGAAGCAGTTTAGTGTTTAGCAATGATACCTTGATTCTTTTATGAAAACAATTTTGATTTTGTTTATGCTTGAGTTGAAGCAAAGATAAATATCTACAGAAAGGAGTCAGCTTTATCGATCTTCATTCATTTTACAACTTGTAGGGCTACAGGATTGACTCTTACCTTGATATCTGATGTCAATCATGCTTCATGTACCGCAGCTCTTGTCACACTAAACTGAATCTTGTTTTTAACTCGTGGTATATTGATTGTAAATTAGCTGACGACGTACCCTGTTGGTGGGAAGGTGTACCAGTATCGGAGTGTTTTTGTTCCTCAAAAAGGCACAGATCCTAGTTTCCCTGGAGAGACTTCCTCACTGTATTTGATCAACGCAATCAATATGAGAACTTCTACAATTTATGTGTTTATTCTTTTGGATCTGTCTAAATACACAGAATGAAAGTATTAATTACTACTTTGCTAAAGAATACGTAACTTAATTAAGGATTACAAATCACAACCGATAGCACTGAATTGTGTCATGAATACTGGAAAATCAAGACTCAGCAAGACATGTGGGTTATTTGGTACGATGATTATTGACTTCTCCACAGGCAAATATCGGAAGTTCCAATGGAGGTTCCACAGTCCACTTCCACTTCAAGCACTGAATTCCAAATAACAGAACCCACAAGGTCAAAAAGTTACATAACAGCAAGTCAAGCATTACGTATCTACATCTTATTATTCTTGGCTATCTCTTCTACATCAAGCTCCACTGCCAAAACTGGTGCATCCTGGTTCATGGCCACGGAGCTGTTGCACAGATAGTTGGACCAAGCATCAGTTTCTGTAGCTACAATATGAGATTGAGAAACAGTTTGGAATATAACATAGGAACCAACCTGTTCTCCACTGGACCGTGATCAACAGCTGTTCTCAAAGAGTATATCACTCGGCCAAGGATGTCAGTCATAGGAACAGGTCCAAACAAGCGGCTATCCCTAGCTTCCTGATAACAAAACAATTACGAAAACCTTACAAAAGGCCTTTGCTGGAAAGAAATTTACTAAATCACTAATTTATTAAGCCACCGTACACAATGCATCCATACAATGAGTATGTGCCATATCTCAATAACTTGAACATACGTTAGTAGAATGAGTATGTGCATCGCATTGTTGATCCAGTACCATAATTACCTTAGGTTTTAATGCTTGGTTGTCTGCCAGGACCCAGCATTGATCCTTTTCAAGTACGAAAGGCTCATCTTTCTCATCATTAGAGACCATTTCATACCCTTCCAGAGCTGCCAATCGCCGAACAATCAAATCATCTGATTTCTCCGGGTCTTTCAACAAGACTACATCCCCAACAAAGACTTGTCTGCGAGCATAATTTGATGCAAAAAGATTACAACATACGGAGATATATACTAAATCTGATGGTACAGGTAATTTTATTAAATAATTATGTTTGATTTCAGAAAGGATTCAAGCAATCAATGGAGACAAATTTTGTAAATATGACGAACGATATGCTTGTTCTACGACGTGCGCTTGGAGGAGGGCTTCTTCTACAACGTGCCATTTCCATGACATGCAAATAATGTTATTATTGCCAAAGGACTTCTGGCCAAGTGGTTAGGAGCTCCAGCTGCACCTCCTCAGGTCTTGAGTTCGATTCCCGGTGGGAGCGAATTTTGGGCTAAGTTTAAAAAAATCCCCTCGTCTGTCCCACGGCCAAAGCACAGGACTAAGGCCCGGCCCAGGTCATTGGTCGTTCTCACACGGGCTACGGCGCTGCTGTTTAAGGGTGGGGCAGGGGTTCGGGGGTTTTCTCGGCCTGCGTGAGAAGGTCTTCTCTCGTAAAATTAAGCCCGAAGGCCGTCATACACCCTGCAGGTCGAGTTTTTTATAATTTATTATTTAATACTATGAGGTTGTGATAAATTCGTATTAGGTCAGGCATCATCATGTGGCAAAAATTAGTAGCAAACAAGGGTCAAGCTATATGCATCGCATAGGATGCCTATGCACCTTGTGGCAGCAAAGTTAGTGGCAAAGCAGGGGCAAGCATTGTATATCGGCATTGCATAGGACAGCGATATAAGCAATGCCTACTATTCTATTGATACATTAAATAATAAATTGGAGTATGTAGATTCAGATTGCTTGTAGAAATGGAACAATGTGCCATGCGGAATGCAGGTCTAGTCGAGGGCTAAGCCTAGTAGCCTACACAAAATACAATTCCTGGCCCATATCCTATTTGTATAAAATGAGAAAGATATATACACCACCACCAGGTCAGCTATCTATTACGGTATACCTCCAAGACAACTCAAAGTAGTGAATAACTTCACCATTTGTTTTGCTGATGTAAAAGAGCCAAAAAGAAAGAGAAAGAAAGAGGGTGTTTATAACTGAACATGCCTTTATCTGGTTATGGAATAAAGTTATTAGTTCCATAACCACAAAGATGTAAGTTAACAGTATACTACGTTTGCAGGCAAGGCTTAAATTTCAAAGCATGTTATTTTTCCTAGGTAAGTATTTTCTTTTGGGGAATGGTGTCGTGTTTGGGAGGGATTGGCATCATTTCTGAACCATCTTTCAAGAGTTCCCTGGGCATAACAATCCTGTTAGAATTGCAGCTAAGGTCATTTCATCATATTGTGCAATATAGCTGTTAAGGTGAGGTTGTATTCCCCACTTCAAGTAAAAACCCATCACTTTATTAGTTAGGGCATGTTTGGATACCAAGTATTTTTAAAGTTTTTAGAGAATACCATGGTTTTGTGAAAATACTATGGCATTGAAAACTTCAAGGTGTTTGGATCAGGGAGTTGAGATTTTAAAAACCATGGTATTTCTGGCGTTTTTAAATATTCCCTCACTGCAAGCAGCCTCGCCACTACCGTGTACAGCTAATAAATAAATGATTACCCAATAACTACGAGGCACATATAAAACAGATGAGCAAAAATGATGGCAAAGATCCATGCCGATGCTACTATTTCTCATGGGCAAAATACTGTATCAAATGCTGCGAGTACCAAACAGGTCATGGTTTTTGCTAAAACTGCAAAATACTTTAATTTCGTAGACTGTGGTATTTCTTGCGTGACACTAAAAAAACCACGGTTTTCAGATACTATGGCTTTTGGAAACAATAATATCCAAACAGAGCTTTACTGTGTCCAAAAGGAACAAATACAGGTGCTAAAGAAAATTACCAAACAGAGAAAAAAAAAACTCAAGCTGTTTCTTTGGTTAGTTTTAAAATCAGTTTAAGTGATACAACACTTGTTAATCAGCAAGCAAGAAGGAATAAGGTTAGCTGACAACTGAATTTGAAAATCCTACGTCATAAAGATCAAGCGTCCTGACTCCACGTTCACAAGGGCAGACCGGTGCACGAAGCTCCCGCTTGCACAGGGTCCAGGGAAGGGTCCGACCACTTTGGTTCTTTTGTACGCAGCCTTTCCCTGCATTTCTACAAGAGGCTGTTTCCAGGACTCGAACCTGTGACCTCATGGTCACAAGGCAACAGCTTTACTGCTGCGCCAGGGCTCCCCTTCACATCATCAGAGAGAAATAACAAAAAAAATGTTGGCAAGAGCCCAGCATAGAAACTAATATGGCCAACATTTATTAACTTCCATAGTTCACTGAATCACTCCCAATAATATAGTACAGTGCAATGGGTTTGGATATTAGGGAGTAGGGACGAGTGAGGGCTAAAAGTTAAATGAGAGACATGTAAATCAAAATCGTAAGAGTAGGGCTGCTGAAGCGACATTGCTATTTTTTGGGGGTGAAATCTGTGCAACAAAGCAAATGGTTCATCTATTTTTAGTCAAAGAATTCCATGAAACTACATAGCTGAACCAGGTCACAGACAAGACAAAACTTTGGCACACAAGAATTAGCTGCTTGTGAAGCAATCAAATGCTAGCGAATTTAAAACAATAGAAAGATAGGCAAAGATAAGAGAGGGTAGCGGGATGAAAAGAGAACAGACTCACGTGGGGCTTAAATTTGCGAGCTTTCTGACAAGGAGGGTTCCTCCAGCAGCAGTTACAATGGGTGCCATCGCCTCACATCCTTTGGTCAAGTGTGTGAAGGTGAGCTTGCCTTGGAAGAAGTTTTTCCATATCGCATCTGTAAGCTCCGTGCTGTTGATCTGGCCGACATTATACTTCTGCATGGAGACAGGCAGAAAGCAAAATGTGAACAAGAGAAACGAAATGAACAAAAAGGACAAATTACAGCAACATGACACCACACAAGAAAAGAAAAACAATTTGTTTCACATTGTGCTTGCAACAAGCACACATATTACGTTACACTGGTTTATTACCCCGTTTCCTACGTCCGAGTTCTTCCGTTGGGTAGCATAATTAGCACAAAATCCAAGTGTATGACAGTGCTTGCTTCAATCAAGGACAAAATTGATGGAAAGGTATAGTAATAGAATCAACAAGTGACAGGCCGACAGACACATAGATAGACTCAACTAAACGGAAGACGGTGAGGAGAGGGTAGACCGTAGACACTACCGGTGCGCATGGATCTAGGAAGGAGAAGGGTAGAGGGGGCATGGGGTACATAGGTGTTAGATGTATACCTTCCATGAGAGGGTGATGGAGTACTCGAACTTGTGGGCGGCGTAGCGGAGCCACGTTGCCATCCTCAACCTCTAGTTCACGAAGTGCTTAGCTCCTCCTCCACCTCCTCCTGTACCGCTGATCCCCTCTCCTTGCGGGGAATGATACCTCCTGCTCGGCGGCGGCCTGCAGATGGTGGTGGTACACCACAGTCTCCAGTCAGAGGAGCCTCCCGTCCCAAAGGACCGGGGGAGGAGGAGGGGGAAGGGCGGCGGCCGGAGCAAGGGATGGAGGAGGAAGACGAAGAGGCGGCGGAGGCGGCGGCCGCGTCGCCCAGCAGAAAGATGGGATTTTTATTAGAAGAACCCTTTTCTTTTCTCTGTCTGTGCGCCCTAGTGTACGGTAGAGGCCCCTTATCCAGATACAGCCCGGTTACTTGTTGGGCCGGGCTGGCCAGAATGAATGCTTGAAAATGATCCACGCTGGCAGTGGGCCAGTTCTTCCTCCTCTCGCTGTCACTGTTATTTAGCGGAGTTTCAGGACCTTAACAAAAATCAATGCCATAAAATACAGAGTATTATTATGACAAATAAAACTATCCTGCATCCACATTTTTAGCAGCTCAGCTCGTCCTGCAGCATATTTGCAAGGATTGAGAAAGTATCCTCCAATTTCATCTCTCTAATGAAGATACCTAAGGCGTTCTCTTGCTCAAAATTTATCTGGCACAATATTATCTTCAGACACCTGAGCACTTGGTAAAATTTTTGGTGCCGTAATGCTGCAGAGAACAGCATATTCCCACAGCTATCAAGCGACTGAAAAAAGGATCCAGGGTGCAAAGGAACAGGCGCGAATGCTGAAGCGAACAGAAAGCAGTGAGCTGCCATCTCTGTTATGTTATGCAACAGCGATGGCAAAATAGAGTAGGGATCCCTCATTTCACATTGGGCTCTACCTGCCATCGGCACCTACAAACATAGCAGTACCGACATCAATTGCTCTGCTGCTTGTGCAGGACAATGATCCAAAAACACGACAGCTTCATCATCCATTGTTTTTAGATAATAAAGGAAATGAATCCAGCAGATTCATCTTCTATCAACCCACTCTGTTCTTGAACAATGGGAACCACGTCAAAATGTAACATTACGAGGACGCACAAGCAAACCGACGGTCGATTCAGTAATGCCTTGGTGTTATTATGAATCCCAATTACAACAAATATCTCCATGTTGCCTCGAAAATTTTCTGTTGCCTCGAGAACAAATATTTCCATGGTATTCCTCGGTGCGTGGGGGTCACACATGGAGATCTGGGACATGGGCAGGGTGCCTACTCTATAACATCTCAATGAATTTGTTGTATCGTGCGATGTACATCCGGTGGTACACGAGAAGCCACACGATGGTAATGAACTCACCCCGCCATTACTGAGCTGCCTGCCATGCGAATCTCGGCTCCGGTGGTCCGCGGCATAAAACATCATCTCCACCCACACTCCGAAGATCAGTTCCAACGTGTCAGACCTACCCAAGTCAATGAGCTCTTTGGCGAGCAATACGGCGCACATATCGCCAGAGTCACGAAACGGTTTGAGCCATGGATCTTGTGTGTCTCCTCTTTGAATCAGTTCCTGAGACATAAGAATTGGGTTAGAGCATTTTGCATCATGCATAATGTGATGGGTTTAACTCTTTTCCATTACATGGTTTGACTAAGCTAACGAAACCCTGATTTAAAACGCATGTACCTTTTTCTATTTTCTTTTCAGTTAGCTAGCTAGTCAGAGCATGGCCCCTTTGCTCTGACATGAGCAGAATGGTACAAGTGGCCCGATCACCATGTCCTATCTTGTACATATTTTCTTTAAATTCAGTCAAAATATGCTAAAAGTGTTGTGGATTTTTGCTGCACAGTAATCCTCCAAGTGTCGTTTGCATTGTCATTGCGCTGACCTATCCCCGGTCGTCTCCAACAGATCAAGGTCCAACAAAATTCAAATGTAATTGTTTTTTAGGTACCCTATTGAGTGTACGTCTGTGCTGGATATGTAAAAAAGTAAGCAGATCCAATAATCCTAAAATCTTATTTATTTTGAAAACTATTTACTAACATGTGTTACCAGTGAAATTATCTGTAAAATGAAATTGCAAACAATAAACTAACAAAGCTAAAGCCGTTGTCCCAAGAATAAATAAAGTAATTTCAAATAGTATGAAATAAGTTAAGGCCCGAAGCAGCACATACCTGCACATCTTTGTATGAAATAAACAGCCTATCCGCAAGCTTCTCCCTCTGTGGGATCCTGGAGCAATTGGGCCCTTCATGATGGAACAATTCCTGGAGCATATGGCACAGGTTCCAGCTTCTGGGATATGCCATCACTGGGTTGTCGCATCAGTCCGCTGACTTTCCGAGTACTTGCACATCTCGAGATATAAATTGTGGCGTGCACGGCCTGGCAGCATGTCGGGTTTTGCCACCAGAAGGAACATCATGTAATTGGATTGGATAGCACCATTGTAGCTTCAACTATCTTTAATTCATGACCAGCTTTGGATACCTGGATGAACACATCGGTTGCAATGTGCCAAACAAGGATGCTCTCGTCGAAGTCAGTGTTCACACTACATTGAGCAAAGTCCTTGTATGATCCCATTCTTTCTATTATCATGCGGCCTCTTGAGCTCAAATTGGTATGGGTACCATTAATGTCTGATAGAGGTAGCACTTGCAACACCAACTTCCTGACATCTCATGTTGACAAAGAGTCAGTACCTGAGAAAGCGCCTGAGAAATGCAACTTGTTCCACCAATTCTCGAGGCCCGTCCTTGTAGCCAGTCTGCTCCCTGGCTCAGTCCTGTCACGGGTGCATAGATGGAACAAGTTATACTGCCCAATGGAGTCCCGCCAGTCTCCTGCTTGCTGGCCGGGCAGGATGGCGAAGCGAAAAGAAGAAATGAAGAAGCTGTTTTAGCCAAGCAAGACTCCCACTGTTGATGTAATCTCTCTGTGCCTTGCAGTGAACGAAAGAGCATGTCCAGCTCGATAATACTGCTCTGCACACTGATATAGCCTCCAGGGCCAAAGCCCCAACAAGTAAAACATAACTATCAATCACGTCGGCCCTGCTGTAATCTCCCCTGCCTCTGATGCTGAGCTGGAACAAGAGGGATGCAGTGGCTGTGCCAAGCAGCGAAATAAGATGGATGCAGAAGCCTTGGTGTACAGGATGTCGTACATCAGAGACAGCTCCATCTCGAGAAGATTGTATATGTCCTCCCACGATAACTTTTACAGTAGCATATCCTGAATCAATTAGATCTGGCTCCAACGTGATATCAAGGAGACACTCTTGCAGACTGCAAAACTGTAGTGAGCTTCAAGCAGGATTTCCTCTTCACTCTTACTCTCCATAACAAATCGATATGGTTTAACCTTGTGATCCGACTTGTTGAACCTGTTGCGAATGCTACTCATGCTGCAAACATCATACTTGACAAGATAGGCAACAAACATGGAGATGGTGGCCAGCAGGAGCGAGATCCCACTGCCAGACATGTATTTGTAGATGACATAAGCAGCTCCTAGGACCTGCACAACAAGAGTTTGCAGGTGGCGCAACCACAGGCTGTTGTCGTCAAGAGCATAAGCGGTGATGTTGTCTGGCCCACCGAGGTGCAGCAGTAGGAAAGGCGCCCAGAACGCCACACCAGCTGATGCAACCCGCTGATGACTGATAGATGACCCAGTGCGTATATCGCAGTGGAGTCAGCCAGCAGGTAAGCCAGCCATAGGGAAACCCTCAACATGGTGGAGGAACTACGCTGACGGATCCCCCGAAGATGAGGAGAATAACTGCAACGTGAAGCTTGACAGGACCATGGTTTGTATACCCCATCCATTCCACAGATGCACTAGACCTTCAACTTTCATCGCTCAGCTCCTCAAACTGTCTGCAGAAACAAACATGTCAAAAAACCCACATTAGCAACTAGATCTGTATGCCTTCAGATGCAAAATATGCAAAGGATTGAATGTGCAACGGAATAGCTTACATTAGTGATAAGACAAGTAATGCAAACCAATATTGCGCGCACACAGAGCACCGAAAGATAGATTCAGTTATGAGCAGAATGTGAACGGAATTGAGGAAGGCTTATGTCTTTCTTAGATGAAAAAGGTGTGAAGCGACGAAGACGCAAATTGAAAATGAAGACATACCCTGCCAAACATGTTTGGGGCATATATGCACTAATCTAAATGCTACTTAATACAATCACATGAAGCTTCTGGATGCAACAGTCCGTCCTGGTCAGAAAAATTAATGGGTTGGCAAGGTAAATGATTATAAAACCCAAAGGAACCATATAGTTTGTCCGGTGATGCAATGCCTAGGGATCGTGACTTGATTCTCACCATTCTACTAACGTCCAAATCCTGATGCATAAAAATAGTCATAGGCTAACATCACCCAAAACAATATGACATGACAAGTGTATTAGTTAAGCAATCACAGTTAAGACAATGAGTACGCCAATGTGCTCCATAATTACCTCCTCTTAGTGTACGGTATCATCTGGTCACTCAATCAATCAGCCTTACTGCAAATCCATAGTTCAGTAGCATCTTGGCATCTGCGAACACTTTCATCTGCAAATCGCACATGGATGTGTTATACAAAGACTTGACCTTGTGCAGCAGCATAGCCTGCAATGTAAATTGAATCAAAAGTTTCCAAGGTTAGGTCACTCCCAATGCTCTATCAGTAGGATTAGAGATGAAAGACACACAAATCAACAAACACGACAATAAAAAATTGCACTCACGAGATAAAACCATATGCCATGCCGCCGTACCCGTACATAAATATCTGTGCATCAGAAATATTGCCATGTTGTACATGAATATCTGTGCATCAACAATCTGAAATTTATTAGCTTACAATGGCACTGTTTACAGTACAGTTTTTGGCTATGGGTCATAATCCAAGAAGTTCTCCAACTATGATGAATCGCACTAGGTAAGTTACAATAAAGGGCAGCATTACAACAGGTGTTCTTGATCTCTGCCAAAACGGGGAAAAAACATACACTTGCCACCAAGATAGGGTCAAAAAAAAAGGAAAAAAAAAAAGATATGCATCCTTGCAGAAGGTCCCTGCAGATTCTATTTGCTTTCAATGTAATTGCGCATTGATCAAGCAGATCAGTTAAGTAACGATTGATCTACAGCAACAGAACATGGTATGTCCAATAACAACCATGGTGAAGCCAGGTATGGCTATGGGTTCCAGAGACAACAAGATGTGATGTAAACAGCTTTGATATGCTGAACTGCAGATGCAAGAAACTATCTTGCCAAAAAGTTACCTTATACAACATAATCACACCCCAAACTGCCAAGCACAAGGGGGGAGATTTAATTGGAGATACTGCAAAAATTGCAGATTTCCTTCTTTCTTACAGCAACAGAAAAAGATTGTGTCAGCAAGAAACAGCATGGTAACATGAAACAGTGAAGCACATTCTCTGTTGGATACCGTATAATATTGTACAGTAAAGAATTTCTCATTTCATATTGACGGCTTGCATCACCGTATGTCAGTCATCAATACCAGGGAAAACAAGATTATACAGGATCAATCTAGGTCGATTCTGATCTGCTAGACCTTCCTTTAGCCACTACCTTGGGCCCTCAAGGCCGGCCGGTAACCCCACATGAACAAGCATACACAATTATTCAAGTAACTATGTAACAAATACTTGAATGGAAAAAGGATGTTAATATTGCAGCAATTGGCGTTGTTATGAATCCTAGTACTTTTTTTTTTCTTAGAACACACAGGAGAGCTGCGTATCATTATATTAATAACAAACTAGTACTACTTATTATTTTATTACATTGACTATGTTCCTGGTGGTGTGTGTGTGTGTGTGGGTGGGTGGGTGGGGGGGGGGGGGGGGGGGGGGGGGAGGTGTGCGGATTATCATGGTCATCTAAACTGAGTTTTCACCACTCATTGGGTTACTTTCACTTACGGATTTAGCTTCACCAAAGTCGTTAAAGCTCTTGGAGATTCCCCTGGAGGCTCCAGAGTAGTATTTGAAGTGATGTGCCAGTAGGGACACAATGGTGATGAACTCTCCGCCATTACTGAGCTGCCTCGCATGGGACTCTTGGCTGCAATGATCTGCCGCATACAACAACATCTCCACCCACACCCCTAAGATCAGTTCCAAAGGGTCACGGTCATGCCAGCGCATCTCTATGCTAAGAAGCTCATTGGCGAGCAAGACTGCATACATATTAGCACTGTCACGGATCGATGCCCCATGTGGCTTTGGTGCCCTTACTGATCCCTGAGACAGAGGAGGCCAATCAGTCAGAAATATTCCACATCTAATCTATCTATTAAATGTGTATGCCCTTATAGAATTCAGGCATACAATCTATATCAATCTTCTTTGCAGTTAGATAGTGCCCATTGAACATGGGTATGACATCATAGTTCATGTTGGGTTCAACATTATTTCCAAAATAGTTAAACTGATCACATGAAATTCAAAATGAAACTTTAACCGATGAAAATAATATTTGAACTGCTTTTTCGGAGTAGTTTTGAATATAGGATGTGCTGGTTATGTTAGTAAAGTCAGCAAGATTGAAAACTGAAACTTGTTTAAAGGTTTTCTAGATTTTCAAACATATTTGCTGACACAACGTGCTTCAGATGAAATAGCAACAGTTAGATGAGGCAAGGCTTGAGCCAAATTTATGCAATAATGAAAAAACGAATTATCAAACAATATGAATGAATCTGAGGCCCCATTAATCTCATACCAGTGCAAATTGCGAGAAACTCCACACCATCTCCGCGAGCTTCTCCCTCCGTGGGATCCTCGAGGGATTGGGGCCATCATGATGGAACAATTCCTTAAGCAGAGAGTACGGGTTCCATGGGATTGAAGATGCCGCTACTGAGTCGTCCTTATCACTAAAGCACATATGACATTGTCCTTCTATTTGTTCGCAGGATGTGAGATGTACATTGTGGCGAGCAGCACCAGGCAGCATGTTGGGTTTTACCACCAGCAGGAACATCATGTAATTGGATAGCACCTCGGTAGCCTCAGTAAGCTCTTTTGCATGTTTGGCCTTGGATTTACGGATGTACAACTCCGTTGCAAGGTGCCAAACAAGGATGCTCTCGTCAAAATCAATGTTAACACTCCAGCGAGCAAAATCCTCATAGACTTCCATACTTTTCAGTATAAAGCTGCCTCTTGAGTCCAAATCAGTATCTTTGTCTTGCAGTGCTTGTTCTTTGTCTTGCAGCGCTTGCAGAACCAATTTCTTGAGATCTTGTATTGATATAGAGTCGGTGTGTGAGAAAGTGCCTGAGAAGTGCATCCTGTTCCACCAGTCCTGAAGCCCCAACTTCATTGCTAGTCTGTTCCCTATCTCATTTGTGTTGCGGGTGCACAGGTGGAACAAGTTATACTGCCCAATGGAGCCCCACCAAAGTCTCCTACTTGGCGGATGAACACGTCGACTAACGGAAGTGATAATATGGAGAGGCCACTGCCCAACCCCTGCCCCTTCGATGCAATAAAGAACATGTCCAGGTGGACAGTAGAGCTCTGAACACTGATATGACCTCCAGGACCAAAGCACCAACCAGCAAAACATAACTGATCATCACATCAACCTTGTGGTACCCGTCTCCTCTACTGGTTATGCTGAGCTGAAACAACAGGAATGCAGTTGCTGTGCCAAGCAGCGAAATGAAATGGATGCAGAATCCGTACCAAGTGTGGATTACCGCTGCCTTGGTGTACAGGAAGTCATACATCAGAGACAGCTCCATCTCGACCAACTTGTATAGATCCTCCCCCAAGTAAGATATTACAGAACGTGGTTTGGATTGTGAAAGAACCGAGGGATTCGGTAACATTATGATATCGGCAAAGACACCTTTGCAGATATCGAATTGGGTGTGGGCTCCAAGCAGAATTTCCTCTTCACTGGTACCCATACTCAATAATTGATAAGGGTTGGCCTTGAACTTTGAGATGCTGATGCTGCTGCGGATGCTGCCAATGTTTCCACACTTGAGAGCCCATATCCTCTCACCATACTTAAGAAAACCAGCAACAAACATGGAGATGGAGGCCAGCAAAAGCAAGGTCCCGCTGCTGGTCATGTACCTGTATATCACATAAGCAGCTCCAAGGACCTGAACAGCCAGAGTTTGCAAGTGGCGCAGCCAGAGAGTGTTGTCTTCGAGCGCATAAGCTGTGATGTTGTCTGGGCCACCGAGATGAAGCAGGAGAAACGGCGCCCAGAACGCCACCAGCTGGTGCTCGTCTGATGTGTCGTCAACAGATAGGTGTCCTAGGGTGTATATTGCCGTGGAGTCGGCCAGCAGATATGCCGACCAGAGGAAGAACTTCAGCACATTAGAGGAGCTACGCCTGCGTATCCCTCCGAAAACGAGGAGGAATACTTGCAACACAAAGCTTACAAGGACCAGGATTTGTATCCCCCACTCGTTCCATAGGTGCACTATCCTTCCAGCTGTAACTGCTCCGGTCCTCATAATGTCTACAGTAACATGTCAAGAACCCATCTATATTAGCATGTGTCTTGTGCAATGAAAATATGCAAAGGACTGGATGTCTAACAGGATGGCTTAAAAAGTGATCATAAGACAAATAAAAATAGATGCAGATAAACAGTTAATAGTGCATGAGAAATGAGTTGGGACAACTAGATTGAGGCGTCTTATCTAACTGGTTTTTATCAATGCAATAGTCAACACATATAAGTAATTAACTCACAATGTTGAGAGATTAGCTTCATAATTTGAGAAAATAATGAAGTAACAAATGAAATATTCAGGTATGTATTTATCATACTCCATCCATCAATGTTAGTAGATTCTGTTTCCTTTGGACAATGCTTTGACCAATAATTACCGCATTAATTTATCATTCTATGAAACAAAACTATAGTCATAAAAAAGCATTTTAAATAGGAATCTAACAAAATCAATTTTGTCACACAAATTATTGGCCAAATGCTTGTCCTAACGAAATGAAATACATCTTACATTAATGGATGGACGGAGTGCTACATAAAAGCGCTATCTCACATTTCGAATTAGGCAATTTAAATCATCACAATCCGTCGATCTAATACTGTTTTCCACTTCACCGCAAAAATGATCCTGAAACTATTCTTCCCGGATAAGACATTTTAGATAATGTTTTCGAATCTCCTATCAGTTATCTGTTGATGTGCAAGTGCAACTAGCTCGAACAAAGTGAAGAGTTATATCTTGGCTGTACAAACCCTCAAGAAATAGACCCGTCAGTAATTTATTCAAGCAAATAAATTGGAAAGATGGGGCAGATGGTGAGGTGGAAATTCAGATGTCACTCAAGCTTGCAGGATGCGTCAGCATCTTAGATCATTAATTAGCATCCAAGCATATGCACTTATATATGCAAATCACTCATTGGTCTGCATGTTGCATCTCTCTAAGATCAGCAATTATAGTATGAGGATACATGATAAAGAACAGGTCTTGGTCTTGCGTCACATGGTAGAGGCCTGTCACTACATCCGGTCTCTCCTATCTTAATCCATCCATTGGAGTCTGGGATTTCTAGTGAAACAAATATCTCAACCACTAAAGAAAAGGGCATGTAATGCACGCCAACAACTAAATAGGCTCCGCCTCCTGGTAAGTAGTGATGACATTAAAAATGCAGTGTGGTTCTTCCAAGCTCAGGTGCACTGGAAACAATTAATGCCATGGTTTCTGCATATTTTAGAGTTAAGTAGCTGAGACACATATAACCTTTAACTATTCCAGAAAAGTTATAATGCACATATGTTCAATAAGAACTGATCCATGTTGAAATAGAAAATGGACACACCATGCTGGTGATGATCAGTAACTACTGGCCCATTTACATGGCTCCTATGTTGACAAATATGGAGTGGTGTATTTTGTAGGATTGCACAATTTTGTATTATGCACATTATGTATCCGCATACTGGATTCATCCAATGCTACACTAGGAGGGGGTTATTGCAATAGCCAAAGAACATTGGGTGATTTAGGGACAGATCCCACTCTGTCCAAGCTGTGCCCTGCTATTGTGGGCACTAGCAATCCTTTCTCTCAAACGTTCAAACGTCGTCATCTATGCCTGTGCCATTCACTGCTTTCATTTTCACATGATTGGTGAAAAATAGCAGTGGCATCTAGGGAACTCTCAGTATAGATGCAAATTTGGGCCATGAATAAATGTATTTTGAAGAAATTTGAGGCATTAATATTTTGAACGTTCACTCCCTACAACTATGATACATGTCAGTCTGGCAGGATTAGATGTTAAGAGGATTGGGCGAGAACCAAAAAGGTAAGAAAAATAAGTAAGTAAATGTTCAAAAGTGGTGCTGCACTAGTCCCATGGTCTCGATCAACATTATGCAATTAACAACTATTTATCATCAATATTGAAGACGCGTGATTTAATCAAAAAAATTACCCTTACGCACAAGCATAGCTGCATAGGTTGCTCGCTACGCAATAGTAAGGTGATGATTGGGTTAAAAAAAGGAAAGGGAAGGGTAGAGGAGAAACGGACAAAGATTATTACTTGGGAGTTAAATTGGCCAGCTTTCTGACAAGAAGAGTTTTTCCAGTTGCAGCTATGATAAGGGCCATGGCTTCACGCCCTTTGGTTCAATGCTTGAAGGTGAGCTTGCCTTGGAAGAGGTTTTTCCATCCCGCATCAGTCAGCTCTGACTGGTGATCCAACAGACACCACACTTCTGCACAGGGACAGGTGCAAAGCAAATTATGAATAAAGAAAAGTTACTGTTTTTTGAAAAAGCAGGTGGGTTACTCAGAAGAAAGATTGATATACAAATACAATGTGTCCCTTGAATTAGCACATGACGATGCAAGAAAAGGAAAGGCTTGCAAAATCTATCATGGGTATGCAGAGGTAATCCCCAGTGAACAAGCGAAGATGATTAAATCAATGTAGCAAGAGAGAAGGGAATCAATGATGTGACGGGTGGAAATGTTGCATTTGTCTTCCATTCCCAGTGCCTGGTTATTCCCTTATCTGAGTTAATAAATCCAAGTGTATAGAATCAAGGACAAATCGACCGTAACACACTGGTCTGACAAACAATCGATGAGGAATAGAATATGAACTGGAAGCATGCATGGATCTAGAGAGGTGAATGAAGCATAGCGGTGGAGACAGGAGATAGGAATATATACCTGCGATGAGAGGGAGAGTGGCTAGAAACTTGCGGGCGGCGTAGCGGAACCAGGAACACCTCCAAGGCTCGTCTCCGCCTCCCTCCTCCTCTACTGATCCCCACTCGTCCCTCACTGCTCTGTGATATAGTAGGGGTGTGGTACTCACTAGTTGCCAGACAGGGGAGAACCTCGGGGCACCGCAATAGAAGCGGGTTGTCGGCGGCGAGGCGATCGAGGGGAGGGCCACCGGAGCGGGGAAAGGAATGAAGAGGAGACGGACGCAGCGGCCGCTCGCGCGAACGGGAAGGCTGGTTTCTTTTTCTTTTTTTCCCTTTTCTCCTTCACTTATTGTGTACTGGCCAAATTGGTAAAAAAAAAAAAAAGACCTTGCATATTTTTGCGGCGAAAAAACACCTTTTACATTTGTGTTTCTTAGTCATTTGATCTTTTCATTATATTCTAACATTTGCAAAATTTTATAGTTCTCGTAGTCTTTTAGTAGAATTAACAGGCGGCCGTGACTTTTTCCTCTTATAAGCACCGCTATTATTAGCATTTAAGCAACGTTGCATCAACATTAAGAGAACTTAGCTATGACGCAGAAGCAAAGTGTGAAAAAAGGAGTACAGGGATTGTGAGATATTTTGTGGTGATTATTTGAAGCTATATGGAAGGCTAACCAAATAACCACGTCTCTAATCATGTAGGAATATAGAAAATATTCACGTGCTAAAATATATTAAAAAATCATATAAATGGCTACATAAAACCTCTATAGGTGAGGTTCTTTATTTTAACTCTCTCTCTCTCTCTCTCTCTCTCTCTCTCTGGCATATCGCCTTGTCTACAGTTCGTGGCACTAGGTCAACTGGAGGAAAAGACTACAGATGATGAAGAGAACAAGGATGTGTTATGTTCTATTCTCTTTTGATTCCTTGGGTCCTGATGTAAAATCTGTTGTAATAAATTCCGTATGGGGTATAAATCCAATTCCCATTCCTTGGGTCCTGATGTAAGTGTCATGCCTGGCATCAACAACTCATTTGTACGACTTTGCAGTAAAATCGTTATCTGGCAATTGAGGAGAGGACCACGAGTAAAGTAGTTAGGCAGTGCCGCAGTGGGGTCAAGAGAGGATGTGGCCATCGATGGTGGTGGAATTAAGAGACGTTGGCATGGCATCCTATCACACATTGTTCGGTACAAATGAGGCCGGTGACCATCGGTGGTGGAACAAAGGCCTTGGGGTGCCTGTACGTATGGAGGAGGAAGCCACAGGTGGTTCCCACTGACCTGTTACTATACAGAGGACCCAAAACAAAAGGATTGACAAGGACGCTACGCAGGACAACACTCACATTGTTCAGTACACACGCTTCCGTTGATACTAAAGTATATCCACGCCTAAACCCACAAAGCATAAGTTGCTAACTTGCTAAATTGGCTTATTATATGATTTACATACGTCTGCAACCGTCCCCATCGGATTGATTACCAAGACGACTTGAGATGATAACTCTCTTCTCAATCACTGTCAGAGGTGGACAGTTGATCATCCACAACTTGGCCGCCATCACTATCAGAGACATTATCTTCTGTTGACACCTCAGGCCTTCAAAATGTCATAAAACGCTGAGGGCCGGTTCCGTTTCTTCAGACAGAGCTCCTGCAAGGAAATTTATTAATTGACTGATGTTTGACTTCCAATAGTTCTACTTCTACAGTGAGAATAAGATTTTGCAAAGTAAAAAGCCTCAGGCTATTTCTTCTTATCTTATGTTGCTGATTTCACTTAATAGCGCTTTGTGTGTCCTTAGGCTGCATGTTACATTGTTTTGTATATTAGTTTCTTTATTTTTGAGCATTCATCCTTAAAGTTGAAAAGGGATAAGTTATTTTTACTGTAATTGGAACAATGAAAAATTTTCTCCACTTTGTACATAGGTTGAAAAGTTATTACTACTCATGGTGCTCATTACATGCATGGTAAAAAAATGAGGAGCAATATAAATCTAGGCTTGTAGAACATCAGCACATTCACATGTACAGTACCTCCACTGCAGAAGCCACCCTCAGTAAGCTAGCCTCGCCCCATGGACGACCTATCAGTTGCAAACCTATAGGAAGGCCTTGCTTGTCATGGCCGACCTAAGAACAGAAGAAGCAACATGTCAAGATATCAATGAGCTACTCTCTAATTTGCCCTAGATTCTTTTTAAACATCCACAAAACTTGTCTATCAGAAAGAACACCAACGTTATGCCTGAATATTTATGCATCAACTATCTAAAATTCGTCAGCTGGCAGATAATGTACTTAGTTATGACACCACTTACAGGCACAGTTATAGCTGGCAGACCAAGAAGGTTCCCGGCTATAATGAATCGCATAAGGTAAGCTGCAAAAAAGGTATAAGAAAAGGTGTACTCAATATCTGTAGCACAAACAAGCATACTAATACGAAGAATCAAATTGGATATGTACCATTTGCTTAAAAAACTGCTTAAAAGTCATCTGACCTGGCGGTACTATTTCCATACCGCATAACTAATTTTTCTACGACTACAGATAGGAAAAAACTTCCACTATAATGGGCCAATTCCCTCTACAAACAAAATTGTGAAGATTCTTTCTTCAAACTGAATGTTGAGTTGCATCTCAACGTACAACAGCATCACACATAGGCTGTGTCAAAGAACAACTATCTAAGACCCAGTTTTCGGCAGCTTTTGTCCAGAATGTTAGTGTGAATTGTAAAAAAGAAGATATTACACACTTTGAGCAATTAAAGAGCTAGTCAAGATGCCCGAAAGACAATATTCTGCTCACAGTTTACCTGATACAACATAATCAGACTCTCCTGACTTCAGAGCACTTGGTGGTATTTTTGGTGCAGTAATGCTGGGAAAACAGCAGATTTGATTAGTTACTGGAAAGGACAATACACTTTATAAAAGAGGAAAATCATACAAAAGCTTCTTAAAATATGGTATAAGCAAGTCGAATCAGATATGCATCATCATTCCAGAGAATATGCATAGATGCTTATGAATTAGTAATTGTCTAGCGTGTTCATTTAGGTTTGAGACCGAATACCTAGCCATTCCATAACATCACAGTTCACTTCCATAAAGCTCCTGAGATCACTCTTAGATTATACCACCAGTTCAGAAGTATATGACGTTTAAGGATTATAGGTGTAAAACTTCAAAGGTTAAGCACTAATATATGCAGAACTATTGTCTATTCACGTGAGACTACTGATTTCAGATGTGCCACGAGAAGTTCTTTAGAAATTTGACGTCTATTACCCAGTTGTAGGAGTCGCAATGAAATCAACCTTCTTGAAAGCTTCCATGTGGTAGTGCATTGCTCTTCTCCTATAAGACCCATCAGAAGCTACAGTCAGCACAAATTTATTTATTACAACAACATAGGAACTAGGCAAAACGAAGTAACATGAAAACTCAAATTTCTGCATATCTCACTTATTTTCATGTGCAGTTATCTACATAGACTTTACAGTTTGACTTTTGGCTCAATTGTCTAAAGCAAACGGTATGGAAAATACTACAATGAATTCACCGCCTACATGTTTGGTCATGTTCACCTTATGCATTGAGAAGCAACATAATCTGTTGCGGTGAACGACCCAAAAAGTGCCAGACTTGTTCGAGTATCCAGTGTAAATTCGGTTCGCCTTCTGGAAGAGTTAAGAAAGCAAGATCAATAGGGCAGAAAAGGGAATATTTTGTGATTCAGAGAGCAAATGCTAACAAATAACTGAGGTTTTCTCATGACAGGGACCAATAATTTCAAAAATTATTTTCCAGGAAAACTTTTGACATTTATTCATTGGAATAACATTGATATTTGAGACGCTGTTATCTGTTAAAAAGACGTTACCCTGCTTTGTAATGAGGATTCAAATCACAGAATGATTCTGAGCCAATTGAGATAATATGGGCAGTACGCATCTCTTCAAGCTCTGGTAATATTATATCTTCTATCTTGAAAGAAGTAAATCAACCCATGTTAGCTGAGAAGTCAAATATGAGGTGGACATCGACGGGCATATATAACAGACCCACAGCATCAGCTCGAGAATCAGTTGAGTCTAAAAGAAATTGCGTACAAATAAACATTGACATTTTTCAATAGTCATGTAACGATAACCACTAATTGAACTAGGATGATATTCTGATCTACACAGAACATACTTGTATATATGTAAAGCCACATCAGAAAGAACATGCTTCCATTCAAAGATGAGTTTGTTCAACTCAGGATGCATGGCCTATGGGAACTGCTATGTCTATATATAAGTAGACTCGTTCACTTGTAACTTCTTAAGTATGTTGATATAGAAATGGGCTTACTTGACATCCAAAGGAGCTGCAAAGAAGGTTAAGTGCATCCTCACATGTATTTGAGATCTCAGGATCAGAAACATCATGAAACCACTACAAAAACGAATTTCATTAACAAATATATGCATGCCAAAATAATGTTTAGTGTGAACAAAACGTACCTCTGTATACTTTCCTATTTTCAGTGATCCCAATATATTGCTGCTGTCAGGAGATACCAAATTTGGAACATAAAGCGGTGACTGTCGAGAAGAAGCATCATGAGGTTGTGAGCTTGATGGAATCGATTAAACTGACCATCAATTTTAGAATTATCCTGCATTAGCATTACTGGGGAAAGATAGGTATGACCTTCCTATACTATGACTGCCACACAGCAGGGTAATTTGGTTTTTAAAAAAGAAAGAAAGTTCTGTTCCTGTATCTTGTCTAAGAAAGATGGCTGGGACTGACTGGTGCAATGCAACATCATTTAACTGACATGAATGACTTTTCAGTATCCCTAGTACATAATAGTAAGGAAAAGAGAATAATAATATCTTACTGGTCTAAGAGTAAGCTTCTCTATGTGTCTTGAACCAGCTACTGCAGAATACCTGAAACCCCATACAGTAGAGTTTTTGTTTCAAAGAAAAATGAGTTTTATCTACAAAAAAGTTGAATCTAATGATACTTTATATCATGATGAAAACAAAAAAAGAGCACATTAATAAATTTTCCAGTTTATCAAAAGATATCATGGTATCATGTTTAACGGACTTGTGCAAGGGATACCATGGTATCATACAGCAAGCCAGACTGCTTACACTAGCATAGCGTCCTCAACTGAGGCTGCAAGAGGAGAAGCGACTTCAACAGTCCCGGCATCACATAGTACCCTGCAAGCAAGATGTCTAATTATATAACTGGCAAATGAATGGACTTCGAAATATTATCTAATGCATGGTTAACAGATAGTAGCAACTAATTAGTCCACTTAGTTGACTATTGGACAATACCATGAACCCATAACAGATAAAGACATAAGCAGTTTTCGAACACAGTGAACATTAACTGGTGACAGAGCAGCTTATTTAAGAGAGGTTGAATGGTAGTCTGATCCACATGAATTATGATGGATAAAAATAAACTGGAATTCTCTTTATTACCCAGTCATATCTGTCCTTCCATATGTTGTCTTGAAACCCACAATACCACAGAGAGAAGATGGAATTCTGACTGAACCTGTTATAAGTAAAAAAGTATTAATGAGACACAAGCACCGACAAAATTATAGTAGGAAGGAACGCCACGTCTTTATGTGTACAAACCTCCACCATCTGTTCCAATTGCTACGGAGCATAACCCTGATGAAACTAATGCAGCAGGACCGGATGAAGAACCACCAGTATATCTATCAATCGAATGTGGATTTCTTGCTGTCCTGCAAACGGTTAAGAAAAAGTGAAGATGAAAAGTGACAGAGATGCATATAGATTATGTGACAAATCGAATCCTTTTGGTTAAAGTAGAAAGATAATTATGTAAGAGGTAAGCAATTTGAACAGAATGAGACGCTGTGCAATTAATAACCATACCCATAATTTGGATTGTTCCCAGTTACACCAAGCCCTAGCTCATGCATATTTGCTTTCCCGATAAAGATGACACCACATTTCCGCAACCGATCAACACAAACAGCATCTTTCTCCACGGTGCGGATTTGGTCAAAAAATGATGTAGCGCCTACAATTGAAGGGAAAAAATAAGTGTGGACTTTATTTCTCAGACAATGACAGAAGGAATGGCAGGTTGAGTCAAGTAAAACTAACCCTTGGATGGATATGGGAGGCAGTCAATGTCATCCTTGATGGCAACAAAGATCCCATCTAAAACAGAAATTGGGTTTCCTGGGTACAAGAAGAAACATATATCATGAATCAGGATAGAGGATAGTAGGGTATCCACCCGAAGTCACTTCAATCCAAAGAAAAAAAGACCTCAGGTAGTCACAAAGGGGCATACCTTGCTCAAATCGCCTTGTGGAAGCCTCAGCTTGCTTCCTCAGAGCATCTGCATTAAAATGGATCAACATTGGCATTGGAGGCTTCTTGTTGTTCCACTCTTCGACGCCTGAAATGACATGCTCAGCAACCTATGATGCATATCAGAGTTAAAACACAAGATTAAGATGCAGGTGAGCATGAAGTGAAGCAAGCAACAACAGTCTGTCCATCTAGCTACTTACAGCTGTCGGTGTTGTGATCCCAGACCGGTATGCATGCGCAAAGTCACGGATCTTCCAGTAGAGGAAAGGGGCCTTTTCCTCCGCCGACCAATGCACTGATGGATCGTACGGTGGGAGGCATTGCAGTGCTTCGTGAAGTCTCTCCACTGGGTGCCTATCTTCCTCCACAAGCACAACACCAGGCTCTGGTTCTGAATAATTGGGAGCAGCAATGTCATGAGCAGACAACATAGTTTTCAGCATGTACAGACCAGGGGGTACAGATTAAGCATCCTAGTAGCTGAATTGGCCAAAATTATGTCCTTAGTTTTGGTTAAAGATGTGATTTTGCAGCGTATTTCGTGCTACATAAGGAACAAAGATGATGTTCTAAGTTCTAACGATAGAGAATGCTATGAAGAGGAGTAGAAGAATCGCCCGGTTATGTCAAGAATTGGTCCTTCCACCCTTGATATGTTAACATGTGGTGCTAGTTGGTCATGCCAGTGCTAGAATAAAGGTCAACTGAACCAACAATTTTGTTCCTTTCTCTAGTAGCTTGCTTGCTGTACTGAACTGAAGAATCAAAACCATAATTGAGATTTGAGAAGCAGAGGTGAGGCGTACCCTGCGGCGGGTACTCAGGGTAGTACATGGGGCGCTCGGGTATCACCGTCTGCTGCAGCATCTGCTCATAGAGAATCACAGGTCACGCATCAGGTGTAGGCCAAGAATGCGAACGAATGAGAAATCGAAGGAAGAGTACGGACAGAAAGACGGACCTGTGGCATGTTGTTCTGGGACTTGAGGAGGGAGGTGACGAGCGGGCCCAGCAGCGGCGACTCCATGAGCCAGACGAAGGCCCGGAGGGAGAAGCCGGTGAGGTGCGGCGCCTGCAGCGTCGGCGACCGGTACCGCACGGCGGCGATGTCCACCTCCTCCACCGGCGTCATCGCGCGCGGGGATTTGGCCCCCCTCCCCGTGGAATTCGATCCGCCCATGCCTCCTTCCCTTCCCTTTTGGTTTCTCTTTCGCTGGTCAATGATCGATGGAGGGAAGTACTCCACTAGAAATGGGAGAGAAGGATGGATTGGGGGTTTATGGGCGGGGACGACAAGGAAGGAATGACGCCAACCAACCAAACCATCCAAGAAGACGAACAGCAGCGTATTTAATTCAGTCCGGCCTTGTTATTCTTCCTACCGGCTCAGCCGGCTGGCCTGACCCCCTCAAACGTTACTCCTCCCCATTGATCATCTAGAAGCAGCAGCGGTACGGTAGCTTTGTAGACTTACCCTTTAAACAAAGGAAAATAGAGGTTTTTAAAGGATTCAGATCCTATAAGAATCCTATAAAGCCTTTTGAAATATATATAATTCTATGAAATATATATTCCTTCATAGTAATTTTAAAGGAATTCTAGCGAGAGACTAAACTTCCTTAAAAGTTTCTTTACTGTTAATATTCTTTTTACCCTACGTTTTTCCCCCGCTCTATCCAAACAATCAGTGGGAAATTTCCCCACCCCTCCTGCGGCCCCGTTATTGCATTTGAAAATCTCATGGGCCTAGATGTGTTTAAACTTTGTGCTTTCTAATAAATTTAGTTTGGGAACACAATAATTATAATATTCTTTGATTGGCCTTCAAAGTTGACAAAACTAACCAATGTTGACATATTGAAGCTAGAGAAAGTAGACGAAAAGAAATGGTCAAAGTTGCACCTGGAAGGCCAAGGAAAATCAGCATCAAGTGGATGGGGTTGAATTGTAGATGGATGGTGACCGGAACCAAAATGGCGGTTTAAAACTACCCTACTGCATATCGACTGAATTTGAATTTGGGCTTCCTATGAATTTTGCAATGCAGGAAAAATCATAATTTAGGGTGTAGTTATATTCTCTCATTGTTCGCCATGACGCCACTTCTCCCTTAAACATTTTTAAAGTAACTATGCATTCGAAGAGTATAATTCCACGGAAAACATGAGTGCATATAAGGTGAAGTTCCAGGAAATTTGAAAAGTCCATCAAAAAGCCTAGTTGGAGATCCCCAAAAGTTTTGCTAACCATAGTTGGGGTATAGGGTCCCTAATATTTACGATGATCACACAATTACATGAATAAAACTCTATATTGTTTGCAAGACACCATTCCGTTCCTTCAACCAAGCCTTGCGTGGGATGATTCCATCCAAAAGTAAGAAGAAAATATGATGGTTATGTTCCGTCCCATCTTATCCTCAAAACAAACACATCGATCCCGCAACTATCAAGAATCAGCATATTTAGGAGAAATCGGTGAGTTTGGCCAGCAGGCAGCAGGATAGCTAGCGACGTGTGCAAGGATCGGAGCAGTCTGCCGTATCTGACTCATTGATCGGACGCTCCAACATTGTCGCCGGAAGTCAGGAAAATCGATGTCTCTGCATGCCCGGCGTTTTCACGGGACAATCATCACCGGCGCCAAGGATCGGGAAGCTCATCTTGCCGACTATCTTGCTTTGGCCCCTGACTATCTTCAAAGATGAAGTTGCAACCGTGAAGATAGTGGAGCGCATCAAAGAGAAGAAGCTCAACTATGGATAGCAGCCGCAGCTGAACATCTAGTCTGGGCTGTACAATGACGCGATAGTAGGCTACCTAGATAGGTGGTCCTGGAGTGTGTTCCTGTTGTATCACTCCTTTCTTAACGCAAAGATATATGCACTCTCTTTGGTATTCTTGAAAAAGAATAAAGGTGATATATCTTTGATTCAGTACCGGTTAATAGTAGACAAAATCTTGTTTCTGAACAAGACACTTCAACAAGCAGCCCAAAAAAATTACAGAGCACCAAAACATGTATTTTGTAAGGATCATGAAGGTCCAAAACAATTTGATTTGCACGAAACAGATCAGAAACGGAACAGCATCAGGCAAAAACTGAACAGTACGCTTTGTGATGCTACAAAATGGAAGTTCAATCTTTCTTCACCAAAAGACAAAAAAACACAGAACGGAGGTTCCAGTAAGTATATCATCCACTGGTACAGAACGGTACCAATGACGACAGAGTACTGAATCACACGGAAAGAAAAGATGGAAAAAATTCTTCTACGAGTTATCAGCTCAATGTAAATCAAAAGATGCTATCTGCTGCCTTCATCAATCATAGATTCACAGAAAACCCATCATCCTCGTCTTCGCACCTCTTCACTTCTTTTATTCTGCAAGGGGCGCGCTTCTTCACTTTGGTTAACTCGATTTTATACACGAGCCACGAGTTTGGTGGTACTTTTCCATTTAGTCCTGCTTCCTCCCCAAAGCTGACAAAAAAAAAAATGGTGCAATCATTTTCTCCCAAAAGACGAGCCTCTAAAATTTGCTTATATATTAACAAAATAAATGCATCTGCATAGATATGCGCTGGTGAAAGATGCATGGGGAGGGAATCAGACACTCACGCAAGACTAGGAGGAATTATGAGTTTCCTTTTGCCACCCACACGCATGCCTGCAGGATAGAGCAAAACTAAATCAATTCTAACCAAATCATTTAAAAGAATGAGACTCAAACTTTTGAGTGGAGATGGTAATAACCAACAATGCCGAGGTCCCATCCACGGATTACAAGCCTAGCACCTAGAACCAAACGAGTGTGTGTTATTAGCGCAAGGATTCATGCATCAACAAAATGAGAGATTTTATCAATCTCATACCAAGGTCGAACTCGTGTGTGTCCAGAGGGTCAACAACTTTTCCATCCATCAATTCACCGACATATTTCACAGTAACCTGCCAAAGAAACATTGGAATTGGTAAGTTGTGAGTTTTCCTGAGAAGGGAATACGGTGTATAAAAACTAAGTCCAGAAGAAAGCACGTGCATACACACATTTTGGGTATAAACCACGTTGTTGAAGAGATTTGCCTCAAAAAAATCTTTTCTTTTTTGAGAATGCTTCAAAAAAATCATGTGAAATGAAAATTAACATGCTCACACACGCACACATAGAAGGCAAAAAAAGAGATATTCTATTACAGTATTGTCTTATAGAGCTAACATAGAGGTATTAATATAAGATTTAAGGAGGAGCACTACTATAAAAACTGTATACAGACTGTTCTGTAGTCTAATCATAGATTGAGCTCAGTATAATCAAGATCTTTCAAATTGATAAATGATACAAGAACAGATAAGGATGACCTTGCTGCCATTTGATGCTTTTTTGCCATCATCGCTTCCCACTTCTAGATCCTGTATTATTAGCTCGTGATCTTTTGTTGCACGGGGACAAACCCACCCACTTCGTGCGGTTCCAAAACTTTCGTCAACATTACTTTTTCTTTTGACGTGTTTCAGCTTAGTATCACCAGTGGCAAGGGAATCCTCAGACCTAGAGAGATGAGTGGTGAAACATATGTGGGATGAACAAACAAGAACAAAATCTGAGTCCAGCAAATTAATACCTCTTAGTGGCCCTTGTAAGATCAACAACTTCTTCATCATCATCATCATCATCATCATCAATATTGATAATAGACCTCTTGTTGTCATGGCAAGAATGATTAACATCATTCTTGTTTTCATTACTAGGACCACCTCGGTGCCTAGTCTTCACGCATGAAAAACTTGCAGCGTTACCCACTGGGCTATCCTCTGATCCCCATAAATGGATGGAGGAATTCCCGATCACGGAGAAGGTGACATTTTGTTTTAAATCAGAGTCCAAATCAAGGTGGTATGAGGTTCTTGAGCTGTTCAATACACACAGCCGTATAGGAACCATATCACCCACTGTGTACTCCAAAATGGCCGAACTTAATGCATCAGTACTGCCTAGCGTAGCCTGAAAAAATATACCATATCAAGCTTAACGATGAACATTTGCTGCAAGGGTTGGGTCAAATAGAAATGTAATGACACTTTTATCGAAGGGAACTCAAACAGAACGAACGATTGGTATCATATAGAAATCAAAGGTAAAAGATAAGACAACGTTGCATTTTATTTGCCATTTTTATGGGACTAGATACTGCCAATTTTTTATGGGACCACAATTATAATTAAACTGCATATGATATTTTTTTTAGAAAAGGAAACTGCACATTATATACAAGAGTCAATAGCTTTCGCAATCGATTGTGTGATTAGTAGTTATCTGAGAATAACATGGCTGCATGTCTAAAGTGATGTAGACAAACCCCTTGATTATTATCGAGCTAACTTTAGATTGTTTGTTTCCACTAGAAGGCAATGCGAGGGTGATCTTGTGTAAGCTACATGTCAAATTATACAACCACAGTACATTTTAATTAACATCCCCCATACACTTAATATGCACGCATGTAAACAACTGAAAGCTAAATATACAGCCATCCGAAGAGCAAAGGGACTGTTTAAAGTCTTGTGATCGAGCACCTGAACAAGGAGAAACAATAACTGTGTATGGTGCAGCCATTCTCTGGTGCACGCAAACAAGCAAGATCACATTAACGCCCCCGAACTAATAAATAAGGAGATTAACGCAACAGAGAAGCCGGATAATCTTGAGATGCTCCAAATATGTAGCAACTTAATGTGGCATAATCCTACAGTTCAAAAAGGTACTCTTTTTAAGGTAGACAAGGAATCAAGATCCATCCACACCCAAACGATATGATAGTGAATATTGCATGCATACGTGGTTGTATGTACTCATGTATAAGTAAACGGCAATAAATTGAACATTTTTAATAATCCCGTGCTACTCTATGCAAACGACTAGCATGTCACCGAGAACCAGTTGCCGGCGTCATCAGACGGGGCAGGGCAGGTCACGGTCAGAGAGAGAGAGAGAGAGAGAGAGAGACCGAGCGAATCCGGATGTGTCCTCCTTGAGGCGAGGGCTTGCGGACGTAGGGCTTGCCGGGCTCCACCACCGCACCTGCAAATAAAGTACGACGCCACGTCCAAGATCAACAAAAGCAAATAATCAGGCGGCCATGGAAAATCATGGACAATCGATGCCAATCCCTTACCCCAGAAGTCCCTGGCCACCGTCGGAGGGCCTTGAAGCTCCGCCATGGCGCACCTTGCTTTTTGCTTTGCTGGGACGAATCCAAAAGAGAGGAGGCTTGCTAGGGCGAGTTGAGAAATGCTAGAGCCACAAAAATGATCACGGACTATAATTGGCTATATATACACACGCACGGTGCTGGTCTGCCGTGATTTTTGCCTTCAAATCTTCGATTACTCTCCATGTATGCTACTATACTACTCCGGTTGGAATCTTTGCAAAAAGATGTCAATGCATGCCGGTGGTGGAGCCAATAGTATGGTAAAAAAAAATGTTAATTAATCCTGTGCCATGCACCAGATAACTTTCCACCAATTCAAGGAAAACATTCCTTTTAATTAATCTTACGCCATGCAGGAGATTATCTTTCCACCAATCGTTTTGGCGCCAAATGACGAAACACACAAGCATGCACGACGCACAGGCGCCAAAATCAAAACAGCGGGCAGTAGTTTCTTTAGTCGCCCAAAGAAGAACATTTTTTTTTTACTTGCCGGCAGTATTTACCATTTACCATTGGGTCAATTGCCCTGGTACCATGAATCTCCCAAACCCCATTAGTAAGAGCACCATTCTCCTCGTACCGCTAGCGAGTGTTTAAGAGTATCTCCAAGAGAACCTCATAAAATCGGCCTCATAAACTTATTTTTAAGAGCAACTAAAAAATTATGAGGGGTAATTTGTCGTCCCTCCTCCAACAGTCCCTCCCTAAAAGTGAATCAAAACAAATTTGATTGGGCCACATCAGCATTTGGGGCCACAAAAACATTAATTGTAGTGGAAAAACAAAGAATGGGGGGCTAATTCTTCCCCTATTTGTAGCTACAAATGAGGGGAGTTTAGAGGCTATGGGAAAATTGAGGGTTGTTTTCACTACACCATGGCAAGCCTTTCCCAATACTTGCTACAGTCGGCGAAGGCCGCAATTACCGACATATAATATGTCGGCATAGGCTACGCCGACAGTTTTAAAACAGTCGTGGTAGAAGCAGTCGGGAAAACCTATGCCGACAGTTCACTGAATTGCCAACAGTTAGTGTGTGGCTATTGAGCACACCATTGCCGACACTAATTTCCTTTGCCGACAGATAATATCTTCGCCGACAGTAAACATCTCCCGACAGGTAGTAAGCTTTGCCGACACTTTGTAGGTCGGCTAATAACAGTTCCAGCATAGCATGGTATTTGTCTTTCCTTGCAAATTATGGGTCGGCAAAAGAGCAGAATGCATTTATAATACAATGCAATATTAATGATATAAAATATCCATTTCTGTACATCCAAATAGATTCAAATAAAATCCACGGCCATGAACCAAGATCCAGAAGCTTCATGCATTTTCCGAATCACTGATCAATTATAAGTTCGGCACATGACCATTAAGCATAGATAGATGACCATTAAGCATAGATAGATTACATGGTCTCATCTCCATCAGAGCACAAGTCACAATGTAAAGGTTTAGATCAGACCTAACATAAGCATCTAAATTCATTTCTTGCTAGCAGAGTAAAGTTCGCTAGTCATTACAATACTAGAAATCTGTTCATGCCCAAAAGGTTGTCATTGCACAACACTTGAAACTCTAATTGCTGCCCAAAGGGTGTTCCTCTCAAGCACACTTGAAATTCTAGTCGCTGCACAAAAGATGTGCCTCTCCAGCACACTTGAAATTCTGGTTACTACACAAAAGGCGTGCCTCTCTAGCACACTGTTGCTGCACAAAAAGTTGTCACTCCAAAATGCTTCAAACACCTTGTCACCAATGCACCAAAGGAAATAAAATATCATTATTAATTAGTCTCATGCCTTTATATTTCTTTTTGCTCAAACTGAAACAGCACTTCAACTCCTTGTTTGGACAGCAAGCATATTTCCATAAAAAATAGGATTTCAGATTAAGTACCTTCAAGTTGGGATGGTCTTGTTCCAGAATCTAAGGTTTCGATAGCCTCGATGACTTCTTATCGTCCTTCATCTGTAGTAAATTATGGGTAATTAATCAATAATAGCCGACCAAAAATGCACTACAAATATAAAGGTATAGTTGGTATTACCCTATCATGCGGCCACACAATACATTTCCCACAAGATTGACCAATGGTCGTTACCGCTCCATATGGACGAGGCAATATAGCTTCTCTTGCAAACACATGATTGACCACAACTTCACTATACTGAGCACCAAGACGAGTACCCTCTACAATAGCCTTTGGATTTGATGTTTGGACAGTTGCCTTGGCCACAGGGACATCATATGGTCTCACTACACTATATAAGATAACATCTCTTCCACCCTAGAAAATAGAATATATTTCAGAATAGAATTGAGGACAAGGAAGCACTGTAAAGGAGAAATTTAGATGGTTCAGAAATTACCTCTGCATGTTGCTCTTCCTCCGGGCAGGCCACTCGCCTAGGCATAAACATGTCTTCATAATCAGTCAAATGCTCTTCTTCCATCTCATCCCCTGCATATGATCCCACGTCATCTTCGTCCTCATTTAGTTCTTCATCAGCATGACTTGGTCTGGTCCTTGAGTTCTAAATAAAAGCATAGATATTGAACAAGTGTTTCAGTTTCTAAATCAAAGAGCAAATAATGAACAATATTGCGGGGAAAAGAAAACTTCAACTAAGAAAAAGTTGAACAATTACCAAAAGCAATTCATCATTAGATCCATGTGGAGTGTTGTTAGCATTTTGCTGCTGAACTAATTTGTTCAATATCTGCATTGCTTCGTCTAGACGAGTCTCTAAAAAATCAACTCTCTGATCAGCTTGTCAGCGAGCTTCAATTTCCATTTGAAGTTTTGTAGCTATTAGCGGCTCAAGATAAACATCCATATCAGATGCAGCTGCCTTACGGCCAGGAATTAGCAAAGATAGGATGAAGTTTGTCTGCTTCATACACTTCCATGGTGGAACATTGTATGGAATCAAAATGACAGGCCATATGCTATAATTTAAACTCATTGTTCTATAAGGACTAAATCCATCTGCTGCTACAGCAAGTCTGAGATTACGACTATCTTCGGCAAACTCAGGATATCTAGAATCAAAATCTTTCCAAAAAGGAGCATCTGCTGGATGCCTAAGCAAACCATCCTTCATGCGTCCTTCATCGTGCCACCTTGCATCAGCTGCTGTTTTGGAGGACATAAAATACCTTTGCAGCCTTTTCTTTATTGGAAAACAACGAAGCACTTTCATAGGAACTCGATGGACACGTTTCCCATTAGGACTGGTCTTTTCAGATTTCCATCTTGAAGTGTTACATCTTGGACAAAAATTTAAATGTTCATGTTGTTTCCAAAATAGAATGCAATCATTCTCACATGCATGAATATTGGTGTACCCAAGACCAAGGTATTTTACTGTATTTTTGGCTGCATTGAAGTTTTTCGGAAGTGAAGAACCAGCAGGCAAAACATCCTTAAGTAACTCTAGTAGCATGTCAAAACTTTTGTTACTCCATCCCCCGAGAAATTTGATATGGAGTAATCTAACCATCAAACGTAGCTTTGAGAAGTTTCTACAGCCTGGGTATAGTTCTTTACCGGCATCATCTACCAACTTGAAAAAAGTTTCCATATCCTCTTTTTGCTGCCCCTCATTTACCTCTAAATCCCCCATGTCATCTAAACCGTTTGCTAAATCTTGAAGTAAAACAGTAATATCATCCTCTTCATTTGAACTCTCCACTTCTACACTATCATACTGCATGCTATTTGGGAAAACGCTCGAACTTTGCTCCCCATGATTCACCCAAGTTATGTAACCTTCTGCAAACCCATCACATATCAAGTGCTCACAAACAGCATCCCTAACTCTCCAACATGAATTCTGACATATCTTGCAAGGGCATAATATCTTATTTCCTTTAGCTGAATTACTAAAAGCAAACTTTAAAAACATGTCCACTCCTTTCATGTATTCATCAGTTTGCCTACATATAGTTAGTTACAGCATATGAGACCCAACACTAATACGAAACTTGTATCTAACACTTGGTTACAATTTATTGTATATACCTAGGTTGATTCATCCACCTTTTGTCCATGATGTGCCTTTAAACAAAACAAATTTCAATGGAAGAATACACAAAGTACGGGTATGCACCTACATGCCAGTCACAAGCTCAAGGTCAGGAAAACACACATTCAAACCACAAAACAATTTCATACCACAGTTCACACACAATGAATAATTGCATCCGAAGAAAATAATCATAGTGCCTAGAGTAAAAAGAATCCATACCAATATCTGTTCAGTGATTGACGTCGGCACAAGAACCTCCAATTAGGCTTTCTCTACTGAATTTGAGGAGAGGTACAACCTGACACCTTGTTTAACCAAATTTGGTTATAAGGAATCGATGGATGAAAGAGAAAATTAGTTAATTTGTCATGACATATATGCACATACAACACTCTTCTGTGATAAAAAAAATTAAAGAGCTCTTTCCCTTGTCCTTGTGCAACAAATCCAAAGAAAAGAAAAATAATTTACCTTTGAGCAGCAGCGAAGCTTCGGGTTGAGCAGCAGGAGACGTAACTTGTTATCTCCACAGCAGCACGAGCATATCTTGTATCTCCACAGCAGACGGTGTACGGCGACTCAGCAGCGTATCTCCACAGACGGGCTTGCTCCTGTACGGCGACTCAGCAGCAGGAAGATGCGGGCTCCGAAAGGGACAGCGCTCGGCTCTCTGCACGCGGCCACCGAGCCTGCGTGCGCGGCCTGGGCAGATGCGCCCTCGACAGCCTGAGCTGCCGGGGTCGCGCGGCCCCGCCTGCGCGGGCGGCGGCGCGAGGGCCCGGATGGCCTGGGCGAGTGGCGGCGCGACGAACTAGAGTGGGCGGTGGCAGCTGCAGACCTCGGACAACAGGCTGGGCGTGCGACCGGCCGGAGGCGAGCGGCACGGATGGGAGAGGGGCGGCACTGGGTGAGGCTGTCGACGGGGCGGCAGATTGAGGTAGGCGTGGGTGGGCGGCAGCAATGAGGATTTGGGAACTAGGGTTAGGAGGGAATGGGGAAATTAGCGCTCAGGAATGAGGAAAACTGAGCGGGAGAGAGAGAGGAGAGCGCGCGACCCCGCCGCGCCCAACGAAATACTGAGCGGGAGAGAGGAAAGCGCGCGACAGCGCCGCGCCAACGAAATATTTTGGCTCCCGAGCTGAAAACTATTGCCGACATTTCAATGGTCGATGAATAAGGTATACCGACACATTATCAGTCTGGCTACCTACGCCGACAGTTTATCAGTTGGATGAAGCAACGCCGACACATAATTTGTAGGCCTCTTGCAGCAACGCCGACACTTTAATTGACGGCTAATTTCTATACATTTGCCAACAGTTAATGAGACAAGGATAAATGTCCTTTCCCAACAGTTTGGGGTCGGGAAAAGGTGTACATGGTGTAGTGTTTGGGGCCCTGTTGGAGATAGTTTTTTTGTCTAAAATCCCAATAACTAAATTTAAGAGAGGTTTATGGGGCTCTCTTGGAGATGCTCTAAGCCTCTCCAAAATATATTCCTTTTTCTAAAAAGTCTTTCCAAAATACAAAAGTGCTCCAAAAAAAACAATTTTGTTCCTATTTTACCCCTGGCCTCATCAGACATCATCTGAAAAATCAAAAAAACGAAAAAGTGTTATTTCTGAATAGAAAAATCCCCAAAATGGAAAAAATGATTTTGGGACAGAAAAATACAGAAAAAATGAAAATTTTGGAGCCGTGCCGCGCCTTCGCCGTCGACTCCGGCGTCCGACGCGCGGGCGGCCTCCTGCGCCGTCGTCGTCCTCGCCAGATCCGGGCCGCTGCCGCATCAGGCGTGGCCCTCTCCTGCCGCCGCCACGACCACGGCGCGAGAGCGGCGCAAGAAGCCTCCGGCGCGTCGCTCGTCGCGGCTCTCCCCGATTTCTCTCTATCGATTTGGTTCGATTGCATCACGGGAGGACACAGGGAAAGTTTCGGTACAGAAAAGCGGGACGAGGCTGGTTTTAGTGTTTCGGAGTGGCGGGCGCGTTCACAACTGGTGTCCAGGAGATGGCTCCTTTACTAATGAAGTTTCGAAGATGGTCGCCTTTAGGAGTGGGGTGAGACTTGAGAGGCAATTATCCCTTTACCATGCCATGAACCACCGCTCACATGCTCCGCCAAAATTCAAGTGAACTCCCCCGAGAAAAAAAAAAATGCTCCAACAAAGTGGGCTCTTCAGCTCCTAATCACCCCATGGCCTACATATACCAAAATCATTTGAGCCGGGCTCGGCTCCATCTACCAGAAAAAAAAATCAGGCCATTTTGCTCGATCTCAATGAAGTTCATCCTGAGAAAATGGAGGCGGTCCTATCCATGAAGCCCAGATTCACGCAGGAGCTAGCAAACCCAGGAGTGGATGTCATCCATCTGAACATGCCAACTGTTCAAGTAGATGAAATGAAACAAGGACATAACACAGATTGCTAGCTAACACGTGCCATGAATGATGAAACACAACGGCCCGAGTCGTTGCAGCCACAATCCCTAGAGCCCGCTGTTCTTCATTTTTCTTTTTTTTCTTTTTTTTTTGACGGCACCATCCTGCTGCCCCGTACGTGCATGCTAGCTGGAATCCTAAAATGTTCATATAAACAATTGTTTAATTAATTAGTATCCAAAAAATATATAAAAATCGAACACTTAGCAGTGCTTAATTCGTTATAGGTTGCTAGAGATTTCATTTTTAGCTAAACAAAAAACTAGATTTCATTTAAAAATATTTTCATTAATCTATGCGTATGTATTTTTTATGTTTTCAAGATATATATTTTAATTTCAAATATGCTAACTGGATTTTGATCAAAGGCTACACATTTTTAACCAGATAGAGTGTTGTATTTTGTGTTTTGGAACTTGAATTATGTCACGACAGAAGAGAGCACGAGTTGAGTACTGTATTTTATACTTTGGTTTTTTTTTATCAAAGACTACACATTTTACGCCGTGGCACAGACTCCGTAGGACGTAAGGCAGTTTTTTTTTTGGGACTGGAAATATAAATTCCATTACTCAAACGCTGCCAAATCATCGACAACCACAACCAGTTTCATAATACAATCTGGGAGAACATCCAAGATAGGATTGTCTCCTAACTCACAATCACAGCCTAAAAGAAGCCATAACATGGGCTACTTTATTATAATTTCGAGGAACAAAATTAACTCCAAACTCTATGACGTAAGGCAGGGTTGATGCTATTAACAGAGTAATGGTGAGTGATGTCTTTCTCTAGACACAAGTTTCAATGAGCATTCCCCCATCAAGTTTCTCACCAATTCAAAATGCACATCAGCGGCTTATTACAATCTTTTTTGGAGAGGCCTCAACCAGTTGTCATGGTAATTGGAAAGTAATCATTTGTAGCTCATGACCAACAATAATCTTTCAATGAAACCAGCACGTGAAGTTATTACCAAAAAACTAAAAAAAAAAATAAAACGAAACGACTTCGCTGGGGATCGAACCCAGAATCTCTGGTTCCGTAGACCAGCGCCTTATCCATTGGGCCACGGAGTCATGTGATATTTATGTTTTTATAAAGAAGTTATATGAAGATTGGCCCGAACCTCCACCTTCCACAATGGTTTGGTTCATTTGAGGCCAAATATGACGTGATAGTTCTTTTGAGTTTGACACTCTATTTATTCAACTTGTACACAGGAAGTACTAGTGCTAAAGGATGCCTCAATATTCAAGAAGGGATTGTGAGCTATTAATATAGTATATTAAAAGAAAAACTTAATTACCATGGCACCTCCCAAATGACTCTAACACAGACTTGGCGATCGAAACTAAGGTTCGAAGATGTAGTGCAATGAAGATCATGTCTTTGATGCTGCTTGAGGGTGTCTCACTGAAATGGAGATTAGATTGAACGATTTCTAAGACAAAGATTATGTTGCTTGTACTGAAGGCAAGGGGCTTCGCGTCTCTTAGAGAACTCTAGTTATCTTCTACTGTTTAGAGTTTGATACTTTGCTGACAAGTCAGCGACGCCCTCCAAGCTCTTGGCTGTGAACTTGAAACCTTTTCATCGCAAGGTCGATTTTTCCCCTTTTTTTTTTAAAAAAAAAAGTTGCTACATGGGCTGACCGAACTCCATTAGGAATCGACCGGCCCGGTGGGCCTATAGGACTCTTCTTCCTCCTCCTCCTCGCCACTCACATTCCGGAATCCGCCGCCGCCACCGAGAGGGAGATGGACGACGACGTGGAGGAGAGCTCCTCGAAGCGCCGGGAACGCCTCCTCGCCCTCCGATCCGCCGCCAACGCGTCGACGGCGTCGGCTCCTCCCCCTGCTGCGGCGCCGAGCCTCCTCCCGGACCCCGACCTCGCGGGCGACCAACCCGTCCCGCGCGCGCCCCAACCTCACCGCTTCGACTACTACACCAACCCCGCAGCCGCCTTCTCCTCCTCCTACTCCGTCGGCGGCAGCAACCCCACCTATTCCCACAAGCGCAAGAGTCCTCCGGCCTTCCACGCCCCGCGTTCTGCACCGCCTCCGCCTCAGCCTTACGGTCCGTACCCCACCCTAACCTTCCAGTCTCTTCTCCCTAGTCCCAACTTATGTTGGATTGGATTAGGGTTGCATACCGTGCTTTGTTTCATATAGGGTTTAGTTTCAAGGGAATCGATTCCACTTGCAAGTCCTGAGATACCGACAATTTCTAGTGTTGGATGGGCGATCTGTCTTTTGATTCTGCTCAATTTTTCTAAATGAATTTAAAGCTTACCAAAACTCTCCTTACTAAAACACTAGAACAAATGTCATCCTATGGGACCAGGGGGGAAACAAAGGGGTAGATGAAGGCTTGTTGGAAAATACAAGTTAGGTCTGCTGGACTCAATATTGGTTAACCCAACATATGCATTTAAAGACAATAAGCATATCACTGTTTAGATGCTATATCAATCATCTTTTCTTTCAGTTTAGTCCCCCTTATTCTTCCGGGATTTAGACATTCTTAGACAACCAGTCTAGCATTAAGGGTAGGTCATTCAGATTGAGGTTTCTGCCTTCTTCTACTGGCAGTGGCCTAGCTTGCACCTAATAACGAGCAGTTCTTTAGACGATTTGGATGTTGAGGAATCAGGAAAGAATGCATGTTATTACAACAAGAACTACCTTTGGTTAATATTATCTAGGATAACATATGCATCTACTTTAGAATCTTGTCCTAACAATTTTTTTTTTAACTTTCCTTATTTAGCGATACAAGGGAACTTCGGTAACTACTATCCTCCACACTATAGCCATATGACCCCATTACCCATTCACGACCCGTATTTTATGCGGCCATGTGCACTAGGGAGCAGCCCTTGGCAAAGTCCTATGCAGTTCCTCCAGACTCCAATGTCAGGACATCAAGGAATTGCCCCTGCTGCTCCACCTCAGTGGGGCCCATATTTTACATGTCCTGGTCGAGGTTCATATCCAAATTCTCCTAGCTCCAGACACACTAATTCCAGCCAAGGTGGCACTCTAATGGATTATGCACCGAGAGGTAGCTCATACTCATCCTATGGACGAGGTAGAGGCCAAAACAGCTACAGAAGCACAGGTTCAAGGGGGCGATCGGGAAGGGGTCGTGCTGGTTTTCGGGTACGTTCTGGGTGCCAGGAACAGAGGATTGACTTCAAGTGCATGATTGATGACCCTTGGATGGACTTGCAACCTATTGTTGGCAATATACTAATACCCAAGGATGCTTTAAGTGTTAAAGACGAATCAAAGCATTCCGCCCTTGTTTAGTCATTACTTTCAGGTTTCAGTTTGTTCCAGGCCATCGGTATGCGGCATATACATTTTGAAATAACTAAGGATAGTGGTCTTGGGTGTGTGATGCATACAATATGCCATCATAGGGGTTTCTAAATGTTCTATCATGTCGGTATGCACATTGTTTTGCTTGAATGGGCCTTCATTCAGATTTAATTTCCATACAGATCTTACACTTGAATCGGAAAAAAGCTTGCTTCTGTTCTTAAGCCGCTCACCCTGAAATTTCTCAGTTCCATTCCAAGTTCCGTTATGAGGATGTTGCATTGCATACTTGAGACTATTAGATCAGTCGCAATCGTTATATTCTGTTTTTTGCTTATTACCATGTGAAATATTCTGTATGTCTGAGGCATTAGGTGGTTAGGCAGCAAGGCATTAAAATGTATGCTGTCCTAGGAATCCAGTTTAGTGGTGTGTGTAAGATTGATATGTTTGGGGATTTAAACATGTTCCCTTAATACTTCATTTTACTCGAATTGAGCTAACCCAACAAATCGAAATTGAACCGCATTTTACGAAAGTAGCCTTAAAGTAGAGGCATACAAGCTAAGTTCTAACTGAACAATGTATATTGAATGATTAAAGGAACTAGGGTACATTTGAGGTAAATTGTAAAACACTTTTCATTTTTTTTGTTACATTCTGCTCGGTAAGGTAGCATATTGTTTTGGGTTGCTAGTTCCTTTATCATGTGAGAATTACCACTTATGCGACTAGGCATGACAGTGCTGTTTTATCCTTTTTTTATTTTCTGTGTTTTGATCTTTGTTAGTGACTCCAGCCACTTGGAACCGGATTATCAGGATGCGACCTTATAAATTCTTCTTATCTTTTTCTTTGTTTCCGTGTATGTTGTCTCATAGTGACCATTTCTTTTAACTCTGCTTGTTCAGCTGGACCGGGGAACTATGGTGGCAACTATCCTCCGCCACACCAGCACCATATGGCTTCATCACCAAATCACTCCCCGTCCCTGATGCCGCAAGATGCACCAGGGAGCAGTCCATGGCGAGGTCCTATGCAATTCCAGGATCCAATGTCAGGATACCAAGGAAATCTTCCTGGCACCCCACCTTGGGACCCACATTATGGTTCACCAGGTCGAGGTTCTTATCCAAATTCACCCAGCTTTGGGTTCAGACACCCTAATCCCGGCCGAGGGGGCAGCATGATGAATTACAGACCAAGAGGTAGCCCGCATTCATCCTATGGACGAGGTAGGGGCCATAATTACAACAACAGCAACCCAGGTTCATGGGGAAGAGGGGGAAGGGGTGGTGTCCGTTTCCAGAATCATTCTGGTCAAGACCAGAGGAGCTACTTCAACAAGTCCATGGTTGATGATCCTTGGCAGGACCTGCAACCTATCGTTGGCAACATACTGATACCCAGGGGTGCCTCCAAGTCCTGGTTTCCGGAATCGCTGCGTGAAAAGAAAGAATTACCTACTCAAGGCCAAATTAAGCCATCGTCATCAGGATTAAGCTTAGCAGAGTACCTTGACTTGTCTTTCAATGAGGTTTCTAACGAAACATAAGCTTTCTATTGTATGTAACATTAGAATTGCAGATTTCTTTTGTTGTCCCTGCCATTCAATAGATTTTTCGACCCTTTAATTTGTGTATTTTGTGTATTGTTCTATGTGACTGCTTTTGTTGCTCTAGATTATGCAGCTGGGTGTGAGAATTGCACCCCGTTACCATATGTTACGACCATCTATGCAACATAGCGTTCTATGTACATGGAGGAAATGATATGGTTTAGAACACCTTCCAGTTTCTGTGCATCGTCGCATTTGGTACTTTCCAGAGTTTTAGTGGAGCTGTGGATGTTAATCATGTTATGTAGCACTCTTTGAAAGCATTTGCGTTCATTTGTCAATCGAAAGTCAATAAAAAATTAAAGTTTGTCAGTAAAAAAGATGGGTAGGTTGCATGATCTGATTGTTCTTGGTGCAGAATGAGTCGCGCACACTTGTTTCTTGTGTTGCATAATACAAGGTATGTTTGGTACTTATGCAAAAAAACAGCTTTTGCTATGGCTTATTTTAAAAAAATGGCTTATCAACTTATTCTGGTTTATTTAGTTTATCCAGTCAAACTGTTTGGCAAAACAACTTATAGAACGGTTTATCTAGAGAGTGAACCAGGATAAGCTACTATTTCTGACTTATGCAAAACGGCTTCTTCCAGTACAAATTGGAAAACGACTTATTATGCAAATAAGCCATAAGCTATTTCCTGAGAAGATGTTTGGCATGGCTTTTTCACTTTTTACCATAAGCCAAACAATAAGCCATGCAATAAGCTGTTGCCAAACATGCCCAAAGTCAGCTGACACTCGACAAACAATCTGTGTACCGGATGTTGTATTTTTTTCAAGAGCTTTGCCTTAGGCACTCGACAAATAGCCTCTTTGCGGAGAGCCCCATAAGGCTCTCGGCAAAGAGCCTCACACTCGGCATATAAGCGATTTCCCGTAGTGGAGGTGGGTGCTCTCGCTCGGGATGGGAGAGGGAGCGGGACGGGAGCTCTCGCTGGGGACGCGCGTCGATAGGTGACGACGTGTGGCAGGGAACGACGGGGCTATTTAGGATTCCCTTTTTTTCTCAATGGTCAGTAGCCATTTACTGTCTTTCTCAACGGGCTTGCAACTTTTACTCTCTTTCTAAATTTTTGATCTAGGATTTGACGTCTAACTTTTTTTGTGCCGATTTTGACCCTCCCCTCCTCTTCTTCCTCCTCTGGAGAAGCACGGCGGCGAGGCTCTTCTTTTTTTTTTTGGATCAAACATACCTGTATTAATAGTTAAGGAAAGAGTACAAACTACGAACGTACACAGGTACATTATACAAGGATACGGAGTACAGCTGTACCACCCAGAGTGCAAAAAGGCCCTTCAGAAAACTAAGAATTACAAGGAAGTCCCTGGACCTCAAGCACACCGTCGACGCCGAGATCCACCGACGCCAGCAATCGCCGGCGCCTGCAACCCCCGCCGTCTCCACGAACCCAACGCCGGGAAGGGCTCCATCGCACCAAGGCTTTGAATCGAGCCGGGAAAGACACTCGCAGCGTGAGATGAGCAAGAGCTGACCGCCCGTCCGGCCGGGGACGCGCCCCGAGCACCTTCCCGCCTGGTCCGCCGCTCGCCGACAGCGACGACAGCCGCCGCGGGACACCCGAGCACGAACCATCCACCCTTCTTCCTCAGATCCGTAGCAACCTCCGCCTCCTTGAAGCAAAAAACCGGCTTCCTCCCCGCCTTGCCGACGAAAGCGAAGATCCGCCGGCCGACTCCTAAAAAGGAGCCCCTCGACGGGGGCCCCGCCCCCACAAGCTTGCCGCCGGCACCGGAGTGAAGCACCAGCGGGGCGCAGCCGAGCTCGGAGGGACCACATCGGACTGGAAGCCGTCGCCGCCACGACCTCGCCGATGACCTAACCCTAGATCTAGAAAAAACTAAACTAGAACCTAAACTACCACCAGCCAGCGGGAGGCCAGCGGTCTCCGCCACCTCGCGACGCCCCGGAGGGCAACGGAGGCGGAGGAGACAGTCGGGTCCGCCGGCGGGGACGCGTTTACT
Organism: Eragrostis curvula; assembly: GCA_007726485.1. Taxonomy (NCBI): domain Eukaryota; kingdom Viridiplantae; phylum Streptophyta; class Magnoliopsida; order Poales; family Poaceae; genus Eragrostis; species Eragrostis curvula. Next base: position 1,138,117 of record RWGY01000045.1, read on the forward strand.
CCCTGTCGCCTCTCTCAAGCTGTGGGTGGGGAGCGAGCGCTTATTGGTGAAAGAAGCGCTGGGTGCGGCGAGGCTCTTCTGCTAACCAAAGACAACTCCAAGAAATCCCGCATGGAAGCACGGAGCAGCACCCAAATTCGAGAGTTAGCAGATGGATTGAGAAATAGGATGAGAAGTCTACACAAAAATAGACAGCCATATTAAATGTTTGTCTCACACGGGACATTACAAACAATGAGAGACGATGGCTCTTGGTTGAAATAGAAGGCAGTAGTAGAAAAACTAGAAACAAGATGCCTGTTAACGGAATGGAGAAACGAATGGATCACGTATTGAAATATCGCGTATGAGTAGCAATTTTGAAGGCCCGCATGGTCATCTGGCCCAATCGAATTCAGTCACTTGGTGCTGCGAGGTCGACCATGCATCGCCGATCGATAACTTGAAAAGACGTGGTGCTGCGATTGCGGGATTTAGAACGTGTTGTTCTAAAGTCGGATCGACGTGTGTCAAGTCTCTACCAAATCGAGAGTTACCAGAACCCTTTTGGAAGATCGGGAATCCTAGTTCACATCAAGTAATAATTTTCTTTATTGATAGTTCACGAACATTTAGTTTTCTTTAATTTATATAGTATATGTAATCTTAAGTGGTTTCTTTTTTCTTAACTTTTTTGTATGTATGTTGATCTTAAACTTTCTGCATGCTCTATAATTATTTTAAAACAATTATGGAAGCTTCGAAATGTGCATAACATTTGTCTTGTGACTTTCCTTATAAATGGAATACCATGTCGTTGACTCTTCTTTTCTCTTTTATATTATGAAAAGACAAATAATCAATCCTTTCAAAAAAGAGATAAATAATCAACAAGTGATATTTGTTTTGCGCCTTATTGATTTAACAAATCTACCGGTGACATATAAATTTTGTTGGCTTCATTAAGGTTTTTTTATTATCTAATTATACTATGCTATCAGCTAAAATGTAAATATCATTTTAAGACTTTTATATACGTACGTGGCGCACGTATATTTCTACTAGTTAAGTAAGAATTCGAGAGTTGGCAAATGGATTGAGAAATAGGATGGGAAGTCTACACGAAAATAGACAGCCATATTAAATATTTGTCTCACACGGAACATTACGAACAATGAGAGACGATGGCTCTTGGTTGAAATAGAAGGCAGTAGTAGAAAAATCTAGAAACGATGTGCCTGTTACGTTATCCACTGAACTAACGGAACGGAGAAACGAATGGATCACCGATGGATCGCGTATGAGTAGCAATTTTGAAGGCCCGCATGGTCATCGTCTGGCCCAGCCGAATTCAATCACTTGGTCTTCTCTGGAACGGAAAAGTGCAAGCGACTCGCCTTCCATTCCACAGCTTCCGGCGAGAGAACTCGACCGGCGCGGACGACGGCTCCGGCGGCGAGACCTTCACGATGGCTTATTTGCCACTGCCTTCGCCGTCCTCCACTGTGACACCCCGTGTCACTGAATTTCAGAACCGTGCAAACCAAACTGAAGAAAAGATGAAATCAAGCCAATTTCAAAATTCGAAATTCAAAGTTTAAACAAGTTCAAACCCATATCTGTGAAGCAACTCAAAAATTCCTTTAACAACTTGACCCAACCAAAATTCCTGGAGATAGCCCTTGTGAAATAGGAATTTTGGAGAATTTTTGGTGATTTTTGAAATTCATTTCGATGCTCAAATAAATCCCCAAAGTTCCAAAAATGTCCAACTTTGACTAGCTGCCATTTGAATTCTTTTTCGAATTGAGATGTGCATGTTATGTCACTGGAAAGAGAATCTCATGACCTTTCGAATGCAACCGGTTTTACAATTTTTGGAGTTCATTTGCTAGTTCAAATCGAGCGCCAAAGATTGGGGAAAATTCTGTTTTGAATAAATCCGAAAAATCGGAAGATGCTGTGGGACCCGTATGTCAGCAACGTCGTCTCTCTGCGCGCGTCGGAGCTTTGCCTCCACGTCGCCGACGACGAACGGCGCGCGCGTCGAGCTCCAAATACGGCGCCCCCGCTCCTCTCCCGGCTCCCTCCTATCCATTTTCTCCATTTCCCCATCGCTCAACAACCTAAACCTAGCTGCCGCCCTTGCCGAGCTTGAGCTCCGCCGCCGACGAGCTACTCAGGGCTGAGCTGCTGGGCGGGGAGGCTCCCTTGCAACGCCACTCAGCTCACCATGACCGCCATTTCCCCTGCTCCGGGCTGAGGAGCTCGAATCGAGCCGTCTTCTCCGAGCACGGCCAAGTGAGCTCCGCGGCCTCGTCGGGAAATACTCCCACTCCGGTGAGCGCGAACCAAATCCCTCGCAGCCCCAGTTGCGCAAGTGCCTTGCGCACATTCCTGGACCTTCTAATCCCCTGTTTCGCAGCTCCCCGCGTCGGAACTCCAACTTTATTCCTCGTCGCCGTCGAGCCCTTGCGGCAATCTCTGACGAGCTCCGCCTTCCGGTGTCCCTCGACGTCGACGTGTTCTTCTCCGAGCTTCCCCATGACGCGGTGAACCTCCTCGACCAACTCCATTCCGTTCCCGATCCCTGCATCGAGCTCCCGACCTCGTCGTACTTCCGCCACCGCCGCCTCATCGTCACCGAGCTGCTTCCGGCCATCGCCGCCGTCTCCCGTTCGTCGAGGTGAGAACCCCGCCTCGCGTAGCCCCCTCTCGTGCCCTCCGTTGGCCGCTGGCATCACCGGAGCTTACTCCGGTGAGCGCGCCGCCGTGCGCCGGCGACAGGCCCGGCCGCAGCACCGTGGACCACACGGACCGGATCCCGTGTGGCCACACAAGATTCCGTGCGGCCAACCTTGTAGCTCTGCGTGCGTTCTCGCACGCGAGTGGCTGGATCTGGTGCGGCCAGCCCAGATCTGGTGCGGCCCAATCTGTGTAGCCCCATGTGTGGCTCAGATATGATTGGTCGCGCCTGTTTTAAATCATTTTCAGATTTAGTTAATTTCAGAAAATGCACAGAAACTTCAAAAAGGCATAGAAAATAAAATACACATCAGAAAAATACAAATCCAATTTCTTTGGACTCCATGTAACATCCTCTGTCCAGCAAAAATACCAAAACACACTTTTGCAGATTGTGTATTTTCTGGAAAATACATCTATCCAGATCTTGTTTAATTCCTTATAAATTCTCTGTTGCCCAATAAATCCTGAACTCTTGCATGCCTGTTAAGAATCTGATAACACACCTACAGAGCATTTTTCCACTGTCACATGTTGTCTAATTATTTTCTTATAATTTAAATCATGTTCTGCACCGTATAAATTATTATAAATAATCTAACTTGCAATAAATCATGAAACTTCACCATAAATTACTTCCAGTGGCACTCTTCACCAGAAAAATGCCACTGGATATAAATTCACTTTTGAAATCACATTATTCATTTAACTTGCCCAAGTTGATTAATGGTGAACTTAATCAAAAGTTAATGAAGGAAATACTCCAGACGAAATTAATTAACAAAGTTAATCATTTGCACTTACAGTGTAAATGACTGTCCTATCAAGTAATTAAATCATGAATTGCATCATATTCTTGCATCTAACTTTGCATTATTTTCCTTGTCATAACGTGTAGTGACAGAGACGACTCCGGAGCCGCTCGACTTCCAGCTGCCGGAGGAGCAGACTCAGGAGGTGCAGGAGGAGCAGCCGCAGCAGGACACTGACCCCGCTGACCTTGTTAGCTACGCTCCTGAGCCAGGCAAGCCCCGGTGCATACCTCCCTATTTAGAATTTTTACTTTCTCACTTGATTGGGGCTAGTAACTGATTGTGCATTAGGTTTGTTAGGAATTGATGTGAAGCCTTAGAACTGCATTAGGATTACCCTTTCATATCCTACCTTGTGTCCTATTTTTGTAGATGTGGTCTAGGTTGCGTTAGAACTTGCTATGCTTAGGGACTAGCGAACGGTAGAAGTCGAGTGGTATGTCCCACTCGCGAGTTAGGAATTACCCTGGATTGTACTAGATGGATTTAGGATTTGTTGAGACCGGACGGGGAATTGTTTGTGTAGGATGGTTGGAGAAGGCTGGGCCTTCACGGTGGTGTAGCCCCGTCTGTGTCGATTGAGGACCGTTCGTTGTTGGTCCTATTGAGCAAGTTCGAACGTACTGATCATATGCTAGTGTTTTTATGGGCCTAGTAAACTTAGTAGCTTGGGTTGCCCTGGTGTCTCGCGGATACTTGCATTTTCTATCATGGTACTTGGGAGAGAAAGGATGCTTCCCAATCGGGGCGTACGTCTGGGACGGAGACCGTGCGGGAAGGCCCTTCTCGGGAGGTGTGAGATCCAGCCAGCTCTAGGGGGACCCTTGCGAACGGTTGCTGCATGCGACTTTACGCGTGTGCGGCGTGTGGTCAGGTTTTTCTCCTGCAGGATGTACATCGATGCCACCGCTCTCGGTCAAGAGCAACCTTGCTCAGTGCGCCATATCGTAGTGTGATATGATTGATGATGATGACTAGTACTTATATTCATTGTATCTCATTTACTGCTATATTGATGACCTGATGTATTGTTACTTATATCTGCTTTAGCTATATACACACTGCTTTATTTGATAAGTACTTATCTTGAAAAATAAAACTTGAAAGTAAGGAGCAAGTAATTAGTGCGAGTTATGCCATTGAGTCAGTCACCCCTTTTTGTAGCCTTGCATGTTAGGAGTCGGCTGTAGATAGCCAAGTTGACGGGTAAGACTTGCTGAGTGTTAGTTGCTCAGGGTTTGGCTCTTCATGATTTTATTACAGGTAGCACCTTTATCCCCGACTCTACGGGTGGAGGTGGACAGTGGGACGGCCAGCTTCCCTATGGTTGGACAGCCCACTGGGAGACTGAGGAGTGATCTCCTCTCGAGTCCGCATCTTCATGGCTTTGGATGCGGGTTCTTATCGTATCGTGAGCGCGTGCGCTGTATTTCTACTAGTTTGGACTTGTACTTGTACCGTTTATTTCCGCTGTGCGACTCTATATTTTAATTGGATTAATATAGCTATTTAAAGACTTAATTTGTGATTTTTATATGCTGTACTGTTGCGTCTGTTTATCAGCGCTATACCGACTCAATCCTGCGAAAAAAGAAGAGGCTTCATCCACCGTCTCTCCCTTGCCACGAGCGTGCAGGGGCCCGAGAGCGTACATACCAGGACAAAACTTTGCACTACAGTCCGCCGCCTCGGCACCGGATGGGCGCCGCAGCCCTTTTTTGTTACGTCGACTAGAAAAATCTGAAACAGAACACGACTTATGTAAACTAGCTATAATTTATGGTGTAAAACTTCATTCACAAGTTCAATTTGTGGAAGGATAAATAATGAAAGAGGGGAGTTTGAACCCCGGTGGTGGGGTCTTTCAAGCGCAAACCACCATTGAACTCTTGTATTATTTGTTTTCCCAACCAAACCGCAATGCACAATCGTGAAGTAAAACAAATATACGAGTGATAAAGTTATGAATCATTGTGAATATCCTTTTTTTTTTCATTCTACAATCTCTCTCTCTCTCTTGTTTTTTGCATGGTTTCATTTGCACACACTCACTCTCTATGGATTAGTTTCTTTTATCTTTTATTTCGAGACAACTAGCTAGTGTCAATGGATATGTTGTATTTTAAAAATTAAAAAGGTTGTCATGTTATGTTGGGTAAATCATCAATTTATATGCTCGATATTATTGAAAAACCTCACCGCAAAAAAAATAAAGAAAAGAAGAGGAAAACCTACCATGGTCTAAATTGTGCCACGTATCTTAAGTTTATCAAGTGCTGAACATGCATCTCGAACAATGTGTAAACTAAATTTTGTATAACATGACATGTCCTTGTTTTCAGAACATGCCTTTTTATTCTTCCATAGTGTATTTTCTTAGGTGTTGGCTGTGGCAAAGGTTGAACTCGATCGGGTTAGGCAGGGTCTTCATGTCTGATTACATAATTATCTGGATATAAGGATCAGTGTCTAACCAAATAAGTTTTAGCCTACATTGTAATAGGGAGGCCAATCAAGTAGCGTGTGAGCTTGCTTGTTTAGCTTTTTCTTCATGTTTATCTGGTTTTTGGGTCGATGCTCCACCCAACTATATTTTTGCCGCTTTGGCGAACGATGTAACTATTATTTCAAATCAATAAAGCGCATCGAATGGCTTTCAAAAAAAATATTGAGATAATATAGTGTCATAGCTATCTAGTTTTCTCGTTTCAACCCTAAACTCTAAACTAGGCGGGGTCTTCATGTCTGATTACATAATTATCTGGATATAAGGATCATTGTCTAACCAAATAAGCTTTAGCTTACATTGTAATGGGAGGCCAATCAAGTAGCGCGTGAGCTTTCTAGTTTAGCGTTTTCTTCACGTTTGTCTGGTTTTTGGGTTGATGATCCACCCAATTGTATTTTTGCCGCTTTGGCAAACGATGTAATTGTTATTTTAAATCAATAAAGCGCACTGAATGGCTTTCAAAAAATATATTGAAATAATATAGTGTCATAGTTATCTAGTTTCTCGTTTGAACTCTAGCAGCAAGCCAAACCATCCACGCCCATCATTCGCGTATATGGTCTGACAAAGACTGTGTGCGCATTCTTGAAGCCCTTGTCGCAAACCGTACCACATGAAGTAGAAGCTGCTGTAGCCCGAGGAGCTCGAAGCCGCCCTCGCCTGACAGCCTCGATTGTAATGATTATTACATTGTGAGCCCACAGGGAAAGTAAAGAATCTCAAGGCTGCTTACAGCAGGCACGTCTGTGACATCCTCGATTTTCACAGATCCTTCTAATTGCTCTGTTAGTGCAAAATAACCTAAAGTTCAAGTGCTCATTTTTAGTAATTTTAATTAAAAACACTTCTTTGAAATATGCTCAAACTTAAAACTCCAAAATTTTGCGTATAAGTGGGCTCAAATGATGTTATTTCTGGGTTTCATGTGCCCATATATAATTTTGGAGAAGTTTCCAAAACTTTATAAAAAGGGAAAGCAATTTAAATAATTCAAGAAGCATTAAATCAGTTTTTCTTTCCGAATTTTTATTTCGGATCCTGTGGCGAATTTTGAAAACTTACTCCCTCTATTCTTTTTTTTTAATTTTTTTATGTCGTCCTAGTTCAAAGCAAAAGGTGTTCAAATTGTTGACGTCGCTGTACAGATGAAAACGCATCTTCCATATTTGCCCTTCCCCTCCACCAACGAGATGCCGCGATGCCGGCGGCGACTCGTCGAGATCCCGCGCTCCTCGACGTCGAGCCTCGAATCCGTCCGGGAGCAGCCCGCCGCTGGTCTTCCGGAGCACTCTGGCAAGCTCCAGCCCCAGTGCGATCTCGCAGATGCGTGACGGCATCAGCGGCGCCTCGCTCGGCGGCGGCGTGCGGCGCGAGGAGGCCGGCCGGGATTCGCCGCAAGATCCCGCGCCCCTAGAAGACGAGACTCCCTTCTGTATCTCACCGGCAAATACTCCTCCATTCCACGGCGAGACGGCGCGAGCTTGTGATCCTCGGCGCCGGCGAGGCGGCGTGCGAGCTTGTGCTCCTCCGCGCCGGCGAGGCAGAATGCGAGCTGTGTGCCGGTTCGCATCCACCCTGCGTTGTGTGCTCCTGTGTCCATGCCCAAGGCAGGACTACCAGGTCCGCTGGCCGTTCCCTCTCCAACACTTGAATTTGCCGGTTCTTGCTCGTTCTATTTCTCTTTGACTATCAATGCTCTGTAAATTTTCAATTATACTGCAACAGGTTGAGCAATCCAAGCAGAGATGGATGGCTATGTAGGCAGGGAGAAGTTAATGCATCGTAAACAAGGTCCAGAGGCTGAAATTCTTGACATTAGTCCATGCTTTGATGTCTGAAAAATGTTCAGAGACAATGTGAGATCACTAAGTGATTACTGCACCAACTAGCAGTTGGGCAGACCAGAAATTAGCTTCACAATTGCTACTCCAAGTGCATATGCTAGAGGTTCTTGACGGTGGCTGCAGGGAGAATTTCAAGTAAGTTCCAACACAATCTGCACGCTCATTGTCACAAACTGTTCTTGATGTTGTCTCCCAAATCTGGAGTATATCGCTCCATTGTAAATTGCTGTAATGCTCTTAGGATTCCTATTCTTTAGTTTTCTTCAATCTAGGGTACTCATTGTAGTGCTTTTAGAGTTCAAAGAGCTTGACAGATTTCAACATGCATAGAATACTTGATGTTCCGCAAGCCTTGGACTGATTATGGGATTATCAATTCTAGTAATTGTGTCAAGATCTGATATTTGTAGAACTGACATGTTCTTTGAACCATACAATTCAGTTATTTAAAAGTGACCAATTCATAGACAGCGTACCAGGTTTAATTAATCTAGACACTCAGGATGCTTCAGGTTGTTCATTCTAAGCATCTCAGCCCAGCATCTCAGCCCAGAGACACTGCTCAAAACCAATGTAGCCTGTTTCCTTCATCATTGGCCATACATACAGGAGCTTGCTACCACTTTGGTAGCGGCACGATAAGTACAAGGTTCTTTTTTATGAAAAATCTCAAAATTCATCACAGCAGACACTCACATGAAAAGTTGAAAACACTTACTCCTTACAACTGTTTCAACTTTGGTTTCTTTTAGAATGGTGCGCAAGGGAAAGGAGGGTCCAGCAGACATGCACCAATCTGAACGACGGGCGATGAGGCTAGTGTCGGCGTACACCTGCAGCCATCAGCATTCCGCACAGCATCGTTTGGCCATGCAAGACTCCAATGCAAGGCGTCAACAACATGAGGCCTGGCGACGCCGGATCTTGGCAGAACTCTTCTTGGCGCTGGATCTCGATGAAGACGACCTCGGCGCGGCTAAGGCGAGCCAGTTGCAGAGAGAAACTCGAGGGAGGCGACTTGGCGGTGTAGCACAGAGGCCCGGCGGCGCGACTTGGCTACCCGGCTGCACTGCGACGCAAGGAGGCGGCTCGGCTGTGCGACGACGGTTTGCGGGAGCGGAGACATGACAGTGCGGCACGCCGTTGCGTCGGGGAGGCGGGCCGCATGGTGCGGTGGCGCGGAAGGGAGGAGCGGTGATGCAGCGGCCGTGCGGCGGGCGGGCGACCGAGCGAAACAATCGTGCAAGTGAGGGCAGACATGTCAAATGGTCATTTCCTTAATCTCTCCGAAGCTGTTGGAAGGGATATAAAAAAAGATCGGAGTGAGTAATGTGCAATGTGTGCCCTCTAAAAAGCAATGCATGGTCAGCTGGAGATGCTGCCATGGTAATCAGTCCACAGCAGTTTGACTATAGAACCGACAAGTTGGCAAAATCTATTGTGAAGAAAGCTGGAGATGCCTACCCTTGTAAATAACAGCTTCCTCATTACTCACCATCTATTCCGAATAAAGCGCCTATCACAATTTCAAGAGATGATTTGGGTACTGGGTACCAGAGTAAGAGACAATATATTCTCGTGTGATCCCTAGCATACAGATGGAAAACATTGGAAACTAAATATACATATTAGCATAGATAATGCACCCTGACCAAAATGCTACGGAGATCAGCAAGAACAGTTCTAGCGAAGTCATTCCTCATGATCGCATTATCCTTCGTTTACAACAGGGAATACCAGAGGCAGAATCATGAGAAAGGGAACCAGATGCATCAAGCGTACATCGAGCAAGTAGCCAAGTACACACAACCAATGCCAACATGTACCAACTCAGTTTTTCTTTTAAGACCACATGAACCAACTCGGCTCGGATGCCCTGGAGGTAGGGGTGAAAACTTCCGAATTCGAATAAAATTTATATGGGAAAATACATGTTTCGTATGCCCCCTTTTTTACTCTAATTGTTTCTCCATCCTTTGCTTTTTCATCTTTGTAAACTTCATGATAATACCAGTGCCAACCAAGGTTTACATTTTCGATTCTACCGCTAAAACCGGACGGTACCGGTATGTCCGGTTTTTCGGAAAACCGGAGAAACCGGACGAAAACCGGACCGAAATGTGTTTGACAAAATTTGAACCAAAATTCGTCGAAATCAGCGGTAAACCGGTCCGGTTTAACGGTAAACCGGAAAGAAAATCCGGTAAACCGGACCAAATTTCGAAAAACCGTTTCAAAAAGGAAAAAATGCAAAAAAAAGTCAAAAAATGAAAATTTGAAAAAATGAAACAAAAAATATGTAAAAAAAACTAGATCAAATTTGTAGCCCAATGGTGAAAACGAAACACGAAAATTCAATCGTTTGCTTGGTTAAACTAATCGAGAAATATTGCTAGTTCATTAAAAAAGGTTTTTCTTTTTTTTCTTCCTTTTTTCTACACTGAAACTTTCTCGATTTTTTTGACATACAAAACGATTGAATCTACATTTTTCGTTTCCACCATTGAGCTGCAAATTTGATCTAGTTTTTTTACATATTTTTTATTTCAAATTTCTTTAAATTTTCAAATTTTTTTAAAATTTAAAATGGAAAACCGGAGTACCGGGTAAACCGGACCGGACCGGTTTTTCCGGTTTTCGCGAAAACCGGTCCGGTTTACCGCGGTAAAGTAATCCTTGGTGCCAACTCCGAACCCGATCAAAAAATATGGAACAGGGTATGGGATGCAGGAATAATTATCCGTTGCTATTCGCTCCGACTTCGGATCCGAGCAAAAAATATAAGATAGGATATAGGATGAGCACTATCCATCCGTATCCGATCCGTTTTTACCCCTGGCTGGGGAATGGGATTCGGTGGGCTACGTGGGTCCTAAAGCGTCGGGTCAGATGTGGGCTGGGCGTTTAGCAACTCATGTTGTATGTGGGCCGTACATGGGCTTGCATCCAGTCCCAGAAGCCGTGCCGAACCGAAAATCCTGGCATCGTCTGGAGGGAAAGAAATTGTCTGCGAACCGTCCGCATTCGTGCGCTTTGGGGACCCTGTCCCGATTGACGACGCTTGGAGATCGGACGGAGAAGCAGGCAGACTCCGATCGGGTCTCTTCCAGTCCCGGACTCACGATATCACCTCGGCTCGGCTCAGAGAAGAACGGCACCCATCGGCTCTCTCGATTCGGCTTGGACAACTGAAAGAAAATGGAACCGACCAAAACCAACGAAGCGAGGAGACGGCGCCGACTTGATCGACGAAGCCCTAGTTTTTACCGGAGACGGCGCTGCCATAGCTCTTGCTGGAAATGAAAGCGAAAGCTGACGAGATTGAGCTGTCAACGCTCGCTGTCGAGGCCTACTCAAGGTCTCACCCAACCGACACCGCTACCCATTATCGTCGTCCATCAAGATGCTACAGCCGAGATCATGCCGCCTAGGCTACCTCCTCGCAACCTCGCCGTCGACCAGGAAGCGGCTGCCGAAATAGTGCAGCCTAAGACATCGTATATAACATGTTTCACCAGTAATAGTGCAGCCTAAGACATTGTATGGTGATTAACTGAAAGATATAACATGTTTCACCAGTAACTCAGGAGACTCAAAATCAGGAACAAACACATACATCAATTCCAGAAATTTTATTAGCAATTATACAGATTACAAAATGCAACTAGCAGCCCAAAGTTGTCAACTTAAATCAAAATAAGTGCATCCTATTACATACAACTAGTGTCACTCGAAGCATAAGCACAACGATGAGCTAGTTGCCTTGATGCCCTGCACAAAGAAGCCTTAGTTTATGTTTGTAGTTCGGAATCAATCCTTCAGTTGTCATACGCTGACCATCAAACACTGGTATGTTTCTTACTAGCCAAATGTTGCAGGCAACATCAATGAGGATCGTCGGCCAAATATTGTTATTCAGTAATTCCCGCAAAAGGTATCATGCCGGTCTGAGGGTGCGACTATGTTACTCAGCAATTCAAGCAAATTCTTGCTCAGCTCTGTCCGACGTTAGATGTCGAGCTCTGACCTGCCAGCCTCCATATTGCAGAGGACCTCTATTTTGTACTTTTGTCTTCTCGATCATTTTGCCTCCTTTAGAATCAACATGAAAATTCATCAAATGTGGGAAATCACTATCGTTTCCCACTGCAGTGAAGAGCGTTTCCGGCACTGCTAACGATCAGAGCAGGAGAGCGTCCGCCATCGTCGCCGATGGCCAGGAGGAAACGCCAACCGTCGATGACCGGGAGGCGCACCGTGTCCTTCAGTGTGGAGAGGAGAGCGCTCGGGTTCTTGTGGATGGCGGCCAGGGGAGGAAGAAGACCGTGTCGTGAACCGCGGCCGTAGCCGCCAGCCCAGATGTGAATTGCGGCGCCTTGTTCGGCAGCTCATCGCGTAACAAATCGAGCCGAGCTGATGTTTGGCCTGGAACCGATGCCAATCGAGCCCACGCTGCTTCCGTTCGATCTCCACGCGTCGTCAATCGGGACTGGGTCCGCAAAGCGCACAATGCGGCCAATTTTTTTCCCGTCTGGAGAGGGGAGCCGATCTAACGAAAGAAATGTGAGCTCACATTACAGGAGTCAGGACAATGGTTTATGACTTGGCACAACATGCATAACACCAGAAGAACATGATACTTACAGGACGCATCGTGTTCAAAACATGAATAACATCCAGAGTGCAAACTCCGTTACACGCAACGCAGGAATGATCAGCCATTTAGACAAGTTCATCCTATCCATGCCACGTTTAGTGCGAGTTGCATGCGCTGATGACCACCTCACTGTTAAGTGTCACAAAAGAAGAGCAGGAAGTATATTAACGCTAGAGACGCACCTGCAGGATACATGCAACCTTTTGCAGTCTTGTGCTCTTGTGGCGGTGTTGATTCAACCATACCCTTTTTCAGCTGTAGCAGTATCGTTTTCACTTTTCAAATCAGGGTACCAAGCATCAGGTGTTGTGGAGCCAGGTGTTAATTAAGGTTCACATTCTGAAAAGCATTTGCATGAATCTGTTGATTCAGACTTGCATGAGCTTTATTTTTGAAATAGACTGCTGAAAAAGAAAACACAACTAAACAAAACTGTTAGGTAGCACGTCCGTGCATTTTTCTTGGTGCATAATGAGTCACCCACACCAGTTTCTTGTATTGCATATATGGTCAGCTGAAAGAAGACTCCCTTGATGCAAATCAGTGCGCAAATGTTTTGCGTGCTCTCTAAAAAGCAACATATATGGTCAGATGGAGATGCTCCGATCCCTGCCATGGCCATCAGAGTTTGGTGGCAATCCATCGACCACTGTCGGTGATAGCTCTCTCCTGTTTATGTTCTGTTCTAACGGTTCAAGTGTAGCCGAACGCAATAATTTATCTAATGCCGACTTGCAGACCTGCAGTTTGACGAGATGAGCGAAAAGTTGGCAGATTCTGTTAGGGAGAAGAAGGGGTCCATCTTCGCATGATGCTGCTGCTGTCAAGCGTGTTCTGTCTTTCTGACCTGAAACTGAAAACGAGTTGAAGAAGATTGCTTCCTGTTCTTGTTCAGCAGGAGCAAATTCGTCTGAAGCAGGTCAGGCCCCATTTGTTTGGTCTGAGTCGCATTCTGATTCTGGTGTGATGGCAATGGTGATATATGCCCTGCTGCGTGGGAATGATCGTGCACAAGCACAAAGGTGATGGCACGAATGAATGGCATGTTCAGACTTGAGATTAGTTATTAGCAGATAAGATGCCTGCTGGCATGGGAAGGGTGGTGGCACGGACGTTGGTGATCGTATATTGCACGTACTAGTATCCTCGCTCTTTGTGAGATTCTCGATAGTATTATTTAGTAGTATATCTCACTGGGTTAGTCTTGTGCTCTGCGGACGAAAGATGAAGATCCCACAAGTTGCTCCCTCTCGTGGAGTAATTTATGGTATTAGACGCCGGTTGACTTGAGCTGTGCTGAGTTTGGCCGCCTGGAGCCCTTGACCTCTCTATTTTTCATAACAAAAATGCAGCGACCTCTTCTGCTGCATTTGCCTAACCATGACATTAAGCGACCTAACTGACGGCGCCGCCCACAGTTTTCTTGTTCTTTTCTGAAATAGTAGCTGGCAGGCGCATGTTTGTTTGTTCTTAATATTAGTCGCGCCGCCTCAGATGAGGTAATATAGTTAAGAATTTATACGAGTACGTATAACTGAATACTATTAGGTATATATGCGTTTTAAATATCTGAGGTGCCATGGATTGGATACTTGATGGTCAATGGCAGGGTGGCCTATTCTATCGGCATATGAAGCAGGTAGCATGCAGGGCTGTTGGTAGCCGGATCTCCGTTGCATGTGCCCGTCTCCATTGTCAAATACAGAGTGAGATACCAGCAGCAAGCAGATCATCACGTGCAGGTACCAATAAGGCAGACGCAACCAATGAAAAAAAAAATCGTTCTCCTTGCACAAACCATAGGGAGAGAGATCTGTGTTCGTTATGCCTCCTTGCCTACGTGGTATGAACTTGACTTGCTCCGAAGAATTGAACGCAATCATCTGCTGCTTAAGGCACACGCTACTTGGCGTTACTGTGCTTTCGCTTCCATTATCTTAGTTTTATAATAAATAGAGAAAAGGACAAGGGCGAAAGCTGGAAAGCATGCTCACCGTCAACTCGGTTCGTTTGGTTTCCGACGTACGAGCAACCGGATCAGGATGATCCGTGAGAAACGAATGACGCGTCTCGTTCCAGAAAAGAAGGGGCCTGGCTTGGCCTCACCTTTCAAGTACAGCTTTTCCGATCATTCCGTGTCCATACTTTCAAGTAGTGCTATATATTACTCACACTAACAACTGTATTGATTTCAGTTCGTTTTGTTTGATCCGCTGAATCAATGGGTCCGTACGTACGCAAGCAGAGATGGGCAAATCGTACAATACTGGAGAAAGTATTGGTTACCGTACACTAGTGCCCTTGAGCAATGTGTAATCAACTTGTCGATATACAGAACTAGTATAGCTGCTCGCGTATTTTTTTTTCTCCCTTGAGCAATGTGTAATCAACTTGTCGATATACAGAACTAGTATAGCTGCCCGCGTATTTTTTTTTAGAAAAAAAATACGCGGGCAGCTATACTAGTTCTGTATATCGACAAGTTGATTACACATTTTAATATTTTTATATTATTGTAAAGTTTAATATAGTTTGTTATTACTTATTTTATAATATATATTTAGAAAACAGTAAAAAAATAGATTAGAGAATTTCTCACCATCTCTCAATTTGAGTGTGAGATGAGTCATCATTTATTTTAGAAGTGAGGTCGGTTCAAACATGGCATGCTAAACAATTAACTGATGTCATGATAGGAAAAAAGAACATGTCGTGCTACAAATAAATCTTTCAAAGGAAATGTGTCATGCTAAATAAGAAAATAAGCCATGCCAGCTAGATATATCACAGTGTATTTTTATAATGGTGTATTTAGAGATTGGGATTAAGTTTTTATTGGATATTTTTATTATTCCAAAATATAGCTATTTTGGGCTCATAATGAAATGGTTGACAAATTAAAAATAAGAATTAGAGATATTTTTAGCTACTTTTTATAATTTGAATTTAGTTTTTTTGGACTTGTAATGGCATGGATGGTAATTTAGAAAGAGATGTGAAGGATATGTTTGGTTACTTTTATTATTTCGAATTTAGCTATTTTTTTAACTCATAATGACATGGTGGGTAATTTAGAAATAGGTGCGAGGGGTATTTTAGGCTATTTTTAATTATTCCGAATTTAGTTGTTTAATAAATATTTTAGGGGGTTCTCTGACTAATTGTTTTATAATGACAGTAGTGGGTAATTTTCTCTTCTTATTTTCTCGAATTAGTGTGGAAATTTTTAACAATTTTAGAGTGAACGTAGTGGCTCCTTTTCGACACCAAATATATATATAATAGATCAACAGCAGGTGGAGGGAAGGTATAGCGTGCGTGCGTACATAACAGGGTGCAGAGGCGAAGACCGGAGTCACGTGTTACGCATCTATGGAATTCAATTCCATGACCCTTGCCTGCTTCGCCTTGCAGCAATAGATGGATGCCCGCGTGGTACGGTGGTAGTGATGGCCAGGTTGCCGGCGGTGTACGGTGAGACCCATTCCGGCGACCCATCTGCTAATAAAATTAGTACTACTATAAGCAATGTCAATAGAGTAAGAACAGGTGGGAGAGGCGGGGGCCTCACACGCTGCATGCAACTAGCAATAGCACGGCAGCACCGACCGCGACCAAGGGAAGACGAAGCCGTGTCAATTGGTCTGAAAGGGCACCCGAAATTTGACCGTAACCCACACGCGGTGAGTGACGGCGTCCTCCCTCCCTGCCTTCAGTTGGTGCAGAAAAAGGAACACTCCTGTTGCGCGCGCACATATGCATGGTCAACACGATGACACACCGGACGCGCCCTCCCACATGATACACAAATCTAGGTTCTCAGGTCAAAACCTTTAATTCTAGGTCTACTTATCAGTAAATGTTGTCAAGTGACCCTCCACAAGTTAAATAAAATGTTGTCTGATTCGTCGCATATACTCCCTCTATTTATTTTTTTCTTGTCGTTCAAAGCCTTTTTTTTTTTCTGAGCGACAACAATAACAAAAAAAAAATGGTGGCAGTAATTATCAGAACAAAATGCAATAAATCTCATATAAGCCTTATATTTCATAACAAAAATGCTGAGATCATTTCTTTCTCTTGGGATGAAAAGGTAGAGTTCTTAGGGTTGGGGTTTGATTCAATCAGGAATTCAACTGTCATCATCAGGCTTAGAGGGATGTTTGTGGAAAAAAGCTGCTTCGACGGGCGTGCCACAGTTGTGGTGGAGGGGGGATTGTTGCAAGAAGAAAGTAGTGGGGTGTTGGCATGTTAAATCTTTTTTTTTTTAGCAGTGTTGGCATGTTAAATCCATGGGTATGGTGTTGGCAGGAGAAAAGGTTTAGGGTCATCTAAGCATTGTGTCGTTACTAATGGGGTTGTGTATCATAGGATGGGTGACGACGGTTGATTTTGAGAAATACTAATGTATATAATCAAGTAAAACATCACGTCATCATGTCCATGAAAAATAGTGACCGGCTAATGGTTTTCTATAGCGAGTTCGAGGAAGGAGAGAAAAAAAACAAAGAACACATTTGGTGTGCAAAGCAACGATCAACAAATACTACGTAGTTAGTACAAAAATGAGCTTGGAAAGCATTGACCAGCACACGTTTTAGGCGCCCAATGATTAGATTAGAAGACCCCTACAGCGCGCGGCTGAAATATTAGTTGCATCTCGTTGCAACGCAATCCTTTTTTTTTTCCCTTTGGGTACCAATTCGTACTCTCTTTTTTTTTGTTTCAGATGTAGTAGCATTATCGGTACTAATAACTGCTGTAGCTATCGGACCGGGTTTATGTGCAAGCAAAACACGCCATTTGGGGGACGACTAGTGACGGACGACTTGTTCTTCTTTCCCCTCTTCTTCTCTTTTCATCTGGGCTTGCGTCCTCGGCCTTCTTCCCCTGACTCTTTTGTTCTGCTTCTGCTGCTGGTCCACGGCGACCATTCCTCTCCTTCTTCTCCGTCCCCTACGCCACCAACCCGAACGAACCAAAACTTTCCTCTCTTTGGAGTTCGATTCCTCAATCCGAAGCCGAACTCCTGCTGACTTCAACATCCCCCCGCCATTCGCGCCATGATTATTCATTCCCCTTTGCTAGCTACTAGTACTACTTGTTGCTGCTGATCCCCTCCCTCCCAAAGCCTTCCTTGCTCGAGTTCGTCCACCAACAGAGAGAGCCACTCTTCCGGACCTCCTCCCAATCGCAAAGAATCGTCGATAGATAATGGCGTCGATCCGCCGGCCGCACTCGCCGGCGAAGCATCGTGACCTGCTCCGGCACCACGCCCCCTTCAACTCCTCCTCCCCGCCTTCCTCCCCTCTCCGCCACTCTCTTCCTCCTCCTCCTCGCCGAGGAAGACAGGCTACCCGCACCCCTTCCTCTTCTTCTCCCGCCGCCCGCTCCCGCGCTTCGCCGCCTTCTTCCTCCTCGGCTCCTTCCTCGGCCTGCTCCACTTCCTCTCCCACCTCCCGCAGGCCACGCACATCCACCCCTCACCTTCCTCCTCTCTCCTCCTCCTCCCCCCTCCCACCTCCCACCGCCTCATCCACGACGACGACGACCCCGTCTCCGACCGGACCAAGCTGCTCATCGTCGTCACGCCCACGCGCACCCGCGCCGCTCAGGCCTTCTACCTCAGCCGGATGGGCCAGACGCTGCGCCTCGTCGACCCGCCCGTGCTCTGGCTCGTCGTCGAGGCCGGCAAGCCAACCCCCGAGGCCGCCGCCGCGCTGCGACGCACCGCCGTCATGCACCGCTACGTTGGCTGCTGCGAAAAGCTCAACGCCTCCTCCACCTCGCCCCGAGACTACCGCCCGCACCAGATGAATGCCGCGCTCGAGCTCGTCGAGAACCACAGACTCGACGGCATCGTCTACTTCGCCGACGAGGAGGGTGTATACTCGCTACAGCTCTTCCACCGCCTGCGCGAAATCAGGTACCACAACCCCCAGATTCAGGGGTGACCGCACTTGACAAGAAAAAAAAGGTGCCATCTTTGATTGATGATGGTGAAACATTTGGTACAGTAGCAGAACAAATAATACATCTTTATTTAAGGCCAATTGCTCAAACAAGATTTCAAGGGACTTCAAGTTTGCTGTTGTGCTGTCTGAATCAGAGTCCAGCATTCAATCTTTTCACGGAAGGCATTCCTTCTGAATACTCCACTTGACTGAATGTGCTCAAAACTCTTTACATTTGGTAGAATCTGTGATTTGCTTTGCAGGTCTTCATTGGAATTCATATATAATTTAGCACCATTTCACCCCTAGAAAGAAAGAAAGAAAAGAAAAAACATCAGCTGCCTAGTAATCTGGCAAACATGCATTCAAACCTCATATTATTCTATTCTACTTAAAAAACTGGATGCTGCATGAAAACCTAGTTGTTGACTTGTTGCAAACTGTGTCATGAATGATTAGGAGGTTTGGCACATGGCCTGTTCCATTCATCTCCGAAAACACAAAGGATGGTGTGGTGCTTCAAGGCCCTGTGTGTAAACAGGGCCAAGTTGTGGGATGGCATACAAGTGAGGATGGCAGCAAGCTCCCAAGATTTCATGTTGCTATGTCGGGTTTCGCATTCAATAGCACCATGCTGTGGGATGACAGGCTCAGATCCCATTTGGCATGGAATTCAATCCGGCATCCAGACACGACCAAAGAGGGTTTCGAAGTAAGTTTCTTTTCAGTTTCCTGAGTTACATACTAAGTTATTAATGCTTTGTAGACCAATACTACATTCTTATCCATGCTGCGAACAAAGCTATGTAGGAAGTTGATTGAAGTGCTCTCTTTTTGAACTATTACACCAGTTCTGGATATGTGAAAGTGATAAAATGGAGAAATCACATTGCAATAAAAACTCCAATAAAACGTGACTAGAAAATTGTTGTCTAGCCATCAAACACATGGTGGTCACCTAATTGGAGACCTTTCTGCTCCCTTGTCTGGACTTGGGGTTCTATTGCCTTTCTGCGTGTAGTATAGCAGCTGAGATAGTTGTTCTTTGCAGGGAACCACGTTTGTAGAGCAACTAGTGGAGGATGAAAGCCAGATGGAAGGCATACCTGCTGACTGCTCTCAAATAATGAACTGGCATGTGCCATTTGGATCTGAGAACCTTGCCTATCCTAAAGGATGGAGAGTTGCGACCAATCTGGATGTGATTATCCCTCTAAAATAGTATCACCAACTGTGGTCTTCCAAGCACTAACTTCTTTGACAGGTTTGTTTTTTACTGATCAGAAATCTGCTTTGTTCTCTACACATGGAATATCAGTTTTACCCACTATACATTCTTTAGCATGTCACTAGCATATATACAAAAGGCTTATTCAGCTTCCCTTCACTTGTCTTTTGTATCCCAATGATATCTGGGCACACTATTTTTATCTACATGTCCTCTGATTGAGACTCCTTTCAACTTTGATCTAGCCTGAGCCTATGAGGTTTATTACAGCTGGATTTCACTTTCTATACCCCTTTTTGTTTGCTTCAAAACATTTGTGTCATATCACCTGTTCTTTCAATTCTGAAAGTAAAATGTTTGATAGATACTTCAGTTTTTGAAAGCAAAATAAAAATAAAAATCCACTTATCATATCCATTCCAGAAGCATCCAGTATTTTGCTTTGGATCTGCTAAGATGTTTATTAGAAGCGTGATTCAAAATTATAGAGCTCTACTTGAGAATGAATGGATCACCACAATCTTTTTAAGTTCTATAAATGGACTATCTATTTGTTTCTTTCCACCTCTGATCACAGCTAATTAGTCGATATGGTGTTTCAGGTGTATGTATACTGTAGAGTTAAGCCATGAAGCTTTTGCTTGACATGTTGAGAAGAATCCCTGATTGACTTCTTCTGAGAAACAACTCTTGAGGAAGGGGAGGAAACAACTCTTGAGGAAGGGGAGGTTTTCGGTTTTGCGCATCCTCGCTTGGAATCTGTTGCTATAGTGAAATTACTTTTAGGAGCAACTTTTGGGAAATATTTTGTAGGATGATTAGTGCAGTATCAACAAAGAAGACATCCCGCTGCTGTGTATATGGTGTTTGTAGCAATTTATATTCATTTTTGAGTTCAAAAGCCAAAAGGCCATATATACAAAGGTTTAAATCTTTCGAGTAGGTTATGTTACTTCAGAACTTTCAGAGAGATGTCTTGTTTTTTCAAGTGCAGTGTACCACAGCATTTGAGTGCGACACTCAGCTACTGGCAGAAGGCAGGTTTTGACTTATGAGGGTGCAAACAGTGTGATGTGTAGTGAATGTACATATGATAGCTAACATGATATGAAATATATAAAAAAAATGAGAAATATTGAGACTGAGGGGTCAAGTCACCAGATGCTCTAAACAAACCTATTAACAATCAGAATTTGAAAATGAAGGAAATATCGAGGAACAAAAATCATGCCAATAGCCCTCCTGTCAAAAGAAAAGGAAAACTGGGTGCATGTGTACTAACTGGCTTCATATTGCTTAGCGTGCCCATTGCAGCAATCCAGAGACATAGCCAGCATGGTCACAGGATCCAAATATTACAAGTTGTCTCATACAAAAAGACTGCTCATCTAATCTCTCAAGCTATAATTTCAATCTCTCCCATCAGCGGATCATTAAGCCTTGCATCCCTTGAGTTCCTTCGTCAGTGATTTTGTTGGCTTGGATAGTGCTGATAGCACTGGCAACGTTTCCCTGGACCATAATTTAAAGACAACCATATCAGAACCGTAAATATTAACAGCCTACAGCCTGATACACCAGTGGTCTCTCCAAATAGCATGTTTAAATCAAGTTGCGAAGTAGATATGAAAGTAGATACCCTCCAAACTCCAAGCTTTGTGCGCAGAGCCTGCCACTGTGGCATCCCAAAGATCCTCTCAGTATGCCGGCTGAAAATTGTACAGCAGACCACATATCAACCAAAATAAGGGCATAATATTGTAGGATAAACAACCATGATCCGTAGCTATGAAATGGAGAGAATGGAAGAGTAAATACCTGACAATGACAGTCTGATTAAGCTGGTCGACCTTGCAATCCAATATCTTCAATGCAATTGCTTTCACGATCCAGCACTCCACCTCATCCTCATTGATCTAAAAATGCAAAGAAAAAGTCAATAAAAAGGATCAAGCAAGTGGACAATAGAAGAGTTGGAACAGTCAGTAACCTTTAGTGCGTCTGTGATAGCAGAATAAGGGATTTCACCAGAGCAGCGGCTGCTCAAATCAAGCAAAGACATGAGCCGCATTTTTGTTATGCACTCCTCATGAACCAATCCTGTCAGATTGTTCAAAAATCAAGAAATGAAGCCAAAATATTTGAGATAATAGAATAAGGATATTGGGTGTCCAACAAGTGAGCGCATACCATGATCTTTTAGCAAGGTAGAGTTAGCAGCCTGAAACTCTAAATAGGAATCAAGCCTCTGAGTGAGGAATATCTTTAAGAGCTCGTAAACCAACCCATACTTTTCATCCTTCTCAAGTTGTGCAACAGCTGGCATATTGAGAAGATCACACTGCAATGGCAATATAATTTCATCAATCCCACAATATATAGCAAATGCAGGGTTATGAAGTATAGACTATATGTGCACTTTTTCGATATTCAAATTCAATAGCCCAGATATATCCGTATTCACTATTGGCAAAAAGGTGAAACTCAATATAATACGAGTGATGGAACAAATTAGTGAAAAAGATTATCCAACTATCTGAAGTACATACACATGTTAGTATACCGCTATGTTGATGACATCGATTTGTAATGTCACAAATATAGCTGTGAAGAGAGTGCAAGAACGATAATTCATACAGATACCGCTAAAGAATCTTTTGTTCATGAAACAACATTGACATAATACTAACAGACTACAACTGTAGGATCAGCCAGCTTCAAATTAGTTGAAAAGGTTCTGTTGCAACTGATTTGACGAAATAGATCAGGACAAATCATCTTGAAGCTGCATTATCTTACGCCCAAGGTTTGTACCCCACAGAGGCATAGCGTGGAGAAAAAGTACCTGAAAGAGAGTTGACGACTTCACAAACTCAATGATTGCTGCGACAGCCTCTTCCTTCGCAGCACCAATGGCATCAGCATCTTCTTCAGATCCCTTGAAAGTGTCAAGGTACTTGTTCAGAAAGTTGAAGTATTCCTTGCTCATGCTGTAAATCATTAGGGGGGAAAAGGGTTAAATTGCATGAATGCAAATCTCGCTGGTGAAATATGTCTAAGCACATAAATCTATCTAGTAACTAAAAAGCAAGGCGTGGTGTACCCCTTCTGGTCTTTGAGGATCCTGGCAACAGCAAGGAACAGCTCCCTCTGCTCCACATTGCCAATGCCCCAGTCGCTGACGAAGCTGTCTATGTTCTTAAAAGAAGGGATGATGTACTCGGCAGCCTTGCCGGCAGTGGCGAGCTCAAGAGCCTTCTTGTAGACAAATGCTTTGCCGTTTGGGCTCGGGAGCAGCAGGTTGTACAAGCTGAACAGACTACACACGCATACATTGTGAAGGAGCTGTAAGCGAACCTTGAATCCAAGCAGTGGACAATCCAATTGACAAAACGCGCACTGGGTTGTTGCTTACACTTTGAGGCGCAGCGCCGGCTTGTCATCGGGTTGGTGGCTGAGCTTGTCGCAGATGTCGCGAGCGATCTGCAACGCCTCGGCCTCGGTTCCAGCCTTGGTGACGAGGCTGCAGATGACGGACAGGATGCACTCGAGATCTGGCGCAAAGCAAGAACAAGGCGGCTCAATTGAAGGAGAAGCAAGCAAACGTTTACTAAGAATGAATAGAGAGAGAGAGAGAGAGAGAGAGAGAGCATACCTTTGTCCGGGACGCGCGAGGACTTGAGGAGCAGGTCGGCGGAGGCGAGCATGAGGGACGCCATGTCGACCCATCGGCCGGCGAGGATGTGCTCCTGCGCCTCGAGGCAGAGGCGGGCGACCTCGGGCTCGGCGACCTCCGGGCCCGCGTCGGCCCAGGCGAGCTCGGCGGTGAAGCGCACCACCGCCAGCATCGGCTCCTCCTCCGTCGTGTTCACGATCGTCGCCATCTTGTCTTGTGTAGCCGGAGCTGTCGCCGCCGCCGCCGCCGCCGGAAAGAGTGAGGGATTGGGGATTGCGAGTGGCGGCGAAAGGAGAAAACCCTAAAACCCGATGCGGTGCGGCTTGAGCCCACGAGTCAGCTATCTCACGCGCCAGCTGTTGGATCAGGAACCGACGGCCAGTGGTGTAGTGTGGTTGCGTTGTCCGTACTTCGATCCAAAGGCACTCTCATTTTGCCCAAGTGCTGTAAAACAAATTTTTACAGCTCATAGAAACCTTTAAACAAATTTTCTACTTAATCTACTTCTCTGAACGTTGTATTATTAGTTTCTCCTCATACAATTCATATTTTTAGTTTGAAGTTTGTATGGTTAAAGAGAACATTGTACACTATGTTATAAAATACATATAAGACACAGGATACCACTAAATTCTTTTACACGCAATAGAAAATTGTCCATGAAAAAAAAATTACCTGTAACACAGACACGACTCAATGTTGACCCGCGTGCAAGGGCCATGAACCAAACACGCTCTAATGACTCCTTGAGTCAAATTAGAGGTACACGAGAGGGTCAGTACCAAGCGTGTCAACAATGGTTCTGGTCGTGTCTCGTTGCCAATATTTTTCTGTCAAGGTAGCAGTGAAGGTTCACGGACAACAGTAGCCCACTTAAAAATGCCCACGCGATGCACAGTTTGATAATGGGGATCACTGGGCAAAATTTGATAACCTGTGTTACAGCTGCTCCTTTCTGTTAGAACGGCAGGCAGGCAGAATGCCCACGCGATGCAACGAAAAATAAATTAATTTATCGTATAACGTGTATCCCGTCAAGTTGCACCAGATAAATATATAAAACATTCATTCTTCACAGTAGCTTGCATTACCAGCTAACACCATTTCATTATGGTCATGCTATAGGTAGTATCATATACAGCCGTCTTGATTCTAGGCCACAATCCCGCAATCATTTTCACATGCAATCCTCGTTGCTGACTGAAATCATGGGGAAAAATTATCTTCACATTGATCCTGACAAGCCATTCTTTCTACATTACATATGGCTGGGAATGCCACACCCTTTTTCTTTTTCACTGTAATAATAATCGGACTACAACAGAATTTAACCAATAAATCTTCGCAAGCGAAGAACAAAATGAGAAAAAGAAAAGACATCATATTATTGGTTCTCTGTAAACTGAATACTCTCTGCTGAACACAAATCTGCAGAGGTCTGATGATGGAGGGAAGCTGTGGCTTCTACGTAAGTGTTGAACAGGATAAAGTTCTCAATCTTCTGCAGTCGAATGGTTGCGAGCTGGGGCTTCTGTGTCAGCCGCATGATCAGCTGCCAACCTTTCCTCAAGAACCCTCTCACCACGCTCCCTATAACAGATAAAATGGACCTGGTCAGCTCTAGAGTGGCAAAACAATTGGTAGTATTTCAGAGAAGCAATGATTTCCATCTTCTCAGTTTTACGGCACCAGTCTCATAGTTGCATGTAAGTACTATGCAAAAGAGTATCACTACTGCTATGACATTAGACCTACTAGTGGCACTTCAAGTAAAATACTAGTGTCATCATAATCAAACACAAGTGTGAGCAGCAAATACTAGTGGATTGTTTAGTTGTTGCAGTTTGTTTCTTTTCTTTTGTTGTTTGCTCTTTTTTCCCTAGGCCTGCGTGCTATTAGGAATGGAGCTTTTTAAACCTTGTAACTTTGAAAGCTGTATGCATCTTTTCGATGCAGAGGCTGGAATATCAATATATTCCCGCTTCTAAAAAAAAAGCAAATACAATCGAGGCATCACCCCAGTCGACAAGAGAAAAGTATATACCTTCTTCTTGATGCCTTGGCAGGATCTGTAACTGGGAGGGCCAGTTCAGAAGGCTTAGACCTTGCACACAGCATCCGGTCGAATAGGTTGGCGACAGGGTCTGTGACCGGCCTGCAAGAAAGATAAAAACGGAATGTTATCAAAGTGAGATCAATAGTGCGTGTTTGCTTAAAAATAATAAAAATGTTTGCTGGTGTCAAGGAAATATTTGAAAGTTTACCGCATGACATCTGGGAACAAACTGGGGAAGGAGAAGTCATCACTTGGGTCACCCTTTAGTCCTGTCAGTGGGTTCCTTTGGAAGTATCTAAGGTAAAGCCAACTAACATACATCCCAGAAACCAAAGTTGGCAGGAAGTTGATGGAATCAGGCACAATGAAGGCCATGATAGATGAGAAACATACGACAAAGAATGGCATCCACTGCAGATATAAGAGCGAAACAAAAAGGAAGAATTCAGCATTAAAAAAAAAATTCTAGCATGTTACTGAAAAAGTATATAGTGAGTGTAATATAGTTGCAGGACTGTAAATCACAGAACAGTAGTTCAACGATATACCTTTGCCTTTATTTTCCAGAAAAAGCACATGGGCAGCTCAAGGTTTGGTAAGAGTTGCTTCAGGGCCACAAGAAAACCAGCAAGGCAACCATGGAAGCCAGAGAGTGGTGTGACACTGTACAGCATGGAATAAAGATGTTAGCTAGTGATTGTAACATACACATATTTCGTTTTTAATTTAGCAATAGCAGCATTAGAAGTATGTTGATTTGATAGAATCAAATGTGAACCAGAGCACATCAACTGGCTATTTTAATACAAATGTGCACGGGCCCAAAGCACAGCAAAAGAACTAAGAGCAATGTCTAGCAAATGGTAATCGAGGCACATCAATACACTGAATGACGGCTTACAGGGAGCTCCCCTTTCAACTGACAAGGCAAGTGTGGTATAAAAGTAATCGTACTACATCAAGCTGTGTATTATTAATTCTTTACTATCAGTCTAAGAATATGGTATAATTCAATAGGGATGAATAGTCAATTGACAGTGAAAATAAGAATATTAAATGCAAGTAAGAAAAGCGATGCCTGTTACATGTTAATCAGTAATACAAACATTTGAATAGGATGAGTGATGGTTTAGAACTTACAGGAAGCTCTCCTTTCCAGTGACATAGTACAGTGCAATAGCAAAGAAGAACGCAAGGATGCCACATATGGAGTTGACCAAAATAATGAATTTCAGGAACTCCTTGCGGCCCCATACAGGTTCAATGTCCTTCCCACAGAAGAGAAGACCAAGAGAACTGCCAATAGCCTGTAAAGCAAATTTTGGTTGGTGAGATTAGGCATAGAGCAATGAAACAGTGTGTAATTAGGCTGTACTGTCATGCCACCCTCCTTTTCTTTCCACATTTTAGACTACTACGGTCACAAACAGCTTGTTGTGGTGAATATGAAATTAAGCATCATATCATTTGATTCAGCTCCAATGTTTGTCTCAGAGAATAGTAGTAATTCGGAAGAAACTGAACTCACCCCTGGAAGAACTTGTTCGATGTAACCAGCGGTGAAGACGGTCCATACATATGGGATCGTCCTGCAGAATGGCAAACAGATTGAGGAATGCAATTGAGCTACCATTTTGCACAAAGTTGCTTCTTTTATGTAGCTTGGTGTGAATCCAAAGGCCGCTTCTTACTTTGATGGGATGATGGCTAGGTAGTTGAGGGATGAGGGAAGGAGCTGGAGCAGCACATAACCGCCGATGAGAACGACGACGAGGCCCTTGCAGGTGCGGGTGAACTCCTTGCCGGGGACCTGCAGATAGAAACATCGCACAAAAACAAATGAGCCGGTAGCAACCGGTAATGCAGCAAAGCAGATCTGAATGCGAGCATTATGAAACACAATGAAGCGCGCGGCGTGGCTAAGCAAACATTCCGGCCGGCTTGCACTACGGCCGGTCAACGCCGCGAGGTCCCAGATCCCAAAGCCGTCCCGTCAGATCTCGCAATTCACACCAAGAAAAGAAATAAACTCGGTTGGTGGCAGAGGTTGGTAGGATGGACGGAGGGGGTGAAGCCGGCCGGAGGAAGCACTGGCGGCAACCACCAGATCTCCGGCGCGGCGGAAGCTACCAACGCGAGATCCAATCACTTGGCACACCAGAACCGCCGCTTCAGCAGCTCAGAAAGCTCAATTCCGACGCAGGCCAAGCATTTAAGCAAGCTAGCAAGACGGCCACCGACCCCCCGGACAGCAAGAAGACAAGCAAGAAGGGTAGTGGCGCTTACGACGGCGGGCGGTGCTCCGGCCGGTTCAGCTCCTTCGGCCGCAGCCGTGGCGGAAGGCTCCTGCAGCGGCTGGCTCTCCATCATTACTCCGCCTCTCAGATCTCCCTCTCCTGCCGGCCCCTGCTTCTGGGTTTGGTGGAGACGTGGAGTGGTGGCAATAAGAGGAGAGCACGAGGAGGGTTGTTGGGTCACTCTCCGCTCCGGTCAACCCTTCCTCAAACAAAGCTTCCCCCTTTCGTGCTTTGCCGTTCGTTGCTCAGCTCAGCAACGCGCAGCACAAGAGAGGAAGGAGAAGCAGCCACTCCCGGTCTCCGTCCGACCACTCAGCCGCTTCTTCTCCATCCCTCCCTAAATCGTGTCTATTTCGCCTAACCTTCCTTAGTTTTTTTTCAGTGGGCCCACCCCACCATTAATCTACCACCAATATCCTACTCTCTTGCTGCAACCAAGTCAAACGTGCCAACCACTGTTAGGAGCCCATTATTTTTGTCTTTTGAGCGACAAGGAAAAATAGGGTAATACACCTAACTATATATATTGTTGAACCAATTCAGTGATACTACACCCTTTTCAATTTTTAAATTTATATGTCGTTAGTTTTCATATGCATATAGAAGATTGAAGAGCGTACTATCTAAAAATGCTATTTTCAAAATTGAACGTCCCAAAGCTATCATACCAAATGGTAAGTATAGCGCGGTTGAAGTATTCAATTCTCAAAGAATCTTAAAAGGGTTAATTTAGAACACACTTGCGCTTGGAAGACAACTGGAACAAAAATATACTTTTTTAGAGTTTTGAATCAATAAAAATACCATCATGACTTTTCTGCAAATAATTGGACCGAGCTGTACACAATTTACATTTTCCCAATCACATGGCAGTGATATTTGTTAATATGAATATGCCATTATACATAGGAGGATTATCAATGTAGTTCTCCCCAGAGCAAATTAAAGTAAATAGTAAATTACTCATTTTTCTGCGTGTTGGAATGCAAGTCAAACGTGCCAACTACTGCAAAAAGAGAGTCCATTATGTTTCTTTTGAGTTTAAGATAATATGTTCAACCACTAGTAACAACTTTTTGATGATAGAACCATCTAAAACGTTATAACTGAAATTTGAACTTGCCAAAAGCTATTGTGCCAACGTTGAGTTCTGCGAGTATCTCATGAAAGATTCATTTGGTGTGCTTATGTATGTTGCTTAGAAAAGTTGGAACCGTAAAGTTTCGTTTGAAAACTCAAAGTAGATGAAGATGTCAAAATATGTTATTTGATCCTAATAAGATTCTTAAGCCAATCAGAAACTAGGCTACCGGTTTGGATCGGTTACCGACGATTTTGACTGGTAATCGAGATAGTGAGCAAAATTGCGAAAAAGAAGGTAAAAATGTAGGAAATTTAAATAAATACAACATAAAACATAGTTTTTAACATATTAATTACAACACTGGATACAAACATACATCTCAAACCCATGGGACATCCCATTGTGGATTGTTCATGGAGTTTGTACTTCTCCGTACAAGCAATGCACATACAAAAAAAATGCGGTTCCTCTCGCCAATTTGACAATGCTCCAAATGGTCGCTATTGCCAACTGCAAATTGCCTACTTACAAATTTATTCAGTTAACAGAGAAAACAATAAAAGAAAAAAGGAAGGCGACCTCACCTTTCCCCGCGGGCATCGGCAAACCACAGCGGAAGAACCGGTTACCGGCGTCGAGGCTCGGTAGCCGGGCGCCTCCATCGCCTAGGCGAGGTAATCGACCCGGCATCGCCCCCACGCCTCGGTTGCCGACGATTCCAGGCCGATTATCGACGATTCACGACCGGTTACCGAAGGGCGCCGACGGACAGCTTCGATTATAATCGGGACGACGACGGAGGGCGGCTCCGGCGACTGGATTCGGGCGGAGGGTGACGGGTTGGGGCGGCGCTGGGGTGGGGAACCATCGGGAGTGCAGGATGTGGTCACAAGCAACCAATAATGCGACCGGAGGAAGGAGATAAGGTTCCTTTTCTTCTTTTTTTTCATTTATTTTCACCTAGAAATCTTCCGGCATTTTTTTGACCCATCAAACAAACTCGTTTTTGTGAACCGTTTCCACCAATGTGCTGCAAATGACGTCTAGTTTATTTACATATTTTTTGTTTTAAATATTTTCAAATTTTTTAAAAAATTCAAATTCGAATTTCGAAAACCGGTGTACCGGACTTACCGGTCCGCGGACCGGTAAGTCCGGTAATCGCGGTTACCGGCCGGTAACCGTCGATATTGAAAACCCTGGTTACAGCGCATAGAACATTGTGGATAGGAACATATTTCAAATTGTCGCTGTAGCCTGTGGCTAATCCCAGAGCTCAACCTGAAGATGAAATATCAAACAAGCAATAAATTGGTTCCCACTTTTCATTATGATTGTGTTTATTTATTGTGGCACGTTTGCTGCACACGTTGGTGATGGGTCATGTGTTTCTGTTTTCGCAGAACAACCGCTGATCGTGCTGGTGACGTTTTGGGGTTGCATCGTTTGCACGTTAACTGCAGCTCGCTGTCACCTGTGTTCTTTTGGGTGCTCATGAGCGAGCACACCAGAGGGATTAGTAGGTAAATCCCCTTCCAAATGCTGAAGCATGGAACCGTAATGATCCAACAAACATTAAACACATGGCTGTTAAAAATGAAATCTGTGAATCGAGACGTAGACTAAGCACAGGCTCGTCTTCCACATCGGCTTGGAAAAGGTGAGTCGGGCAGATGTTGCTTTCTTGCACTTTGGTTCCCGTGAAGCGGACAGGCCACCGAAAAATGTCATTTCGTGTGAATTCATTGAATGAATTTCATCATACTTATAATGAGTTTCTTGTTTTTCTTCTTATTGTAGAAAGGGGCTCGACCCATTAAACAAAGCCAGCCCATCTCAGCTAACGGCCCATTTTCTTTCAAATCAAAAGGCCCAGATCAGAAACAAAAGAGGAATCTCGTCGTAACCCTCCGTCCGCGCAGAGCCGCAGCCATGGAGGAAGAGAACACACAGCCGCCGCCGCCGCCGCAGCCTGAGCTCGCCGGAGAGAAGCGCAAGAGGGAGGAGACCTCGCCCGATGCTTCCGCCGAAGAAGCATCAGCCGCTTCCGCTGGTGGTGAGGATGCGGCCACCAACGGTGGCTCCCGGCACCCGATGTGGAAGACGAGCCTGTGCTCTTTCTTCCGCCGCCGCGGCGCCGGCGCCGAGGGTTGCAGCCACGGGGAGTCATGTCGGTACGCGCACACGGAAGAGGAGCTCCGGCCGCGCCCCGACGGCACGTGGGACCCCACCTCCGACCGCGCCAAGAAGCTCCGCAAGGTCGCCGAGGAGGCACAGGAGGAGGCCGAGGAGGAGGTGACGGTGGATGAGCAAAATCTGGACAAGTGCCTCGTCGGGCTTCCCAGAGGGTGGACGGCCGACAGGCTCAAGGCCTTTCTCAGTGATCAGGCAAGTGTTACTTCAGTGCAGGGTTTATCCAGTGTTTATCAGTGTTAACCACTATGCTTTGTTGTCATCAGCAACGAGTATTAGATATTGGCACTACGAATGAGCAGTATAAATTTAAACACCCTAGTAGAACTGATATCACTTCATAAAGCCTGGATTTGAAACTTATTAGTCGGCAAGCTATGCATACCACTGGGCAATGGGCGTGAACTAGTGCTTATATATTCAAATAAATCCTTGTAAACTGACAGTAAAGTATCATGTATCAATCATTGTAAGCAATGTCGACTAGTAACTGCAAACACTCCTTAGGCAATGTCAGGAGTCCTTTGATGAAAGGGGCTGGGGAAAGCATGGACCCCAAAATCCTACACTAATGAATATTAGCGCAACTGGCATTCCTGAGGAGTTCTACATTTGTATATTCACAACCCTCACACACACCATTCAATAGGTACAAACCATGTAGCAAAGAGACCAATTCATAAGACCCATACACTGACGAACCATGTAGACGAGAAGCCATGAACCTGACTAGAAGAGGTTGTCCCACCCATGAGTAAATATTTTATAGTAGCCTCATTAGACCCTCGATCTCCCTTTTTATATCCAGGCAATAGGTACACACATAAACTGAAACATTCTAACGATACAAGTACACTTATTATTTGCTGTTGTTTTGCTCTCTAGGATAAGATTATTACTTGCATCTAAACCCATAACGCATAAAACTTATTTATGTGTTGTGTGGAAGTTGAAGTCCCAAACCCCAGAGATGAATCACATGCGTATCTTGTATTCTTGTGTAATAAACTCTCATGATATTTATGCACCTTTTCATTTTCTTCCTGTGAAAAAAAATGCTAAATGAGTTGTGGGACTGCAAAAACTCATTTCTTGCCTAAAACATACTCTAACCATCAAAATATAATTTACTTCATCCATCAGCTAAATAACAACTTACAGTGTGATCTAATTGGAGGGTCATGTTGCCAAATATTTATTTTTGGGACAGAGGAATCTGTCTTAGCATTTGTGAGTCCTGGTGTTTTATGCCAAGTTGCCAACCTAATGCTAGAAGTCAAATGACGGTGCTGCAGGGGATTTCATATGCAACAGCAAAAAAGAAGAAGGGAATGACAGTTGGTTTTGTGACTTTTGAAAGTATCGAACAATTGAAAAATGCTATTCAGGTAATTATCTGTTTTTCATACTGGCTTTATTGCGTATATTCACGAGTAACCTTGGATTTTTACCCCTTGACTTAAGTAGGTCCTTAAGGAGAATCCTTCTGGTGGAAAGGAAATAAAGATAGCAGACGCCAATCGTAGGTCACATCAAAAAGTTCACATCGACAGGCCTGTTTCTGATAATGGAACATCCACAGAAAATAGTAGTAATCCTGCTACTGGTGCTGGGGAAACATCTGCACCTGAAGCGGTTGGCTCGGGCAAGAAAAGTGCCCGTGATGCTGTTACTCCCCTTGCCCATATGTCTTACAACGATCAGCTAGAACACAAAAAACATTCAATGGCACAGATACTGAAGCGGCTTGTAAGATAATATGCATACTCTTGTACTTCTTTAAACAATGATCAATTTGATATTGCTGATCACTTTTCTTTCTTCTGATGTAGACTCGCAATGCTAGGAAAGCTTGCCCACCTGCTGTTCCCCTTCCTAATTGGGTTTTTAAATCAAAAGAAATCGGTAACCTCCTAATCTTAATATGTTCCAGTTGTTATTTTGGTTCTCAATAATTTGTATCAGGCTCGTTCAATATTTGAAAGAAGCTTAGCACTGTTTACCTTCCCTCATCAAATATAATTCCACTCATACCTTATTTTGGTTTCAGCTATATCTAATTCTAGCTTCATCAGTGATGATTCTTTCCAAGTGCTTTTATGCACTGTAAAAATCTGTTTCTATAAAAGTTGGTTATATGTCTTTTTTGTAAGAGCTTTTATGAAGAATAATATGAAGAAACATAATGCATATTTGGATATTTTATAAGAGGGGGGGGGGGGGGGGGGGGCGTGGAGCTAGTTGCAGGGTGTGGCGAGCAAAGAGACATGGTCATTACAGGAAAAATTGATGCGTCTTTTGGTGTATTTTCTGCAGAAAAACAATACTTCTCTAAAAATAAAACTTAATTCAGGGGGTGGGGCAAGGCCACCCCTGGCCTTAATGAAGCTCTGCCAGTGAGCTAATATTGCTAATAATCAACTATGCAAATATCTCTTCAAAACAGAAGTATTAGTCATCGCATGTATATAGGAATAATTTGATGGAACTACTTCTTTTCCATCGTATTGTTTTGTTTCTGTTTATTATGTTTCGATTCATACAATTTTGATCAACTGAATACCGATTCTATCTTTCGAACCTCCATGATCCTATGGTAGTAGTGGTCAGTGGAACTCTTTCAGTTTTGCAATTGTGTCTATCTTCCGTTATGCAGCATGATACAATTGTGTCAGCAGCATGATATCTTCCTTTGGCTAGACTCCCTCCCTTAGTCTTTTGTTCCCTCTACTTATGTTTTGATATATTAACATATTTATCACAGTAGGTCCTCCTCTACCGTACCGTCGTCAAAAAAATCATGTCAGCAGCATATGATTGGTTCATATTGTTAGGCAAAGATAGAAAATGTGGCAAAAGTTAACATAAATTGTGCAGCCCAAAAAATCTCTTAACCAGAAGAAAATGTGATATATTTTACATACAGCATAGATGAGTTTCATTTGGCACAGTTTCTGAGCTGCTTGATGAGTAATCTAAAGTATTTGGAACATGCCCATCTCATTATCCTGATTTTTGAACGAGGAGGCCTGTGAATGATTGCGTTTTCAGCTTTTGCTGTATGAGACCACATATGCATCACTTCTTGGTGTTCTTCATAGGGTAGCTGTTGTTGAGACAGATAGGATGCACTATTCTGGTCTGTTCAATGACTATTCGTGCTTCTATTCGTGAAAATGGTATTCTGTTTCCTGCTTTTTTAGTCTACTAATTATCTATCCAATTATCCAGGTGGTCTTCCTTGCAAACTTGAAGGCATTTTAGAGTCCCCAGTTGTCAATGGGTACCGTAACAAGTGCGAGTTCTCTGTAGGATATTCTTTGGAGGGCAAAAAGACAGTGGGATTTATGCTTGGAAATTTCAGGTTGGTTTACTTGCTTCTCATTTTCTCTGTTGCTATTACTCCAGTAATAATGAATGGAACCATAAAATTCTAGGGAAGGTGTGACTGCTGTGGAGGAACCTGTGAACTGCCCAAATGTCTCAGAAATTTCTTGCAAATATGCTCTGATGTTCCAAGATTTTCTGCAGTCATCAAGCTTGCCTCTGTGGAGCAAAATTGATAATTCTGGGTTTTGGCGCCAATTCACAGTATGATCTATATAAAATCCTAAGCTAGATTCTTTTATTTTTGTTTGTATTGGGATTTGGAAAGCACCTTACGCTCAGATTGTCTCAGGTTCGTGAGGGTAGGAGTCCAGCTCAAGCTGTTTCACAGAATGCAGAATCACAAATTTCAGAAGTCATGCTTATTGTGCAGGTAATTTTGAGTGAAAATGCATCGGTAGTGTGGCTTCATTGCACTATAACGTTTCCTATTTCCTTATCATGGATAGTCCAGCTAACATCGCCTGTACTTTCATTTCAGGTGTGTTCAACAGGTGTTGATGAGGCTCTAATGAAAGAAGAGTTTAACAAGCTGTCTGCTGCCCTGCTACAAGGAGCAGCAACATGCTCGCCTCCATTGCCTCTGACAGCTATGGTAGTTCAAGTAAGTGTGCCTATCTGCTTCAGAGCTATGATTTTTGTGCTTGTCTCCCTTCGTTCTGTTTAATCTTGATGGGCTGTTCTTCGTAACTTTGTTTCTGTTGCTAAGTGTATTTTACTTTACTGTGGTATCCAGTATCCATAAGTTGTTAGAATTACAGCGTTACGGTGGTCTGTGTCAACCAGGGGTGAGCCTAGGATTGCACAGGGCCTTGGGCTCGCTGTGTATATGAATGTTAGGAAGATGTCCATTATATAAATGGTCCTAGACTTGGGGCATGGCCTATGTTTCCCTAGTTTTAGGACTGCCACTGGGTGTCAACCTAGAAATCCTATTTAAAGTTCAGCTGGGAGTATTTATAAGCGCCGGCAGCATCGAACTGAATTCACATAATAAATAATACCAATTATATGGTCCTGTCGAACACTAGATACAACCTTCATTTATTATAATTCGAAATAAGGTTTTAGAAAATATTTTTTATTAGGAATTTAGTGATAGCTGTTTTTTTCTTCACATTTTTAGTTTCTATTCTATTTTTGTAAGTTTGTAGAATGAGCTGTTTGGTTGAGTTGTTTCAACAGGTGAGAACATCATGCTAGGAAGCTTATCTCATGAAAATTAGCTACGTTTTTTTTCCAATAAAACCTTGATGTCTGCTGGTTTTATCTTACCTTACCTTACCAAACCAGATTTGTAATACCCTAACTTGCATTTGATGAAATCTGTTTTTTTAATAAAACTGGACGCCTTAGTGATGTTGCGTGCAGTTTATGTTGATATATGATAATTATGATGCATTTGTTGTTCTGAAGTTCTTGAAGAATAATGAAATCTACTGATGCATACAGGATCATAAAGGAATATCAAATGCTGCACCTGCTGATTGTCCACTGACCCCACTATTGATGCCAAAGGAAGGAGATCAATTGGAATCCGGAGCAGAGGATAAAACAAGAATCCACGATCACATCAGCAATTTAAAGTTCTCCATATCACCGACAGCTTTTTTTCAGGTCTGTAGCTAAATCAGCAAACTAATTTTTTCAATTGTTCTTATGGCTAAATGTTGTAATGACACACAATTACACAGGTTAATACTCTTGCTGCAGAAAGGTTGTATACCCTTGCTGGCGATTGGGCCAATCTCAATTCAGACACATTACTTTTCGATGTTTGCTGCGGGACTGGAACAATTGGGCTGACCTTAGCGCACCATGTTGGAATGGTAATTTTGGTTTTCACATTTTTTTAATCATTTTAACTTACTAGTGTTGTTTCCTAGTGTTTTTTTTTGAGACCTTGTTTCCTAGTGTCATGGACAATTACTGCCGAATTCTCTATTAACTTTTATAGAATTTGGATATAGCTATAGAACTCTATGTTTTAGGCCATTTTTGGATCCACCTCCTAAACTTTTAGCTGGCTAATTTTAGTCACTTTGGATCCAAACATGACCTTCTAAAAGTGACTAAACTTTTAGCCAGCCCACCTCCTAAACTTTTAGCTCCTAGTCACACCAACCCTACTAAAAGTGACTAAACATATAAAAAAGGCAAGAAACACATAAAAAAGGCAAGAAAAGTCCAAAAACCGGATATATTAGTCAGGGATCCAAATAGGTACTCCTAAACATTAGCTGGCTAATTTTAGCCGGCTAGAGGATCCAAACAGGGCCTTACTTGGGAAGGATCTTTCTCAAAAGTAATTACTTACTGTGCAGGTTGTTGGGATAGAAATGAATGAATCGGCTGTTTTGGATGCTCACAGAAATGCTCTTATTAATGGCATAAAGAACTGCCGCTTTGTCTGTTCGAAGGTGTGGCTTATTTCCCATCCATCACATGTATTACCATATCTTCTGTTCAATTCCTTTAATTCCCTATTTTTTCGCTCGGTAAAATAATCTTATTTGAGTTCATATATTGGAATTATACAGGCTGAAGATGTGATGGGATCTCTTCTCACAGAGTATCTTGGTTCACCACAGCAAGAAACTGCAGCTTCTGAAAATAACTCAGAGATCAGTGATACAAGCAAAACTGGGGATGTACTTGATTGCTCAGAGAGGAATGGTGAAAGTGTGGATGGTTCGACACAGGAAAGTGACAGTGGTGAAAGTCAGCAGCCAAGAGACAAACCAGTTGACCATCCAACTTGTGTTAGTGATGTGGAAATAAAGGGAAATTCGGTAGATAGGGTTGACAAAGAGGTTGATGGCAGTCATAGTGAATATGATGATGCTGATGGTGAACGGAAGCGTAGGGAAGCATCTTCGGTCAATGATGAATCCGTTAAAGAAACATTAACTGAAAGTTTGGAGCACAGCAAAACATGCCGGGATGATTCTACCACTCCAAAAAGTGATATCCTTGATTCCACTGCATGCCAGTTCAAGAATGTTGTTGCTATTGTAGACCCTCCACGTGTCGGCCTTCACCCTACTGTAAGTAAATTTGAACCTTTTGCTGAAAGGTTGTCATATTTTACTGATACAATCTGCTTGATTTTCTGGCTACTAGACTTTAGGTAGCTTGCCCCTTGTATTTAATCAAGGGGCTGGCTATCTTTAGTTTGTTCCAAGATATGCATTGAAGTAGTTCCTTAATGGTCAAAGAATGGTTAGGTCAAACCTCGTCGGGTTAATAGCTAACACAATGATTGTGCTTGTACTGTATTTAATATGACACTCTTCTCACTAAGTTTTAAACAAAGGGCTGGCTATCTGACTGAAGCACTGAATGGCACAATGATTGTGCTGTACTATGTTCTATATGATACTCTTGTCACTAAGTTGCTAACCTTCTGGGGGATCTACTCACTATGTGACTGTTTGATAGGTGATCAAGGCCCTGAGGACACATCCACGCATTCGGCGTCTAGTGTGAGTATTCCATGTACCCGCATGCTACCGCACTTAGTAGTTAGTACAATATATAGTGTACGTCATGACTTTTGCTGAAGATAGGATCATAGGAACATATGCAGTGAATGTTGCTGTTTCTCAACTGCATTGTAACTACCTCAAAAAAAAAAAAAAAAGCATTGTAACTGAAGTGGTATCCGGTGGTTCCATTCTGAATATCAGTGGCAGTTTCCAGAGTTAAAACAGACATCAGGGTCATGCATTAGCCTGTTATCGTTCTTACACTTACTGTTTATTTTCTTTCCTTTTAGGTACATTTCCTGCAATCCAGAGAGTCTAGTGGCCAACGCGATTGAGCTCTGCACTCCAACAGCCGAGAAGCAAGAAAAGAATAAAGGCAACCGAGGATGGCGGAACATGAGCAGTGCAGGTCTTGCTAGGCAGCGGACAAAGTCGATGCCCAACTCTGAGCCTTTTGTTCCCAAGAGGGCGATGGCCGTCGATCTGTTTCCTCACACCTCACATTGCGAGATGGTTATGCTCTTTGAGCGGTGAAAGGAGTATCTGTAAAAGGCACTGTGCATCAAATTCTTTAGAGATTTTGAACTTTGAGGACCATATCAATTTTCCTCAGTTTGGTCCTTATGTTGTAACCACTATTTTACTCAAGAATCCCTGACGGTTGATCACTGTTGTTGGAGATTTGACGTGATCCTATTCTTTAGCTCTGGTACAATATGCTTTAGTTTTATTCTTATAGTACAATTCGTTTTCATGTTAAATGGATGCCATACAAGTTAAGCAAAACGATATGCTGGTGCTGAATTGAAGATGAGACTCAAACCTGTTACCTATACCTGCCTCAGCTTTTATATCGATGGTCCAGTTTGGACTTCTGCAGTGACCTAGTCTTTGGCTGCCATTTTACAAATAGCGAATTTGTTAACCTTCTGCAGTGACCTTCAAGGTTGAGGGCTGAAATGAGGATTTTGTTAACCTTATTGCCCAAGACATTAGGAGGAACCGTGGCTGTGAGAATGGTGGCTATGGAAATGGCAAGACTGGTGGGAAAGTCTAGAACAAGAAAGGGAGCAAGGGGAAGAAACCTTATGATCGCCCAAACAATGATGGTCCCAATGATAATGCCTCCAATGATGAAACCACAGCCTCCATAGGCCTCAAGTGCAAGCATTGCAAGAGTTATGGGCACATAAGGAGGGAGTGCGAAGGCTTCAAAGTGAGGGACACGAGGCCATCGATGGCATCATGTTCCAGCTCAACAGAGACCAGCTGATCCCACGCTCAAATTGATGCAATCATTGCCGTCTCAAAGTGATGCGCTCGTCCCACATAAACGCGAATGGCAAGAAAGATTCAATCCATATGGGAAGGATGTTATGTCAGAGACTTGAAGGTAATAATGAATTGGGCTCACTGCTCATATTTACGCACTTTTGCCATGTACACAAAACAAAAATCGACCAAGAAAATTTCAAGGCCCCTTTGGTATGATCCTATGGTAAAGAAGGAATTTTCTCTTTAGACAACTAAGGGTTGAAGTCCAGTAATACGTGACAAAACCGAGCAATTCCACAAATACCTTGCGAACAAATGGGGATCACGTCAAAGGGTTCCTCTCACATGGGGATGTTGCGTGTAGTTACTTACAGGTACAACTTAAATTTTCGAAAGAAAATTTGGCAGCAGTATGAGTACATTTTCGATTCCCCTTTTTATTTTAAAAAAATTTGACAGCATTTCAGTAGTAATTTGAACTTTTGGACAGCAAAGAATATCACATAGGAAATAATATCAGATATCACATCCACACGAGTAAATTTCACAAACCCACCAATATTTGGGTTAAATATCACAAACCCACCAACTATGATGCCCATTTCACAAACCCACCAATAGTTAAGGTTTCTTTCTCATAGACCTACCAACTTTTGATGAGAAATTTCACAAACCCACCGATATTTGGGCTAAACATCACAAACCCATCAACTTTCATGCAGATTTCACAAACCCACCAATAGTCTCATGTCACACTAATCTTGTTCATGTTACACTAGTCTCACATGTCAGTTGCACATGCGCAAAGCGGCCGGTGTTGGAAAAGGTCAGGTTGCGTGTTGTGACGGCTAGGGTTTATGCTCCCCGTGAGCTTAAGAAGAGATGAGGTTAGAGATAGAGATAGATGGGATTGGTTTAAACTTCTTGCTTGCCTTTATTCAATGTTCACGGTTCTCTTATATAGAGACCGGCCTAAACAATAATGCTAACTCAATCTCAACTAGACTCCTAAACAAACTGAATCTCCAACTAACTGATCATCTCACGCCTAACTGAAACTCTAACGAAGACGATCCTAACAAACTGGCAAGCATTGTGCCGCACGGACTACTCCTCTCGCGCAACCTTGGGCCTCCTGGAGTAGTGCCGTCCCCACATAACATCTCTTCCCGCCTCGAGCAATAGCTTGTCCTCAAGCTGAAAGGCAGGGTACCGCGCCTGAAATGCATCAATATCCTCCCAGGAAGCCGACGAAGCTGGAAGACCTTGCCACTGTATGAGGACTTGACGAATGCCACGGGCCATACGAGCCTTGAGAGCTTGAGCGGGTACAGGCAAGGCGACGCCATTGTGGATGGGAGGCAGCGCCGGAGGAGCAGCAGGTGGATCCTTGCCATTGAATTTCTTGAGGAGGCCGACATGGAACACATCGTGCATACGCGCACCTTCTGGCAGAGCCAAGCGATAGGCGACGTCGTTGATCTTGGCGCTGACCTGATAGGGCCCAAAGAACCGAGGACGCAGCTTCCCTTTGCCTGCATCAGGAACACCGGCTGGCGTGCGGTGACGGAGACGGAGCCAGGCCCAATCCCCCACCTCAAACGAGAGCTCACGATGGCCTTGATCATACTGCTTCTTGGCCACCAGCTGTGCTTGTTCCAATCGGTGGCGCACATCCGCCAGGAACTCGTCGCGCTCCTCCAGCGTGCGCGCCACAGCAGCTACACGGATGTCGCCGGCTTCATACGAGCGCAGCGACGGCGGATCCCGGCCGTACACCACTTTGAATGGCGTCTCCTTCAGCGCGGAGTGGTACGAAGTGTTGTAGGTGTACTCGGCCCAGGGCAGCCACTTGATCCAGTTCCGCGGCCTGTCGCCTGTCATGCAGCGGAGGTACATGGAGATGACCTTGTTCACCGCCTCGCTCGGGCCGTCGCTCTGAGGATGGAAGGCGGAGCTCATGCAGAGCTTGGGTCCCGACGCTGCAAAGAGACCCTTCCAGAACGCCGATGTGAACACCGGATCGCGGTCGGAGACGATGGACTGCGGCATGCCGTGCAGACAAACGATGTCGGCGAAGAAGGCTTGGGCGACGGTCTCGGCGGTGTAGGGGTGCGCCAGCGCGATGAAATGCGCATACTTGGAGAAGCGGTCCACCACAGGTGAGGATGACGGACTTGCCGCCCACCTTTGGCAGCGCTTCGATGAAGTCGAGCGCCACGTCGGACCACACTGCCGAGGGCACCGGCAATGGCGACAGAAGACCGGCGGGGTGGAGGTGCTCTGTCTTGAACCGCTGGCAGGTAAGGCAGCCGCGGACGTCTCCTGGATGACAGTGCGGGCGTTGGGAATGTGGAA
This sequence comes from Eragrostis curvula, assembly GCA_007726485.1. Taxonomy (NCBI): domain Eukaryota; kingdom Viridiplantae; phylum Streptophyta; class Magnoliopsida; order Poales; family Poaceae; genus Eragrostis; species Eragrostis curvula. Next base: position 1,179,659 of record RWGY01000045.1, read on the forward strand.
GTCGCGGCGCACCCGATGCAAGGTCTTCTGGACGCCCTCATGGTGGTCGTCGTGAGTTGCCGCCAGAACCGCCTGCAGCAATGTTGTCGACGCCGGAATGTAGACGCGGTTGGCGAAGGTGACCACGCCGTCCTTGATGGTCCATGGGGCGCCCCTAGTGCCGCTGGTGATCTCATCACGCAGCGCCACCAACGCCGGGTCCGTTTCGTTCGCGGCGCGCACCTCGTCCATGAGCGCGAACGACGGCGCCGATATGGCGTGCGCGGAGATGTCCTCGTCGCGGCGGGACAGAGCGTCGGCCGCGGCGTTCATCTTCCCGGGCTTGTACTCGACTGCAAAATCATACCCCAAAATCTTGCTTACCCAGCGGTGTTGGGGGATGGTGGCGAGGCGCTGGTCGAGGAGGAACTTCAAGCTGTAGTGATCCGTCTTGACGACGAATCGGCGCCCCCACAGGTACGGCCGCCAATGCCGAATTGCCTGCACGAGCCCGATCAGCTCCCGCTCGTACGCGGCCAGCCCCAAGTGACGAGGCGCCATTGGTCTGCTGAAGAATGCAATTGGCCCCTGCCCTTGGTGTAGTACTGCTCCAATGCCGGCGCCGGACGCATCGCACTCTACCATGAAGGGTTGGTCAAAATCAGGCAGAGCGAGCGTGGGCGCCGACGTCAAGGCCTTCTTCAGCTCGTGGAACGCCTTCGCGGCCTCCGGGCACCAACGGAAGCCATCTTTCGTCAGCAGCTTGGTGAGGGGCGCCGCGATGCAGCCGTAGTCGCGGATGAATTTCCTGTAGTAGCCCGCCAGCCCGAGGAAGCCACGAACGGCGCGCACCGTGCGCTGGTTGGGCCAGTCCTGCACCGCTTGAATCTTGTCGCTGTCCATGTCGACGCCCGCCGCCGAGACGACATGGCCCAGGTACGCGACGGAGGGCTCGCCGAAGCTGCACTTGGATTGCTTGACGAAGAGGCGATGCGCGCGGAGGACTGTCAGCACGGCGCGGATGTGGCAGAGGTGGTCGGCCCACGTCGTGCTGTAGATGAGGATGTCGTCGAAGAACACCAGCACGAATTGGCGCAGGAACGGCCGCAGCACATCGTTCATCAGTGATTGGAACGTGGCCGACGCGTTTGTCAGCCCGAACGGCATCACAAGGACCTCGTAGAGGTCCTCGTGTGTGCGAAACGCCGTCTTGGCGATGTCCTCCGGATGCATGCGCACCTGGTGGTAGCCTGAGCGAAGATCCAGCTTGGTGAAGTACGCGGCGCCATGGAGCTCGTCCACCACTGGGATGGGAAACTTGTCTTTCACCGTGCGTTCATTGAGAGCGCGGTAATCGACACAGAAGCGCCACGTTCCGTCGCCTTTCTTCACGAGTAGCACGGGCAAGGAGAAAGCCGAGTTGCTCTTGCGGATCAGGCCTTGTTCCTCCATGGCGCGGCACTGGCGTTCCAGCTCGTCTTTCTGCAGCGCCGGGTAGCGGTAGGAGCGGACGGCCACCGGCGCTGTGTTAGGCAGCAGCGTGATGCGGTGGTCGCGGGATCGGGGTGGCGGTAACCCCACCGGCAACGCGAACACGTCGGCGAACTCTTCCAGCAGTGCCTCGAGCAGCTCTTTGCCCACCACCATGTGGACACGGGGGGACATTGGCGCCGCGATGCCATCCCATGACACGCGCTCGCCGTTGTACCAGAACGACATGTGCAGCCTGCCGAAGTCCCAAAGGATCGGGTCGAGGGAGGCCAGCCACTGAGTGCCCAACACAATGTCGTAGCCGCCGAGAGGGAGGATGTAGAAGTCCGCCACGAACGCCGTCTTGTCGATGGTGAACTTGGAGCTGCGGACGGTGCCCGGGCATGGCACGCGGTCACCGTTGGCCACTATCACATGGAGGCCGTCGCGGGCGTTGATGGAGCAACCCGCTGTCGTGGCCGCCTCCTCGGACACGAAGTTGTGTGTGGAGCCGGAATCCAGTAATGCAATGACCATGGCGTCGCCCAGCCGGACGGAGACCTGCATGGTGTTGCCCACTTTGACGCCCGTGATGGCGTGCAGGGAGATCTGAGGCTCTTCCAGGTCATCGCCGTCGTCCGGCTCCACCACCTCCAGGGCATACAGGCATTTGCAAATCTTGTTGTGGCCTGCGCACAAACTTGTCGTCGCAGTTGAAGCACTGGCCATTGCGTCGGCGCTCGTCCATCTCCGCCTGAGTGAGGCGGCGGATCGTGCGGCCCGCCACCGTAACAGAGGAGCATGGCGGCGCGGACGGAACCGCCGCTGGCGTTGTTGATGTCGAGCCAGAGGCGGTCGTGGGCGGCAGCGGCAAGATGCCGCGTTGGCGCGTCGGCGTGCGGCTCGCCTGAGCCAGGAGTGCTGCTTGTTCGCGACGCTCAAACGAACGCACCAGGCTCATGGCGACGTCGAGGGTCTGTGGATTCTGCAGCTGGATGTCGAGGCTGAGCGGCTCCTGGAGGCCGACAGTGAAGAGCTGGATCTGTTGAGGCTCGGTGAGGGGGCCGGCGCGGGCGAGAAGCTCGAGGAAGCGCTCCTGGTACTCGTCGACGGTGGTGGTGCGGCGGCACGCGGCGAGTTCACCAAGCGGGTTGGAGCGGAGAGGCGACCTGTAGCGTAGATTGAGCAGCTCGGCGAAGCGGCGCCAAGACAGCGCCCCCTCCTGACGTTCCGTGCGCATGTACCACAGATGCGCCGAATCGTTGAGGTTGTGGGAAGCCATCCACACCCTGTCCTCCTCCGGGATGCGTTGAGCGCGAAAGAATGATTCACACTTGTTGATGAAGGGAAGGGGATCGCCTTTGCCGTCGAATTTGGGAAAGTCCCACTTCTGGTGGCGCGGCGGGGCCCGATCGCCGTCGCGGCCGCCGTGGTGATCGCGGAAACGCCCGTCGTCGTCGTCGGGGCGCCTGTCGCGGAAGCGCCAGTCCTCGTCGTGACCACCGTGAACGCCGCTGGACGAGCGTTCTGTCTCTGGCGGCATGAATTGCCGCTGTTGGTTTTCAAGGCGCTGGATGGCGCGGCCTTGGGTGCGCTGCTGCTGATCGATCGCCTCGAGCTTGTCCTCCATGGCGACAAGGCAATCAAGCTTGCCGAGAACGGCCTTCATCATCGCCTTGACCTCGTCGGCCTCGGCGTCCCCGGGTTTCTTGCCGTCATCCACCATTGTGCAGACGAAAGCGTGAACCTGGAACCTGATACCAGATGTTGTGACAGCTAGGGTTTATGCTCCCCGTGAGCTTAAGAAGAGATGAGGTTAGAGATAGAGATAGATGGGATTGGTTTAAACTTCTTGCTTGCCTTTATTCAATGTTCACGGTTCTCTTATATAGAGACCGGCCTAAACAATAATGCTAACTCAATCTCAACTAGACTCCTAAACAAACTGAATCTCCAACTAACTGAACATCTCACGCCTAACTGAAACTCTGACGAAGACGATCCTAACAAACTGGCAAGCATTGTGCCGCACGGACTACTCCTCTCGCGCAACCTTGGGCCTCCTGGAGTAGTGCCGTCCCCACATAACATTGCGTAGGATAGGAGAAGTCCTAAGTGTAGCTTAAACTGGATGCAACCATGTTAAGATATTGATCGAGAACAACAACTCTTACGTTGGGATGCTACGCGATTCGGCTAATTTCACAGCCACGGATCATTGTTGACATGTCAGTAGGCCCTATTGAGTTTTCGTCTCCTATCATCATCAGATTTGTGCTTAGACAACTAACATGCGCACAAGAGTAACATAAACATGACCAATCGAGAATTGGTGGGTTTGTGAGAAAGAAACCTTAAATATTGGTAGGTTTGTGAAATGGGCATCAAAGTTTGTGGTTTTGTGATATTTAACCCAAAATATTGGTGGGTTTGTGAAATTTACTCCATCCACACATATTTCTTGAAGCGGAATATCCAACAACGATGATAGACAACTAGACTTGCAAAGTACTTAAAACGTTCATGTCTCACAAAAGCATAGGTGAACAAAAGCTCAAGAGTAACCATTCAGCTAGCTTCTCTCTCCCACTAGGCCGTCATAAGAAGCATAGTCAGTTCCACTTCCTCCTTGGTCAGTAGCACTTCCACCAGGCTTTCATATGAAGCATGAAGAATGTGTTAGTAGATTTAAGATAGTAAACAAAGATCAAAATAAAAGCAGCATAGTAAAGATTTTTGGACAGCGTATTCAAGACTTAAGAAAACCAAAGCAGGTAACTACAAGAACTATTCAATTTTGGTAAATGATGCATTAGTGGTATGCCCCAATACATAGAAAACATATTTAGATTTCATTTTGGCAGACAACACATAATGTTCGTAAACATAAACAGTACAACGAAATTACAGAAAAGGGTCGAAGCATTTAATCACTGCTGCAATGGTACCAACCAATGTTTCAACTTCCAAAACATTGAGTAGAATTGCATCCTATCCTTGTTATTATGAGGCATTTTAATAAAAAAAAATGCTGATTCAAACATATAAAGGCTCATGTAACATTAGGGGCCATTTCTATGAATCCAATTTGAAAATTTTGCATAATATGAGATGCAAAAGAAGTAGGTAAAAAAAAAGGGGCACATAACAGCACCACAGTAGGAGCCAGAATTAGTTAACCACATGGAAATTTATTTTATATGTGTAGTGCATTGACAACATGAATGTGATTGGCACTGTCATTGCAATCTAATGTCACATTCGCCTACCACTTTGCAGAATATAATATAACCATTAACATAAAAAGAAAAATATGCAGAAGCATGAAAAGTTCACATCACTGTTTGCCTAGACGTGCAACTAGACCATCTGAAAGTATGTTTAGACTGGCCATGAAAGCTGTATCTGCTGAATGGTCACTAGTTTGATAACATGACATAAAGCTAGTTTTATCTCGTTTGTGTACACGCAATAGATATAATATGCAGAAATGGTTTCATCCCTATTACGTACCAGATATAATACTGATTACATTTTTTTTTCCAACAAAGCAATATTTTCTCTCTGCTCAAATATATATGTAACAATTTAGGTTCAATGTCACTACTCAAATAAAAATAACCGGTATAATACACTGCATTCCAACACACAATACTACAGCATGACTAGCCAGGAAAGTTGTGATTGATGAATCTTTTGGACAATCAACATAGAATATATGAGCTCATCTAACTGTAGAGTTCCTGAAACTATATTTGCAAGGAAACAATTTTCAATATCAAACAAACAACATTGTTTGTAAGGGAAAAAAGATGGTAACCACACATTCTTGTGTGATCACATTAAGCCACTTACCACTCACTTGATGACTTTCAGAAGCAATTTGCCCGCGAGCGCTTGGTACTCAGCTCGCACCCTGCTCCGCGCCACACCCGTGCTCTTGCCCTTCTCCTCAAGTGCCGCAGCCGTCTCATCAGCAATCCACCCAAGCGCGCCCTTGCACCCCCCAGAGCCGCCGTCATTCTCTTCCACCACACCGGCAAGGTTAGGGTAGAGCTCGGCCAGCTCACCGAATCCTCTCGGTGGGTCCTGGCGCGGGAGGTGCGCGGGACGCTTTCTCTTGTGCGGCCTGCTCTTGGGCGGCCAGATGCTCTTGGAGAGCCGGTACACTTGGTCCTCCGTCTTGGGGTCGGTGGCGTAGGAGCGCACGCGGAGAGACTGGAGCTGACTGGCGATGTGCTCGGCGCTGTAGAGGCGGCCCTCGGACCATTGCAGCTCGGCGGCGAGGTCCCTGGGCGGAGGCATCCGGCCGTGCTTCTCCTTGTACGAGAGCACGGCCTCGAGAAGAAGGACCTCGTCGGCGACTGCCATCAGGCGGCGCCCATGAGGATGGACAGGGCGGGAATCCTCAGGTTCGGATTCGACGGACGAATCCGAAGAGGAGGAGGAGGAGGAGGAGCCAGCCAAGTTGGACGGCGATGCAGGTTCGTCCCCCGGCGAGGGGATCTTCTTCGGAGGCATGGCGGCGGCGGCGGCCGCGGTGGATTTTTTCAGAGGGGCGGGCGGGGCGTCGGTAGAAACGGGGGAGGGTTTGACCGACTACCGGCTTCTCGACTTCCGGCGTGTTCGGCAGGTGGAATTGCAGCCGTTCGGCTGGCTGAAAGAAGCCCGCGGGCTGCGCGGTGCGCGCGACTCTTTCCCGCGGCCTGTTGCCCGCGCCAGTCTTATCCATTCGCTAGGGTTGGAGGGGTGCCGTAGCCCCCACTCTCCGCTCCTCCTCACTCCCTCGGCCGCCGTCGCCGCTCTCCGCATCGCCGCTCGCCTCTCCTCATCTCCGCGTCGCCCGGCCCAGCCGCTCTCCGCATCTCCCGCCCCCTGGCTCCCCGCTCCGGACAATCCCCGCCGCTGTCCTCTCGTCCCCTCCGCATCGGTCGTCGACAGCGCTGCAGGAAATGGCTTGGTGGTGCCGAGGTCGCCCAGATCCGTGTCGCCGGCGGCCGAATCTGACTATGTAGTGTCCCCGCCGCCGACGCCACCGGGTGGATTCATTGTTCCGGCGTTCCCCTCCTCCCCTCACCGTGGTTAGTAGATCCTTCCGCGTGCACATTCATTTCTTTCGGCGTTGTAAATGGTTTTCAGCACCTTTCCACCTATTTTGCCTAGGTTTTAATTGTATCCGTAATATTTTGCTGTGTCCGTATTACCGACATCGTGATTCCTTCCCCGTCGCGTTCTACATTTCAAACCCTAATCTTTTGATTCCTTGTTATGCAGCAACCGGCGTCAAGAAAGTCTTCTGTCTTCCTTGTCCGATAGGTTACGCTGGCAACGTCATCCGTCGGATCCTCCTCTCCAACTGAAGCCAGGCATCAGTGTTCGTTTCGTTCAAAAAGACGCCGCAAACAATTCAAGGCAAGTAGTCCTTCTTCTTTACCTCTTGTTTTAATTATCGTGTGTCCAATGAAATGTGGACCGAGTCATCATATGGATATCCCCATTGGGCAGTGGATACAGATGGACCGGCCGCGCGCAACTTGGGACTATGATGCAACAAAAAAGTTGCTTGAGCTTTGCATGGTAGAGAAGAGGGACCGCAACTTCAACTCCGTTGGGCCAACTAAACAAGGATGGGCACGTATCCACAAAGGCCTGCAACAAGCCTTTGAAGGGAAATATGATCATCGGCAAGCAAGCAACAAGCTTGGCGCGTTGAAACGCGCGTACCATGAATGGCTAGATCTGAAAAACCACACTGGTCTCGGCCGCGACCCCAAAACTGGAGGCGTTGCAGCTGATGCATCATTCTGGGCTGCTCACCAATAACAACAAAAGAAGAAAGCTGATGGGGTTTGTCCTTCACCCATTACACTTGTCTTTCCACAAATGACGTCTCCTTCCTTTGCTTATCCATCTCTACCCTGTAGGAGGAGAGCAGCAGTATTAAAACTAATGGGAAGCCTCCACCCTTCCTTGAGGAGCTTGAATACCTTTATGGGAAGACACCCAAAGAGAGGGGCAAGTTGCTATGCGCAGGGGGTGTAAATGTTGGGTCACCATCTGCTCCATTACCTGCTACTCAATTCCCTGGTGTCCCTGGTGCCACACCATCCACTCCTCTCGCAGCTACTCCTGCCCTTGCTGCCACACCATCCACCCCTCTCGCAGCTAGTCCTGCCCTTGGTGCCACTCCATCAACTCATGTCCCTGGTACTCAATTCCCAGGTGCCGGACCATTTTTCGCTGTCCCTGGTGCGTCCCCATCTACACCTGTGCATGCTGGCAGTCCTTGCGCCGTGGAGCAAGAGATTGGGAGGGAGTCTGAAGATAGACAACCATCAAAGAGGACATCAGGTGCACATAGCGTGAACAGCCCATCGAAGAAGAGCCGCTGTAGCTCCATGGAAGATGCTGTGATGGTCATCGCGCAGACATTTGCTAAGGATAACATAATGCAGAGCAAGAAATCTGACGAAGCCCAGTTGGACCAAGTTCATCAGATATTGGAAGCGGATGGAATTATGGAGGGCACAGAGCCGCACTTGAAAGCTATCACTCTTTGCAAGGACCACTTGAATCACGCTAACTTCCTCCGCCTGAAAACCCTCGATGCCCGCCTAGCTTGGATAGATTTCAGCTGGAAGATTACACATTTCTGAATTTGGACATTTGTGTCCACTTATCGAAGTTGTATCCGTTTGCTTTGTATTGAACTGAGAGTAGTGTTACATTGTCGTGTGCGGGATTAGTTGGTCTTGTGGTGTAGTGTTTGTGCTGTGGGCTTCATTTCCCACGCCGTCGACGTTATGAACAATTTCTTGTAATATGAAATGCATTTTTGTGTTGCATGTGTTATGGATATTTGACATCTATTCGATACTTGCGCTTTTCTATTTTTCCATGTAAGCCAAATGTTGGAATCAGATTGGTTTGAACTGAATGTCTTGCTATCTTGTGCAACAGGTGACAAAGAAGTAGGTTTCTGGCTGAAGGAAGCAGCCTCCTGGACCCTCTAAGTAAGGTAACAAATATATTTACTTACATGTTAGAAGCTGCACATTATCTGCTGTTGTCACCAGTTTACTAACTTTTACCTGGTTCACATGTAGCATGTTCAACTTAGAGGAAGCGGCGAGGATGGAGGAGGGAGCCATTACTGCTGCTTGTATTGCAGCACTAATTGCTGCCGAAGAGGACTCTGAGGACGAATCTGATGCCGAGCCTTTTGAAGAGGACTCTGAGGACGAATCTATTGCCGAGCCTGTTGAAGAGGACTCTGAGGAACCAGCACCCCCCTACAAGTTTCTCACCGGCCGTCAATGGGTGGATCTGGTACTGAGGGACCGCAAATGCTGCAAAAGGAACTTTCGTATGTTTTCTGAATACTTCATTAACCTCCATAACTTTTTAGTACTACAGTGTGGTCTAAAAGGATCACAAGAGGTTGAGTCAATTGAGGCATTAGCAATGTTTATTTGGGCATGTGCAACCCGTCAGTCATGTAGGGGAATCCTGGACACTTTTCATCGTTCCTTAGACACAATACATAGGAAGATGGCTCATGTGGCAGATGTGATGCTAATATTTGCCCAAAAAGTAATTTGTCCGAAAGACCCAACGTACTCCAGAGTTAGTCCTAGGCTGCAAAAGTGGTCACCGTGGTTTGATGGCTGCATTGGTGCTTTAGATGGAACACACATTCCAGTCAGAGCACTAAAGAAAGTAAAGGAGGACATGCGCAATAGGAAGGGTTGGACTAGCTTCAATGTCTTAGCAATAGTTGATCACGAAATGCGCTTTACATTTGTTGCTGCGGGGAAGTCAGGGGCATGCCATGACATGGCCGTCCTAAAGGAATGTCAAGAAGACGATTGTTTCCCACATCCCCCACCAGGTTAGCCGTGTAATTAAAGATTCAACCAAATTTATTTCCTTAGAATATGAAATTGTAAACATGGAATGACTAATGGGTTCAGGATTGATTTCTTTTAGGAATGTACTATGCTGCGGATGCTGGTTACAAATTGGATCCTGGATATTTGACGCCATACAGGAATGAAAGGTACCATCTCCAACAATTTGTGGAAGTACCCCCTACATCTTGGGAGGAGAATTTTAACCATCACCATGCAAGCATTCGCAATGTGGTGGAAAGGGCTTTCGGAAATGTGAAGAGCAGATGGCACATACTGGATGGAATTCCTTTGTATGACCGAGACACTCAAGCGAAGATCGTAATTGCTTGCTTTGCACTCAACAACTACCTCATGGACATCAAAGCAGCTGGAGAACCGCAGATCCCAGGTCCCCCTGTCAACCAAGATTGGTTGGAAATGCTTGCTGGAGATTCGGCTGCGGGTATGCGCAGGTGGATCGCTACGAGAGTGGTCGACATCCCAATTTGAGGTATGACACCTTCGTGATCATAGCAACAATTTATATGTTCTCACTTGCTGAACATTCGTAGCTGGTATGTGTCTAAATTTGTGACAAAATGTCAGATGGAGGAGGGAGAGAACATGGCAGATGGAGTAGGCATCAATGGATGAGGTATGGAGCACGACCTCACTCCCGTTGATTCCATTTTGTAAGGTACCACGTGTATGTATTACTAGTAGTAGGTTAACTGTATTGGTTGGCCAATTAGACATCGACGGTCCCAGTTATAAGGAGGGCCTTTCATCCCTTTCATTCCAATAGGGAATGTACCACGTCTATGCATTACTAGTAGTAGGTTAACTGTTTTTGTTGGCCAATGAGGCATCAAAGGCTGAGGTTCTAAGGACGGCGTTTGATCCATTTGATTCAATGTCGAAGTGACAAGGTGTATTTAGTATTGTAAATTCTGAATTGTAATGGACTGCTAAGTGTGGGATCGTGGAAAGTACACGTCATGTGGTATGTATTTGTAATGGTAAATTTGTATGTTTGTAACAGCAGCCAATTAATCTGTTGCAAATCTCGGAATGTTGTTTTATGATGATCCGAATGTTGTTAATCTGTTGCCTTGGTTTGAATTTGGAATGTGTTGCTACTGCTTTAAGTTCAAAAGGTTGAAGGTATGATGGTTGCCGCCAAAATTTGAAACTAGTACTGTTGCTGCTGTTGGTACTGTTGTCGCTGAAGCAGTAGCAGCTGCAGCCGGCTGCAAATCAGGCTGCCGAACAGCTTGTTCATATTGTGCTGTTCGGAAATAGAGAAATGGAGATTGGGATTGGGAAAGGGAAATAAGACGAGATATTTAGAACGTTCATTTATCCATCACATTAAATCTCAACCATTTATTTCATCAAGGACAATCCTTATCTCATCCTCCGTTTCAGCATTCAGCAGTACATGGGCCGTGTGAAATCCAATTAGGCCCAGGCGGACACTGGACCTTCTTCCTTGAGAATTCAGTCGCGACACACTGTTTGACGGACGATGATGGATGCATCAATATACTAGTATATTACACTAGAGTGCGTGCCGGATTAGTGTTAGTCAGAATCATGCGATGTGCGTGTTAGGTGGAGCAGGAATAGGGAAGGGAAGGTGACCGACTAGGAGAACACGCACCACACAGAAACCGCATAAGGGAGTGGAGTTGTTCTTTTTTTCATTTGATCTTAAAGTGTTTGAAAACTTAAATTTGAGCTGCATAAATTGCACATGCATCTTTCCATTTTATTTGAAAAGAATATATGTGCGCATAAATCTAAATCAAATAAGAGAAATTGAGAAAGCACTACTATAGAGGGAGGTGTCGGTTGCACAATATTGTCCCCCGAAAAAGCCCATGCCTTGCTCATTGGCCGGATTTGCTTTAACAGGGGGGCCTACATGTTGAGAACTAAAATATCTAACGCACGATGATGAAATGATGATAGAGATGCGAAAAGGACTTCTGGTGCCCAAAGTAAACAGCGGCGATCTCATCCCAAAAATCAAAAGGAGAAGAAAATAAATTGATTTGACAAGAAACTAGAGAGCAGCGATTGTAGTAGGCCCAGGCGCCTGCTGCTGAAGTTGAGAGGAATCCATGCCATACCTTCATTCATGCCAAAGGCATTAGAGGTTTAGGTGGTCAGCAGGGGGCAACAACCGCATGCGCATTTAAGAAGGGCGTGACTGTAATGTAAGAATATCTCTCTTTCTACATAAATTTTGATCTAACAAACCACTCGACTGCAGGTGGCGGTTACTATGAAAACTCCCTGAACCAAACTGGCGGCATGTGCAAGCCGAAAAGTCAAATTATTTTTTATCCGAGACTAGAGTCTGAGGAAACAGTTCGTATTGTTTACAACTTTATCACTTTCCCAACTTGTTCTTCCATGTCAAATTCTTGTAAAATTTCTTCAAAAGTTTCTGCTTCCTAAAAATTTAATTGTTTTGATTTCTGTGTTATTCACATCTCACCCAGGCACAAATCATATGTGCTGATAAGAATTTCCAGATGAGAGGCTGATTTCACTAATAAATTCGTGCCTTACGAATGTGGTGTAATTTTTTTTTTTTGGTCATTTTTATTGACTAGCACGAGAAGATGATGTCAAACAAAGGTCCGACCAGAATGCACTTTTTTCTTTAATACATGTGGCTGTTGATACAGGCCTGTTCTTGATGATGTCAAGCATTGAAGCTCTCTGTCACAAATTGTCTTTGGACCCCAAATGGAAACGGACTCACAAGAACATCCAAACAAATACGCTAACCTTGTTACTGCATACGACTCTTCTGACCTGTTAGTGGAAAAGCTTGACATTGGATCGCAAAATAGGGGGAAAAAAAAAAGCTTGACATTGTCCATGTGGGTTTGAAATGCAAAAGGGATTTTGTGTACGTGTGGCAGCTGATTGGACACCTGTCCTCTTGATGGCCCTCCTTGACCGTTAAACTAACAAAATAAAATCACACCAAAATTACACTTTATGTGTCAATATTAAGGCTTTGTTTGGATGAAACCGTTTCATGTCAGTACTGGTTGTGAAGAGTATGCTAGTATCTTCAAACCTTAGGGTCACATCTCAAATTTCCTCAGTGCATAAAGTCACATAATTGTGCTGTCGTGGATTCAGTTAATCGGTTGTTTTCGAGAATATACCTCATATGTGAATGATTAGCTCATAGATGATGTCAAACAAAGGTAGATTGCATTTTCCCCTATAAAACGCGCATGTGGCTGCCATTAACACTGGTTCTGATGATGTTAGTCTCTGCATATGCGAATTGATCCTCCTCCAATAGTTGCCACCGTCTCCAGGTTAACAATACCAGCTCCGACGTGTCACACAATCTCCAGAGAGATCATTGCAGCACGTCACAATCCTACGTGTCATCCCCATGGGCCACAAATGGAAACGGACTCTCGTCAACCTCCAACCAAATATGTCAAATGTGCGTACCTGCTCACCAGTCATGACCTGTCCAGGTCTGACATTGTACAAAGTGGCTTGGATATATAATACGAGACTTTGTACATGTGGCAGTTGAGTTGGACACATGTCCCCTCGATGACCCCTCTCACTAAACAAGGATTTTTTTGCAAAGAACATCACACGAATTACGATTCCGATCGGCACACAATACATGTTGCAAGGCCGTCTGGAAGAACCAGTGAATTAAGATTCGTCTGGTCCAAAAAAAAAATGATGAATAAATTACAAAAACTTTGTGCAATTTAATTTATACAAATATCGTGTACCTGCATTTTATTCAACAAAGGGAATAAATGCGCTTTCATTTTCGTTTTTGCAAATACCAGTACAAATTGAATCGTATGCATACGTCAAAAATGAAAAAGACTGGTACATACCAAAAGACAATGTACATGAATAATATCATCTTCATGATCACTCTATATCAAATAAATAGTGTGGCAGTCGCACTTCGCCACAATTTAGTATTGGCAGAGCGCAGCCCACACCAAAACCTAGGAAGACAATAACAATTAGTTTTGACCTCATGCTATAATCCAATTTTTCACCAGAGGGCACGTTTTCTTTACGTTACTGTCACGAGTCTTGCTTCTTCTTTTTTTGTCAAAGGAAAGTTGATCGCTGCGTTAAGATTGTACTACACACACGTGATCCTCCCAAAATTCGGAAAACTTCTTGCAAAAACTGGTAAAGAAAACTTTCGTGAAAATAACTTTGTTAGAAACACTTTCCTAAGAATTTCCCTGATTTAAGAAAGATCAATATGCAAAAACAAGAAATCAAACTTTGAACCAAAAAAAAAAATCCAATTCAGATGAAGCCTGAGATGGGACGGTGTCGCCAATGTATGTCACTTTTAAAGCTTTGCCGCGGTCATATCTTGGACACAACTGTGGTGCATGGGGACCCACTGTCTACCATCCTTCCAACTTCATTGGAGGTAAAATAATTTTGATCATGCACAGCTTTTTTGGACAAATATGTGAAATGTGCCACACCCAGGTCCGTTAGCTGCCTGCAGGATACATGAGGTCAAACATTTGAACTTATTTTTCCATATCGTTTTCAATATGTATCCTATCTTTTGGAATATGTTACAAAATATGTTAGTGTTTATAACTATGTCCAATACAACAATATGTTGTGAAGGATAACGACAGATAATTCTCCACGGGCATGCTTATCTACACTCCGTTCTTCCTAATTAATATTCTCTCTTAAAGGATGTTGATTATAGAGTTTGCACAGTAGAGGACGCGTCTTCTTTATGTTGTTGTCACCAACGCTCTTTTATCGAAGGGAAGTTGACCTTAGCCTTTAGATTGTACTAACGCACAGTGATGGGCAAAAGCGCGACATTAACAGCCACCGTGCAAGCATTAGGTGCTATCACCGCAATGGGCAACAATATTTTCAACTTTTCATACACGACCCACTGAAATGTGGGGGCTTAATGTTAAAATAATGGAGCCGATTTGGCCCCTCAACTCAGCGGGTGAGGGTCCAATTACCATTCATTTTAATTCATGTACAGGTAAAATAGTGAAAGATGTTTTTTTTTTTTGGAAAAGAAAAATAGAGAAGACTATGGTGTTATATGAGTAGTTTACCTTGCAGTATAATGCTTGCGTTTCAGGAGTGGAGGTCAAACTATTTCAATTCTTAAAAAGGTATATTTTGTGACTATTCGGATGGCTTATATGGAAACAATATTGGGAGAATTCCTTATTGGCCATCAGAAAAACTTCCTGTTCCTTATTGGCCATCAAAAAATTTCAAATTCCTTAGTGGCCACCCGGTTCAATTTTTTTTCCTTATTGGCCATCATAGTGTTAAACTGAAGAATAAAAGACATTTTTGCCCCTGGCATCATTTTTTGGCTAACATTTCTTAATAACCAAGTGATTGGACAAAATATTAGTTAATATATAATTTGCAAATCTAGAAACCATTAGTATGTATTTTGAAATTTTTAGCAGCAAAAATATGTGTAGCAAAACATATTGTTCCTGCTAAAAAAATTCAAAAGTACATACTCATATTGTATAGATTTATATATCTAATTTTAACTAAATTCCAGGGTTAATGAGAAATGTTAATCACAAAAATGCTAGAAGGGGCAAAACTGACTTTTGTCCTCCAACTTTTGCACTGCGATGGCCAATAAGGAAAAGAAGTTGAGCACAATGGCCACTAGGGAACTTGGAAATTTTTTATGGCCAATAAGGAACTATGAGTTTTTCTGATGGCCACAAAGGAATTTTCCCAACAATATTCATGTGGTTCTGAAATATCATATTTTTGTAAGAAATATCAGGCAAAACAAATTGTGATTACCATTTTGTATTATTAGCTGCTCTCTCTGTTGAAAAGAACCGTGCTCAGTTAAAACGAGATAGGGAGGCAGAACACAAAGCAGCAGGATCTGCTGAAAATATAACAGTAGTATTACTAGTAGTGAGCAGGAACGTGGGAAAAGCAGGCAAATGATCCAACAAAACTCATGGACGCTGCCGTTGCCTTTCCCTTTTGATGGAATGGATTCCATAGCACTGCGCTGCCACTCGCCTCCACGGCTCCACCCGTCCACCTCACCCACCTTCTCCTTCCCCTATGTATGCCTCCATCGCATCGCTTCCCACTACCGCTGGTGAGGTGAAAACGCCATTCATCTCTCTCCTGCTGCTACTGCGATTACATCCTCTGCCACTAACCTAGTAGGAGTAGCTCCTAATTAAAGAGATTGCGTCGAATCACGCATCCTTGTATGCCATCGCCCCCTTTCAGTTTCCACCGCTAGCAAAAAAGACTCTGCCTTCGGTCTTCTTCCTGCAGGTCCTAACCAAGAAACAACAAAGCGCGTATTCGTCTTCTTTGTCGTCGTCCAAGAACAAGCGCTGCTGCCATGGCAGGGAATCCGCCGGGCAGGGAAGAGCAGGTGATGCATGCCCGTCCCTCCTCTCCTCAGTTACTACATACAAACCTCGTCTTTATTTTCAGAGCTGTTTTCTCTTCTCTGTCTGTCTTGTTGGTCAATCTCATCTTTCACTCCACTCTGCATATGTATGTGCTCGACGATGTCAGTAAAGGTTGTTTAGAGCATGTGGTTGTTGGTGTCGTCTGTACGAGAACCAGTGGCTGCAGAACGTCCGTGCAATCGCTTCTGCTTGCTCCTTGCTTGGTGAAAGCAGGTGCTCTGTATTTTGTCCGTGCGTGAGTTTGTGCTCAATTTCAACTCCTGACAGTTGGGATCCTCTAGTACTCTGATACGGTATTCCTCTTGCACAGGCTGCTAAGTTGTTAATTTTCTCCCATTTAGCATCAAATTAGTGACTCTTGGTGTCTCATTTTTCCAACTAGTAGTTACTTGCCACTTGCCAGTATCACAGGCTAGTATCAATTTTCCCTTTTAGTGGTGCCTATAAGTGGAGTGCAATCTGTTACCATGCAGTCACCTCTCTCTTTTTTTTTTTGAGACTCCAGTCACCTTTTTTTTATTTTTGTGGGAATTACCATGCAGTCACTTATAAGTTGTGTAACACAGTTGATGCTGCACACTTTTAGACTATTTGACTTCACCAGTTTTTTCCATGTCAGTCAGACAGGCTGAGAAATTTTGCTGATTTTCATTTCTGGTTTCATATTGAGTATTGAATGTTCCTATAAGGTGCAACAAAGACTGAAGATTTCTATGAATCTTCTTGATCTCTTGTAGGAGACTAATGCAACAACAATTTCAGTACAGAAGCATGCATCTGATCAACCACAGAGACCACATCTCTCGATCGATATTCCAACATCAAGCACACCTGATCATCTATTGACACCAACACCGACAGAGGCAGACATCACCCCAACTCCTGATGGATCTAACACCAAAAGGAGACCAGGCATTCCAATCACACCTGGTTCCTCGTCCAGCAAGAGCAGTACTATGCCCCCAAAAC
Source organism: Eragrostis curvula (assembly GCA_007726485.1). NCBI lineage: Eukaryota > Viridiplantae > Streptophyta > Magnoliopsida > Poales > Poaceae > Eragrostis > Eragrostis curvula. The sequence goes on from RWGY01000045.1 coordinate 1,196,472, forward strand.
CGCAACTCTCGCCGTCATTAATATTGAGGCAGACAGTCAAGAGCCTCTTGCCAGTAGGAAGCTTCAAGTCATCAGTCAAGGGGTATGAGACATCCTTCTCTAAGTTCTTCAATGCTAGGATGGTTAGGACGTCGTCGCTCCCATTGGATGATGTTTCAGGCGTCGATGCTTTGCCACACGAAGTTGAAAAGTCTTCAACCACCTCTGTCAATGTAAGCACATCAATTTACTGTTGTATGCTTCTGGTATCGTGGTTATCTCTTAACTGATTTGCACTGATGGCAGAAGAAAGCAGTTCACATATGCCGCTCACAGTCCCTGCCCATGAACATGAAGAAGTTCAACGCAAAGAGTTTCAAGAGGATGGATTCATTAGGAGGCATGTTCCGCGTGGTTCCATCGACACCGAAAGTAGCAGCAACGAGCAATGTCTTTCCAGACATAGTCCCCACTGAATCAGGTGGGTAGTGCCCAACATAAGTTGTTAAGTTTTTCTATTAGACTGAATTGTTACTTACAGAGTCTGTGGTTTGCTTTTTTGAATGGTGCTAATTAGTATATCACCTAGCTAATTCATTCAGGGGCGATTGATGAGGAGGATGGTGGCGAGGACATCCCGGAGGAAGAGGCTGTGTGCCGGATCTGCATGGTTGAGCTATCTGAAGGCAATGATACTCTGAAGCTGGAATGCTCATGCAAGGGTGAGCTTGCGCTGGCACACAAGGACTGTGCCGTCAAGTGGTTCAGCATCAAGGGTACCAGGAACTGTGAGGTGTGCAAACAGGAAGTTCAGAACCTCCCGGTCACCCTGCTACGTGTTCAGAGCATGCAAGGTGAGGCAAACCGTGTGGGCAACGGTGGTAACAGATCAAGATACAATCGGTACACGTAAGTTACAATGATTCCCTTCATTTGCATTAATCTTTCTGGTAAAGTGAACACCTAAGCTAATGGCAGACAAGGACACAAATATTTTAGCATGACAAATTTGAGCGTCAGTCTAGAACATCATTTTGTAAAGTGACACGCGAAACATTCAGTTTCATGCTGTGCTGGAACATATTTTGACTCGTAGGACTGCAGGATTACTTTTCTAGAGCTGCAAAGATGTGTACTAGTTTCATTTGAACACTACCTGCTAGGCTTCTATGGAGATAACAACTGTATTGGCTTTTATATGACACGAATAGTTTGCTACCTACTCTGAGCAGATCACCATCACACGTGGTGATTATAAAACTTAAAAGTTCACCAGAATAGTGTACTAGCTAGTTTCATTTCTGTTCTGTACACGAGTGAAATTCACACACGTGCTCGAATTTGACCTTTTCTTGTTACTCAGAATATGGCATGGGACACCTATCCTTGTGATCGTAAGCATTTTGGCCTACTTCTGCTTCTTGGAAGAATTACTGGTACACCTTCCATCTTGTTGCCCCTCCCCTGCAGTACAATGAAACTAACAAGGGTATGGAATGGATTGCTAAAATTTCTCTCTGATGTGTTACACTAACAGGTCGCCCGTAACGGTATCGCTGCGCTGGCGATATCACTGCCCTTCTCGTGTATCCTGGGCCTCTTCTCATCGTTGACCACAACAAGCATGGGTATGATACCCCATCAACAACCATGCATTCTTGACTGTCATTGGAATTAACAGCTCCTTGCTGATCAATGTGTAACTTTGCCTGCAGTGGCAAGAAGATACGTTTGGATCTACGCGGCAGTTCAGTTCCTCTTCGTCGTGTTCTTCACCCATCTGTTCTACAGATTTGTAAGCACAAAACACACATCACTTGTTCACCTGAATATCTGAACAACTTACTGTGAAAAACAACAAGTTGGATGTGTGCTGACTCAATGCTATTCACAAAATTTCCTGCAGCTCCATTTGCAAGCTGTGATATCCATCATCCTGGCTACTTTCGCCGGCTTCGGCGTGGGCATGACCGGCAACTCCATCGTCGTTGAGATACTACGGTGGAGGGTGAGGCGAGTGGCGCCTCCGGCTGACGCCCGTCGCAATCGCAGGGCGCGCGCGGCGCAGCAACAGGCTCCAGTATCTGAACAAACCTCCAGCCAACCTTCAGCTGGCAACCAGGGACAGAGTAATAATGCCGGCGCCGGCGATGTTGAGAACCCTGCCGTCCCTCATCCATAGAACACATGCAGGTTCTAGTTACCTGTTGTAGTTTACCCAGGATGTTTGGACAACTTTATTATTTTTTATTACTGTATATCAATGCTAGAACCGATAACAGAATGGGCCTGGATTTTTTTTTATGGTGAAGATGTAAATCTTTTTTCCAATGTTGCAGCATGAGTAGTGTGGATTAACTATATATGTTATTTCAGGCTCTCTCTGCTTTTGTTTTCCTGTCGTTAGAGTTAGGACAACAAAGAAATTACAGTTTGCACTAACTAATATAACAAAGTACAAAGGTGCATTAGAAATGACGTTTGCAGTATTGCCATCCTATAATCTTTTCTCTTCTTTTTTCTATTCATTTTTGAAATGCCGTACCTGATATTGGTTTGTGACAGTATAATTAGAAATCCCGAAAACTAAACAGAAAAAAAAATCGTTTGACATGTCTTTCACACATTGGCTTCTAATCATTACTCGAGAAGTATATGTCACTTTTGAGAATAAAACAGTAATGTGTCTCATTGGATCGAAGAAGATGAAGTTTGGCCATTGCAAACAATTACAAGGCACGAGAAACAGGGGAATGCTTGATTTGTTATCAAATTTGAACCACAAGGCCTCGCTAAAATCTGGTTACCAATTTAAAAAACCATGATTTAGTCAAACAGTGGCAAAATAAAGTAACAATGCTTGCCAAATTGTGGTAGCCAATCAAATATTTTGCTGAAGCAGGTCAAGACTGCAGAAGTTTGTTAAGACAACCGTCGCCACCCTGTATTACTAGGATAAAACCAAACAGTTCTGAATCTTTTGCAGGCATCCGATGGGAAATGGAGGAACATGGTCGTGCTACAGAACATTCAGCTTGTTCGGCTGGCTGCATTGCAGCAGCTGCGATTCAACAGCTACAATGGTCGCAGTTATTTGTTCAGCAGCCGCTACAGTGTTCGCGGTTATTTCTCCAGCAGCCGCTATAGTATAACAGCTGCGATTCAGCCTGCTGAACAGGGCCATTAATTTTAAACAACTTCTGTACATAGCTTCCTGTAAATACATATTATCCCATTCTCAGTTAGTTATGTCCAGTAATAAATACAGAAGACAGGTAAACTAGAAGGTGTGCTGAGCCAAAACACTCCAGGTTACAGTTTCAAAAAGTGGAAAAGTTGTTCCAACGAACTGGCCATGACAGGAGTAAAGTCGTTCCAGTGACATGGCTGCATAAGCATATCTAAATGACTAAATCTGAGTTGTGAAGGAAGGATCCCCGGTTAGCAAGAAATGCTTTGGGCAGAGGGTCAAGTCTGGAATCGAATCACTTGCTCTCAGGTTTCAAGTTTCCCTCTCACGCACGCTATCACGCATCTCTGTCCGGGCCGTCATCACCATGCATGACTGTTTAACTCTCCATCTATAAATTCACCAAACTCGATCAGTCGTCTTTCATCGATCACCCAGCACGCCTCTTCCAGCAGTTTGCAATCTGTAGGTCTATTAGGCTCTAGCAAAGCACTACCACAACAAGCACCATGGCTTCCAACAACAACGTGGTGGCCTCCGAGGTGAACAGCGCCGTCGCCAAGCTCAACGACCACCTCGCCACCGCCATCACTGGCGGCGCCGACGCCGCCGACGGTTCCACCACCATCATCACGCTGGCGGGGGAGAACAACGGAGCCACCATGGAGGCTGCCGCCGGCGACGTGGAGGACCTCGTCGTCGTCGGCAACGCGGACGCGGAGGATGATGATGACCAGGAGGAGGAGGAGGAGAGCGTGGTGAGCAACTACACCAACAGCAACTACCAGGCCGTCAACAACTCGGTGCTCGTCGCCGGCAGCTGCGCCGTCAACGATCCCGGCGTCCACGTCATCGTCGTCGAGCACGTCGACGAGATACGTGACTACGATGAAGACATCGACGGCCAAGAGTTCTAAGGACCAAGGAGATCATCAACTCGATCGCAATGTGATGCAAACGACCTGATCAACACACTACGGAAATGTTTTAAACAGTTCAGGTGACCGATGATTGAAGGACTATGTATACATCCATATATGCATGACATATATCTGGGGCTTTGTTTGTAAGACTTCCATTTTAATTTGCTTTCTTGGGTCGATGTACGACCACAGTATGTTGCTTGGGTCGAACTTTGTACTAGTAAGTTGTTTGGTGCATACTTGAATAAAGTCTAGCTTATATTATGGCATGGGTGCATTAAAGCGCACGGGATTCGATTCATATTGTACATTCACTAACTCTATGCACGGCAGGGGAAATGCAACACTCTGTATATATAAGACATAAAGGTTACATAAATTAAAGATCCATCAGAACCATTTCTTTCGGCGTGATGCAACATCGATTGCACCATTAATTAGTTGATGATCCCTTGATAACCTTCTAAATGTTTTGGAAACCAATCATGAACAACTAATAATCATGCCGAGAAAAAAAGTAAGAGAATCACAGAGATAGTGATCAGACCATCATGAACAAATTCGGCTGCCGGGATCCCCACCGACGTCGTCAATCGCAATCATATGCATTATAGGTTTGTCGGTACCTCGATGTGAAGATGTATGTTCGTGCATACATGTATATTTTCTATGCATGAGAAATGTTCATATATGATAGAGGAAAAAGACATGAAGATACATCTTTTTCTGTCTGCCCCCTCTCCCTCGTAGGTGGAAAAGTGAGCACCATTCGGTTTGATTATTTTAATAGCGGTGATTTTTGCAGTGTTTGTTTACCTGTTGTAAGCATGCTTAGTTCATGTTGAATACTGATAATGCACTCTCATTGCTAAAGTCATTACTATAACGTAAAAATTGTGCATGAAAAATAACTCAAAAAACTGCAGACCATATAATTGTCGGACACGTTCAGCACAGCCAACTTCTGAAGATTTTTCCCTTTTTGAAACTGAACTTACCAAACAAGATATGACATTCATTAGCATCGAAAACGGATCACTGAACAATATCAGTGAACAAATCCACACAATCGTGCGGTTCTGTTTTTATTTTCTAAATTAATCAAGGTAATTCAGTGTACCTTTTACCTTTAAATATACTAAAGCACGAGAAAATCTGTAAACGAGAGCAAGATCATCATAAATTTGTCATGCCATGACGGCCAAATGGATTCCTTCCTGGCGTGAAAAGACCCAGCTAAAAGTTGTCCATGCGAGCGCCGGCCTGAAATAAACAAAGTTGCAGTCTGAATTAACACGCAAGATAAATACACAGGGACCGCATGATCACAGGGTGCGCACTACGCTGCTGCTCATACAATACTAGCAGCAGCATGTAGGTATATCTGGCATCAGACGATGGAGGCTCTCTGAAGCCAGATGAGACTACTACTCAAATTTAAAGTTGAGTTGTTATATGACCTGATATGAAGATTACATACATATACGCCCCATGGATCTGTTCTGTCAGTGTGGTCCTGGTTAGGACTGCCGAAGCCATCATTAGCCCCATATTGCAACTGCATGATGGTTTCCGAGCTAGCTTAATCATCATCAACATGTACCTGACGGCCCTATCACCGCGCCACCAGGCTCTTTTGAAATTTGAGCAACACTTTGCGCTGCTGGTCTGTACTTGTCTACTGTAAAAAATGCAGCACCAATCTGGGAAAACAATACAGAACCTTCCATTCGAGATCCTATGTGTGCTTTCAAGCACTGAGCATTCAAAATTCTGTTTCAATTCACAAATGAAGTTGTGATTCTTCTTACATTAGTATTTCAGATTTTAGGATGAAATTCTGGGAGTTTCAATAGTTAAAAGACGATTTTGTATTTTTCCTTAAGTGGAAAACTAAGTGCCGTGCAGGTACAGTAGAGCAGACAAATATTACTCCAGGATCCTAAGCTTCAAAAGGCGGAAATTTTGGTTTACTCAACAACCCAAGTTTTAGCATAATTTACAAACCGACAAATCAATTTTGGTTGAGATTCTTCTTGCGTTAGTTTTTCAGATTTTGAAATGAAACTCTGGCAAGTTTCAAGATTTATTTGAGGACTTTATTTCCCTTCAGTGGAAAACTACCCAAGTTTTGGCATAATTTACAAACTGAGAAATCAATTTTAAGATAGTTTTGGCCCATTATGTTGTCAAATTAGCAGTGTAACATTTGATTAAGTAGCTAGCAGAAGCAATAAACTCAAACTCCAACACATGCATGAAGCATGATTAAGAGGGGAGCTGCTACTGTTCCATCAGTTGGCAGCTCTGTTCCGAAGCACTATAAAACTCACCGCTTGGCGCACTCCCTCCCCATTCCAAAACAGAGCAGCAGCTCCCCTCCCCCGCGCAGTAGCTCGCATCAGCACTCGCCAGCCACCATGGCCGGCGGCAACCTCAAGAACTTGGTCGTCGCCTTCCTCGTCCCGCTCCCTTCCATCCTGTTCTACCTCTCCTTCGTCCTTCCGGGGGTTGATGACAACGCGATCTCCTCGTGGTGCGCCGCGCATCCGCTCCTCCTCGCCAACATCCTCTTCTTCCTCAACGTCAACGTCCTCTTCTGGCTCGTCGGCATCATCCTCTCCAACCACTGGGTAAGCACCGCGCTTTCCCTCGCATCACCCCACGCCTCATTGTTTGCCAGCCCCCATCAGTTCGTTCTGTTTCCCTGAGAACGACACTTGCCTGCAAGGTGTTCGACGAAATGCTCACTCGGTTCTTTCTCTGTCTCATGTTGTTGCAGCTCATTGACCTGTACTGGACCGTCATCCCAGTGATGCTTCTGCACTACTACCGTGGACACCCGGCGTCAGAGGCAGACACGCTGAGATCAGCGGTGGTCGTCGCGCTGACATGGGTGTGGAGCGCCAGGCTCACGCACAACTACCTCAGGCGGGAGGGCTGGGAGTTTGGCAAGAGGGAGGACTGGAGATTTAACGAGATGCGCGGCCAGTACGGCAAGACCTGGTGGTGGATGTCATTCTTTGCAGTCTACCTCTCACAGCAGGTGTCCATTTGAAACTTTGCAATGTGTTTGGTGAAATGACAACCACAGTTTTGCAATGTCTCTGATGAAATGGCAGTCACAATTACCATATTCTGATTCACATTCTTGTTGGCTGACAGGTATTCCTGATCGGCATATGCCTGCCGATGTACGCCATCCACTCCAGCAACCAGCCATGGGGCATCTGGGACGTCGTAGCAGCAGCCACCTGCATTGCTGGAGTCGTCATGGCTCACTTTGCTGATACCCAGCTGCATAAGTTCGTCACCAGGAATGAAAAACTCAAGAAGCTCGGCGAGCCAACCGTCCCGACCCTTGAGGACGGCCTCTGGCAGTACTCTCGCCACCCTAACTATGTCGGCGAGCAGCTCTGGTGGTGGGGGCTGTACCTCTTCGCTTGGAACCTGGGTCAGGGCTGGATGTTTGTCGGGCCTCTCGTCAACAGCCTGTGCCTTGGTTATGTCACCGTGCTCGTCGAGCGGCGCATGCTTAAGCAGGAGCACCGGGCAGAGGCCTACAAGCTTTACCAGAGAAGGACTTCGGTGTGGATCCCCTGGTTCAGAAAGGCCGTACCAGAACCAAAGGAAAAGGAGACATAAATCCATGGTGTAGTTTATTTTGGCCTTGTGCCTTCCCATTGTTGCTCTATGTTGTTCCACTCTTCTCTGTTGAGTACTTGAGTGTCATCTGCTCTGTGCAATTAACTGTGCAAGAATTGTAACTTGTATCATGATCACCGTTTAGGTGTAAATTAATAATGTATCCACTTTGATGGGTCTAATCTCAAGTTTGCCTGCTGTCCATCTCATCCATCTAAGTGAACAAAAATAATTAACTGAATTTTTGTATTCATCGCCAACACTAGTTGGCAGTTGCCAATGCAACTGGATTTTCAGGTCTACTCCCCTTTCCCTAATTTTGACAGGACAGATCTTTACACCATCAGAACCCGTTTGCTTTCTTCTAACTTGTAGTCCTTGGCGTTCAGAGCCTTCAGCCACCTTCTCAATGCCAGTGGCTTCTGTGTTCATCAGCAGTACAGGTTGGGACGAATGGTGAGAGGGAAAGCAACCAGTAACGACGCTGGGGTGTCGCTTAGCATAGGAAAGCAAAGGCATTGACGGCTTAACTAGGAATGGTTTGATTTTTGTTTGAGATCAAGAGAAACATAAGATTGGGGGTATCATTGGTTTCTTTCTTGGTGAGAAGGATTACTCATGAAACTTCGCAGATTTAGTAAAAATATTTCACCATATTACCTCTACCTAAACAGGCTATTAGGTGAATACTAACTTCAAGTAGATCAAACACAAAAAAAAATTGAGATATAAATACAAGTTTAGCAAACGTAATTGATGATGATGCCCACATAAAGTCAGGAACATTCCTCGTCAATCAACTTTTAAGCACTCTGATAAAATGATTCACTTTAGCAGATCACTTTAAGCTAGTGTGTCGCTTTAACCTTGTGTTATAGAAGAATGATTTAATGGTTACTTTGCCATGTAATTTATCCCAGCCAGCTGCTGCTTGGCCCAAAAGAAGTGCATCTTGCAGCACAGCCTCAACATGCCAGTGTTTTTTTTTTTTTTTTTTTTTTTTTTTTTTTTTTTTTTGGGGGGGGGGGGGGGGGGGGGGGGGGGGGAATGCCAGTTGGTGAAAGAGGGCCGCATGAACAACTTTAGTTAGGAAGATCCCGCATTTCCTAGTTGTTCGATCATGGGCCCCCAACTCAACACATTACAAACAGTCTTTCCCGATATATATTCAACTCCCAGTTACAAAAGGCATGGTAAAGTAAGGCTCCATCGAACTGGACCCTCCTGCGACATAGCAATGATGTGTAATCAACTTTTGGCCAACAAACAAGAATACGATCGGCACAGTTTGGGATCGGCGCCGTTTGGACAGTAAACTGATGCTATCCATAACAGGTTCGTTCTAGAAAAAAAAAAGAAAAAGAATTCAGAGTTACTGGCCTTTTTGCAGCTTCACTACTTCGACATGATCCAGAATGCAGACATATACCAACACAGTTGGATCGAATGAAACTTACAGAAGGCATAATAGCTGTTACCAACATAGTTCTGTTGCTATATGTGTGGTCAGGTCTTCCCAGTATTTTGTTACATAAGTTAGTTCACTCCCTTGTAAAACAACCCCTCATGGCTCGGCCCGGAGTGAGGTGATGATGAACATGTACGGGGCCGGCATTTTCTTCTCTTCTCTATAATACAAAGATACGCAACTTTCCTGCGTATTTGAGAAAAAAAAAAGATTCAGGAAACATGACGTGCAGCATGCACAGTGGAGATGGTCGAATCCGATCCACATGTGAACTGCACTAGTCGCAGACTTTCAGGGACTGCCATCCTTGGCTCAATATTTATGTCCCCATTCCAGAACAATTGTCTCAATTGCATGATTTTTGTTAGTATTTGATTGATACAACAGACAATTTTGAGGCAAGTCTCGGGATAGCCCAGATATTGTCTGGTGTCTTAAGAGACCTTGGGATGACTGCAACCAAGGCAGGTCTTTGATGACTTCGGGATGGATTTCTTCATGCTTTAGTAAACTAGCCATGGCCTTCTTGGTTCCTTGCTGAAACCTAAAATTTGTCTAATAGCAGCTCTCGTAACTTTTTTTTTTAGCGAGAAGCTGGACAGACTAATGTGTACTGTTGAGTCCAGCAAAACAGAAAGTGGCCACATTCGGATTTCAAAAATAAGTAAATAAATAGAAAAAATATGCTTCCGTTTATGGTGCGGTAGACTAACCATATGTCCATGTTTTGAGCTGGGTTTCCATAAATATGGGCTTAAGGCTTCTGTTTCCAATGTGGTAGAGATTGACTGATTTTTTGTTTGTTACTAGCAATTTGCCCGTACGTTGCTACGGAAATCAATTTGCAACATAGAGAGAGATCAAATATCTACTGGTTTTCTATTGATAAACAATAGTGGTATGCCTATGCGTTGCAATGGGAACAAAAATGAATTAATGAGATTAGGATTTTTTGGCCAGATGAATATAATGCAGCTGGGTGAAGAAGACGTGCGTTGGCCATTACAACATTATTTGTTCCCGTAATAAGGTGCATCAACTAATAATAAAATTGTTGGAAAAAGAAGCCTTAAATCATTTTCCTATGGTGAAAATTTATAACATTCGAGAATTCTTTTTTTTTTTTTGACATGCTACATGTTCGAATTGATAATGCTTGTACTTCATGTTAGAGAACATACAATTTATGAATTCACAAGATTAGGTGTGATTTCATGTACTACATAAATATTAGACAATATATATGAAATTTCTATTAGATAAATAGCTGCAAGGAAAAAAAAAACCGGAACATTACCTCCCAATAGCCTTTATTTAGCCCATCATGCTACTCCTTAATTGGGCTCGGCCCAACTCAGCATCCCCACCTTTCTGCGCAGCCCAATCCAGACCAACCAAAAAACGGGAAAAATAAAATAAAAAATATGCTAGTGGGAATCGAACTCGGGTTGCCTAACAACCAGCCGCGTGCCTTACCACTGGAACAACGCCTTGGTTTGTTAATTGAAGCGACCTGGTTTCTATAAGACCATACATTAAAGAACTCGGACGTTTGGATTTAAGCCAAACCGAGTTCAACACGAATTCAAAATCTTGGCAGGACGAACAACGAAAAATTGAGGAGACGATCTCTTTCTGACTTTTTAAGTAGTAGAGATTTTATTTAGTTTAACAAAGAGGCAATACAAGAGTCTGCTAGACATACTGTATAACAGTTTCCACTGTAGCCATCCTTTTGTAGCTGCACCTGTGTTTCCTTTAGACCCTGGCACCAGGCATCCATCCCAGGCGTTTATTTTTAGTATTTGGGGTTGTGATGTGTTGAGGCAGAAACCAAACACTCTAAGGGTTTGTTTGGATTCTGCCTGGGGACTGTTGCATGGCTAGACAATTGCATGGCCCTGCCCAGACGACGGCGGCGCGAGGTGGCCCGGGAACGGCCGCAGCGGCGGCGGCGAGGAAGGCCTCGGGTGATTGGCCCGACGAGAAGAAGTCGAGGACGTGGAAGCGCTGGCGCAGCGCGGCGGCGAAGGACGCGCCGGGGCAGATGATGATGAGGGACGGGGGCTCGCCGAGCGCCATTGCTGAGACGACGCCCGGCGGTGCATTCACACTCGTTACTTGATGGGGGAAGGAGGACCCATGCACCCAATTCTGATAACTCCATTGCACCTATAGTAGAATTAAAACAGAGCGAGCATGCTCGACAGTTGAGCTGCAGCGCGCCAAGGACGGTAGCTGATGGCATTGGACAACCATCGCTTTGTTTGTGTGGCTTTTCATTCACCATCGCTATTGGGCACCGCCCCATACCGCCTCTCGCGTCAATTGCTCATTTGGTACCAGGACCTCTGTCCGTTGTCACGTTTGTCAGTGCAAATAGAAGAAATATCAGAGCAGTACAACAGCAACACAGTACACTACTGTTAAAACTGCTACAACCCTGTCAAGCAATCCAGAGGAGTCGAACCCCATGCATATTGACTTATTGAGTGCATCAAAAAGACAAGTATATAGTCATCTCACTGACATCACACTTCTCTGATCCTAGATGCATTCACAAGGTGTCTGACAAAACAGGGGATGCAAAAACAGAAATGACTGATGAAAGACCAGAGCCTAGATAATGAGAGAGGAGAGACTCAAACAGTACAGACGAACAGAAGCAATATTACCCCAAATACTGGGACGGATTTATCAGAAGACACTGAAAAGTTCTTGTTCAATGATGACCCTTCAAAGAAGAAACCATGCATTGTACAAGAGGAAATGGCTGGTTGCAAAGAAAGAAAAAAAAAAAGATGATGAAATGGCTAAACCTCCTTACATGGGGATTGCATTTCAGAGCTCTGAAAACGCACACCATTTCTTCAACTCCTATGCGTTTTTAGTGGGATTTTCATTGGTGATAGCAGGGACATACCAGACGCAAAGTAAGAAAAGAATCAATGAGTTCTCAAGAATGACCATAGCATTTGGCAGACTTCTTTGGAACATAGCACTTGTCAAAAACAGCAACAATCAGAACCAATGTTTCTCTGTAACACCCCTTTGACGTAGCCTAAGGGACTAGATGTCTCTAAACAAATAAATGACAGAAAAGTTAGAGCAACCTGACCCAGATGAACTAATATCAACAACTTCCAGATTCTGATATAAAATGAAAAATTAATTACCACATTGAGGCTCAACTGAAAGTTTATCTTAACTATGGAGGGTCCAATTTGACTACTAGATTTAGAGTGCTCGTGTAAAGACATTGCTCTGAAAATTAGTAAATGAATATTAAAAAAATGTGCATACTTTACTCTTGGCAAACTTTAAAAAACTTTCTAGAATTTTAATCTGACCAGCGTATAAAATTTCTTAATTTCTAACAAAACGAAAAAATATTAGACAATTGAGATTCTATATTTGGGTACACAGGATTCAACAAACAAAATACTTACGTTAATGTGATCTGAGCTCTCAGAATCTCCTCCTACACTATCATTTTCTTCCGTAGATGGTTCGTCCAATGAATGAATTGCCGAGGTGCCATCACCATCTAAGAATAATTAATCAAGGGAATTAGTAGCACAATTGCTAATCTCGTTGAAATAATAAAATAGGAGCAATATGGGTGCAATACTTTTGCACAATCAGAGGAGCTATAAGAAGATACTAAAACAGAGAATGAACCTACAGACAACTCACATAAAGATTCAGTAACTGAAATAATAATAACAGCTCTGAATTTCTCCAGTTTAAGTTACAAATGGACCAATTGAGTTGACTGAATACATATTCTTCAATACATTGCAGTACAAACACGTCTCTGAATTCACATTTCAGGCAAATATAAGTTCAGAATTAAATTTGGCCCCAGTAGTTATATTGAAGAAAGCTTGCTACTACAACAAAGGCTAGGATTGAGTTCAGAAATTTTGCCCCAATTGAGTAGGATTGAGTTGCTGATTTACAGAGGTAACACAGGTGAAACACAGACATCGGCAACCAAAGAAACTGACGGACTGAAACAGAACTCATTTATAACTGAAGAACGTATAGCAACCACGATTGAAGAAATATCAGTACTACTATGACTCCTTTAACAAAGAGAACTAATCATCACAACGAAAATAAAAGTAAATTAACATACTAAAACGATAAGCATCCTGACTGTGGCTTCTTCTTATCTAGTTATTATTACATCCTTTGATTCTTTCGAAAAGAAAACGAAATTACGACCTATTTTAGAGAAGGACACGACTCGGGCGCAGCAAGACGTACGATGCATGATCGGAATTTATTCTTCAAAAAAGGCGGCGTTGTTGTTGGCTTCGCGCGCAGCTTCTTCCAAGACGTGCGGCCACAGCTCCGCGGATAGGTTGAAGATGTGATCTTCAGGATACCTTTTCCTGCGAAAGGGCATGGGTGGTTTGGGGCCGGTGAAGAACTTGACCGCATTTTCCTTGAACTTGCGCTTCAATTGGCGCAACTTTTGCGTAAGCTCGCAGGGGTGGACGAAGCGACGATGGAGCATGTCCTCCTTGTGGAAGGCCTTGAAAAGGACCGCAGGCTGCGGGATGACGCCGAGGTTGCCGTCGCGGAGGCGCTGCACCGTGAACAGGATGATGCAATCGTCTTCCTTGTACCATTTCTGCACCTTCTTCCTGCTGGTGGTCTCGCCCTCCTCTGCTGCTGCAGGGATGGGGGCTGCCGACCGGGTTGTGGAAGAGGTCGACTTTTTTGTGGAAGAGGAGGACTTTTTTGTGGAGGATTCAGCCACGACGGACTCGGTGGCAGCGGACTTAGTGGCGGCAGATGTGGCAGCAGATGATGCTGCGGAGGAGGGCAGATGAGTGGTGGCATTGGACGGAACGCTACCGGCGGTACTGTAAGAGGACGCTGTGGAAGAGGACTTTTTGGTGGACGGCAGCTGGGATGACTTGGTAGCGGCAGAGGAGGCTGCAACGGATGATGAGGAGGATGAGGAGGTGAGGTCGATTACGACCTTCACGGAGGAGGATGGCTTGCGAACTTTCATGGGGGAGGATGGCTTACGAATTACTTTCATGGGGGAGGTGGAGGTAAGGTCAACTACGACCTTTGCCGGGTGCACAAACTTGGCGGCGCGAGAGGCTGGGATTGTTGGAGCCATGGCGATTGCTGCAATTCCTCCCTGTTATTTATAGACGAGGGAGGAGGAGGAAAGGGGATTTTTCACGCCGCGGGAGGAAAAGCGCGCGCCTTCTGCTGTTTCTCCCGCCACCGCGCGCCAAAAACAAAACAAACAGCCCGCGCCAATTTTTAGTTCCGACTCAATTAAATGGCTTCTTTTTGTTTGCCAAAACGCGACGCCGGAATTTTTACCTTCCAAAATAATACTCCGGTCTTCCCTCCCGAGCCTTGAATCTTGATTGCTCAATATGGCAGCAGATCGAATGCAATCAAGGCCTCTGCAGGTAGCGTATTATACGCAGCCTTTTTTTAACCCACGCAATGCATATATACAGTCTCCTTTCCTTCCTCGGAGATATTTGCAGACCCCTCAGTTTAGGCATGCATTCGTAGTAATAGTAGGAGAGTTAAGGGAGAGAGATTTGGTTGTTGCATGAGCTTTGTTGCTGCGTCTGGGATTCATTCCCCATCCTTCTTTTTTGGGTTTTTCTACGGTGCTTGGAAGGAACTGCACCCCATCGATGATTATCAGCCGTTCATTTAATCTGACTCCTTAAACAACCTAATTTCACATAAACGAGGGTAGTTTGGTAAGTTCTCTTATGCCTCCCTCCTCTGCCCCTGAGTAACCGATCGAGACCTCCGAACAGTTGCCCCGCCATCCCAAAGCTCACGATCCGTCGCCGCCGTCGTGACTCAAATCTTTTCTGATCCCCCGCCGCCGTCGCGAGTCGACCGTCGAGTCCAACCCCATTCGTTCGGAGAGCGCTCGACATCCCCACGGTGTAGTCCAACCCCATTTGTTGCTGCGTCTGGGATTCATTTCCCATCTTTTTTTTTTGCGATTACATTCCCCATCAAACTACCATGATTACATTCCCCATCAAACTAACATCCCCCCGACTTATGCATGTTTATGAAGTTCTCTTAATCATGTTTATGGAATGGTAAGAAAATGCCAACCTCAATTTTCAAGTTTGAAAGAACCAATCTTCTCCAAATCAACTCAAATTGAGCTCAAACAATAAACTCCCAAATATTGCACATATGTGAGGCCAACCAAAAACATATCTAGGTTCCAGGTGCCAAGATATAATTTTGGGAAATTTTCAAGAATTTTATGAAACGTAAATAATTTAATTAAACCAAAAGGCCCTCAAATAAATCATGTACACCAATAACAAAATTTGTTGCGACTTTTGAAATCTTCCAATAACCAAAGTTGCTCCACACGTGAGTTTACCTGCGCCCACAAAAAGTCTCAAGAAAAATTGGAGCCTTGTGTTTGGACAGCTGCTTTATTTGGCTCATGGTGCCCCTCATGTAAATTGGTCAGAATCCTATTGGTTTAAGGGTCACAGACTGTTTATTATTCGTATTCAGCAGCTGTTTCTGGTTCACCATAGACCTATTACTATCTTTATTTATGCCCAGTGCTGCAATGAGCGCATATTGGTTACCTGGTTGTTCACTGTTCACTCTCTTGTTATCTGTCCGATTGTGTGAAATCGAGCGCTCGGCTAGCATGTGATCGAACCTGAAACAATGTGCCTCGTCGTATATATACAAGGAAGAGAACCACTACTTGATCCACCAGTTGCCTAGATTCTGAACTTGAAACAACTACGTATTTCGTTCCTCAGAGGCTCAGACCTGGCAGTGGCAGTGAAGGGCAGGGAAACAACGTACTATGTCCAGCAGTCGTCGTTAGGAGATGGTGAGTTTAACAAGGAAAATATAGTGGAGATTCATTCCTTTAAAAATATAGTGTATGCCCGTCCGGGAAAAACGCCTTTGCTTGCCGATGAACTGTATATAAAGCTTGAAAATGGTGTAGCTAACATCTGTGGTATAAATTATAAAATTCCAAGACAACGTTCCAAGCAACAAGTTCAGGTTGGGAGTCATGGCGGCTGATGATGGTATATCAGAAAAAATCATGGAAGGAGTATCTAAACCTTTTGACATAAAAGCTGGCTGAGGTTTCTGTAAGTTTACGCAGCTCAATTCTAATACCCAAGAGATTGATGTGCTCCTACACGTTTCTTCATGTAAATTAACAGTTTGCATTGTTCTGTTTGACAGATAAATGAATCTGTCAAATGATACATCTCCAATCAAAGAGTTATTTCTAAGCTAATAAATATCAATGTATGGACCAAAAGTATTATTGCATTCTCATCCTTTTGCTGTGTTCGCTATATCTTTCGACATGGTTCTTACTGTACATCAGTATCTTTATTTTCAAAAAGGATGGTTTTGATACTCAGAGGAATTCATAGCATCATTCCTAAATCTCTAAAATTATCATGTTTCTAGTTCTACAATTTTGATGTCCTATTCTTTTTTTTTTCTGTTTTTCTCTTATGCTAAAACTGATGTCATGTTCTTTTTAACAGTGAGGAAGAAGGACCATCATCCATCTCTAACTGATCCGATATATAAGCTGAAGAAAATTGGCAAAATGGTGATAGACATAAGCTATTGGAGCACATGCAAATAAAACTGGTGAAAGATTGTTTATGGTTCTACAATAAGGATGGTCTCCACAAAGTATGAGAACAAGTTATTATTTGCTGATATGCTTATATTCCCATAATGTTTTATGATATTGTTAGGCATCTCTGGCAACCTGTTTCATATAAGTCTATACAGGCTTGTGGCTAAAGGGGAGAAGTACAGTGAATTATAAAAAAAGGGTTATCTTTAGTATGTATTGTTGTTCATGATTTATATGAGATAGTAATATTGATACACAAGATTTAGTTGCATAGATACTCCCTCCGTTCTTAAATTGTTATCATTAGGACAACATAGTTCATATTTGAACTAAAATTTAAGAACTGAGAAAGTACCTTTAGACTGTAATTGAAGTCAAGCAAACATGAATCATACACTATCTAGATTGATAATTTAATCCCTGTCCAATTTTGAGTATATCAGAACAAGTTCTGGAAGGGATACCTGAATCGTTTGCTGTAAAGAATGGTCGAGGTTACTAAAAGTTTCTGCAACACCATTCTAATACCCAGACTTGATATGCCCATATGCATGGCTGTTCATGTAAAGTGGTTCGGGAATCAGTTTGAAGCTCTTGATTCCTCGTGTCACTTGTATATGCTCACGATCTCTTTAACCACAAATCAACCCTAGCAAAGTATTCTTTTGTTTCCATCCTTCTGTCATGCTAGTTGTTCCTTTTTTATATGATTTTCTTACAGATCAAAACATATCATTTTATTTAAAAAAGAACATTAACTCTTAATCGAGTTTTTTTTTCTCGAACACACAGGAGAACCACATGTCATTTCTTTAAGAAGAAGAGCAAAGTACACCACAGTACAACATGTGAAGAAAAGCAAAGCACAAAGACACCCAAAATACAATCAGGCGCGCCACCTCTAGGAAAAAACAGAGAAAGCCTAACTAACTAACTTCAGGAAGCGACCCAATGAGCTGCTTTTGTAGTTGCAAGACCCCTGCCATGCACCATAGTGCGCACTCATTACCAATTATCTGCAAAAGATGAGAGATTCTAGGCTGTGCTCCGTTGAAAACACAATCATTCTGATGCTTCCAAATCTCCAAAGCAACCAGAATTACAAGGGAGTTGAAATCTTGTCTAAAATCCTTCGGGAATCAATATCTAGCATTGCTCCACCAGCTTGAGAAACAACCCACCATAGGCTGCGGCACAGCCGAGATGAAGTTCAGTATTTGCAACACCATTGTCCAGATTTTCCGGGAGAACACACACGACGTTAATATATGTTGAATGGTTTCTTCAGCTTGATCACAGAACGGGCAGGCTGCAGGATGTGGCAGGTTTCGCTTGGCCAGCCGATCCACTGTCCAACAGCGATTATTGATGGCAAGCCTCAAGAAGAATTTACAGCGAAGGGGAGCCCAAGACTTCCAAATTCTTTTCCATGGTGCAAACTTTAATTGTCCCAATGAAAAAGGCATTATAGGCCGACTTACTTGTATATATACCAGATTGTGTGAATCGCCAAATATTTTATCCTGTACATACACCTTGCTGTAGGTTAAAAGATCTGTAACTACATTTCTTTATCCATTAGTGAGGCTTACAAAAATCTAAAAGTATTAGGCTTCTACCTTCACTAACTTGGTATCCTGCCTTTTACAGTGGCAAAGAAGGATCCTTATCCAAGTGACCCGATATATTAGCAGAAGAAAATTGCTGTAAATGATGACAGGCGAAGGCATTAGAGAATGTGCATATAAAGCAGGTGAAAGACTTTTTACGCCTCTATGACTGTGGCGGACCTGCCTTTATTCAAGGGCATTCAACTGAATGCCCAAAAATTTGTGTAAACAATGAATGAACTATACATATGTGTAAATACATGTGCAAGCAATTTGCATCAAAATCATGTCTCATTGAGTGTAAAACATAGATAATCAAGACAAATATCATATATTTCATCTTTATTTTTGAAAAATTTCTCATCTATGAATTTTTTTGTCATTGAAAATCTTTTGCTACCTTGCATGTTTGAATGCCCAGGTACTAAGACCTGGGTCCGCCAGTCTATGATAAGGATAAGAGTGCCCTGCGCAAAGTAAGGGAGCATGTTCTATTGCTCGCTGATTTGCTTATGTTCCCCCATAACGTTTTTTTCATATCAATAAGTACCTGACAATCTGTTTCATACCACCATATATAGGCTTGTGAAAATATCCAGAGCATGATTGGAACATCATTGTTGGACATGCTCTAAGTTGTAAACCATGACCTGAATGTTACTCACACTGCATCCCTGAGATGAATGCAACAATTCTCTTCAACTCTATATGACATTGTTTGCCCATAATTCAGTGGTAAATACACTTCTTGTGAAAAACTCAATTATACTCAGAAGGCAATTACTATGCTGATTTTCACTACGTCACATGCTAGTGTTTATTTGATGTAACAAATAAAACAAGTTTCAGTAAAGTTGATTTTCATTTATTTTATGTTTCTTGTTTAGTAGGCAGTCTATGAAATTTAAAATGTAATGGCCTACCTTATACATAAGTATAATAAAAACCACGTGAGGTATCTACTAGATAACATACTACGGATCAACTAAATCCATTCATTTAATCCAAAACATGTAGATTTTGGTTTAGCATGCAGTGTGTTGTTTCTCATGATTAAGATGAGTAGAACGTAAATTTAAGAGTAATTTAGCAGGTGATCTACTCTATCATTTTAGCTCGAAAAAGGTCAGTGGACAAATTTTTACAACCAATGTTTGTATGTATGCACGTTTAGATTCTAGCTCAAGTCAAGGAAAACTGAATATTATATTAATTATGTAGAATCCTCTCCATTCAAAAATCATCCTAGCCTTAACCAGTCGAAGATATTTAAAATATCATATTTATATTCATGTTGACATAGAAGCACATATTTGCCGACTCAGGCATGCATGATCATACATGTCCCTCTGATATTCTATCTCTTTTTGACAAATTTAAGACCTTTTCTTTTTACATTTCAGCGTTTAGTAGAAGCAGCCAAGATAAAAGGATATGACAATTTGAAAGTTGTTCAGTGTACAAGGGAACCTGTTACTTGCGGGGATCATGTTCAGTTCTTTCACTTCCCACAGGGTTTCATGGTCAGCATCTGGATCTTCCTCATTACCTTGGGTTTTCCAATATTTGCGCAGATGCTAGTAGATACCATGATTAGAAACTTTAATTTTGAAGGTTCAAAAATAGATTTTTGAAAACATAAATAGCTGTTTCTCGATATACCAACAACTAGCATATCATGATATAAGTCAGCCCCTTTTATAGTGCACCTTCACGTCCAAGATTTGAACCGTAGTCACATGCTGCTTGCTCAACGGATTCCCAAAGAAGTTTGTGTACTTGGTCCTTCTTCGTCGGTGTCACTTTGCTCGCATTATCCACGAACCCGAGTCGCCTGCAAACTGTTGTGGTTGTTGCTTGAATATCCCGCCTGCAAACTGTTGTGGTTGCTTGAATATCGATCTCAGGTGGTAGGTGAGCCACCGCCTGCTTCTCGAGGCGCATGAATATTCTTAGCGTGTGAGGCGGTGAGGTCTCTGGCCTTGTTGCAAGGTTTCGGCTGCTTTAAAGCAAAGAAAAAAAAACAAAAAACGTCTTTTAAAAAAATACCACATGATGCCACTCTAAACAACAACAATAAAAAAATAACATAGTTCACATGTGCTTTTGTACTTCTGTTAAGAATTCTGATATTTTTAACAAGTGATTAATTTATCCTTACGGGAAGAATGATAGTAGTATATTTTATAGAGGCGTTTGCGTTTGTATGCAATATGTTATTTTTCTCCTCTTAGCGCTCTCCGTTCCCGACTCTGCACTCCCGATCTGCGCCGCCACCACCGCTTCACATGACACCCCCGTCGAGTCGAGGGCACGTGGACGGACGACGGCGGCGGCGCGCGTGGGCAAACGGATAGAGAAGACTTGGATGCGGGCA
Source organism: Eragrostis curvula (assembly GCA_007726485.1). NCBI lineage: Eukaryota > Viridiplantae > Streptophyta > Magnoliopsida > Poales > Poaceae > Eragrostis > Eragrostis curvula. The sequence goes on from RWGY01000045.1 coordinate 1,217,327, forward strand.
ACGACGACGGTGCAGGCGCGGGCATGACTCGCCTTCTGCACCGCCGCGACCATTCCTGACCCTTCTCCCTTCTTCGATGGTCGGCGTGGAGGGCAGCCTCGGAAGGAAGTCGAGTGGGCCGACCACGTGAAAGGCGTGGATGCGAAGATGGCAAGCACTACAACACCCTTCGGCCTTGATCCAATTTACTAAGGTTGTTGTCCCTCTCTTCAATCTTTGGATTCTAGGTGTGGGGATCGAGTTGCTTGTGTGCTATGTAGAGAGAAGGTGAGCAATTACAGAGGCAGAAGAAACGAAAGGGGCTGGGATTTTTTTTTTTTTTTTTTTGCCCATTGCTTTGCTGAATTCTTCCACTTCATCTCAGTAGTATAAATAAAGGTAGTAATGCTAACACTTGATGGTTTTCGACTTTGTTTCGAGCACTGAGCATTCTTTCAGTTATTTTGCAAGATACTGTTGTGAAAAGAATAGGTACATAGGTGCACACTGGTTAGCATAATTGTCTAACATCTGTACTATAATTTCCCCGAATGCACATAAGGAGTTTATATATTGTATTGTTGTTAGTTTTGGTTCTAACAAGTAATTCTGTCTGGTTCATGTTTATGTAAATTGTAGGAATAGTTTCATGGTTATCCACGGGGATGGCCGGAGATCTACTTGATGGATCCAGGATGTGGTGGTGCCCTAAGGTTCAGGGGCAGAGTGCGCGGGCTCATGGCTCTGTGGTATGATATGACGACGTTGTAGCTTCATGATTGGTGCAAATCCTCCCGAATTCCCACCGCCTCCATCCCCTGCTCTTTTATTTTCTTTTGTTTAAATGATGCTATCATCTTGCATGATTTGATTGCACACAGCCAATTACTGGACGCGCCGACACCTTCTCTGTTTTATGTTTCATAACAAGTGCATTAATTGATAACTACTTCTATTGACCCAAACACTTCATGTTTTTCCAGATTATACATTGTTTTGCCAAAATATACTTGAATTCATCAGATACAGATTTTGTAAGCATTTGCCAAGTTCTTGAATGATCTTCTTACTGCAAGCAAGGTAACAACTTCCTTGATCCTTTTCCCAAACAGTGAGCATCCTTATTTCTGCATCATCAATTTAAATTTTACAAGACAGTTGATATGCTTACCTTGTTGAATCTTTCATATGTCAGATTGGTATTCTCTTGTGCTAAATTCTGCCGTTTGTCAAATTCTGCTGTATGCTTACCTTGTTGAACCTTCTCCATATGCTTTCATGTACTTGAACTGTTTGTCAAATTGTGGATATAGCAGAAATCCATTTTGAATATGCGAGCCATGAACTGATTTTTGGTCATGAAATTTTTGGCAAGAATGTCAGACATCATGCATACACATATAACTTTACACTGCCGTTTTACTGGGCAAATTACAAGTCTGACAAATGCTATGAAAATCTGCCTTGACAAAAGTTAATATACTTTCACTGGGCTTCTTGTTTTATATAGGTTGAATTCATCTACAGTTTTTTCAAATATGATTTTGTTGAGGAAGGATCCAACGAAGAAGTATACACTGAAGATCATCATGAGAAGCTTATAGGCACATGCCAAACTATCTGATCTCTCTTTGTGTCTGGCAATGGCAGATATGCATCTATGATCCAAGTAAGGAGGGGGGGGGGGGGGGGTGCTTGCCATGCATAGTTTCTATATTTTTGTCAGATTCTTTTTAGTTTCTTTTTACTAATGTGCTTAACAACTATACCTGAACGTATAGTTTTGGATGTTTTCTTTAGAAATTAATATGCAGGTTCATTCATGCATGCTAATTGTGACCTGTGATCTTAATGCTAAATAGGAGGAACCTACCTGGTGCATGCTAGCATCAGTTTCTATATCTGGTTACGCCAGTCTTTTACCCAGTGATTGTAGGTTGTACATTCCATTTCTAGCTAATTAACCTCTCTGTGAAAAGTAGCAAGAATCATGTTTTCAAGTATTCCATATTCTTTGCACTTTCTTAAGGTTATACAAAATGCATTTGTTAAGGAGCTCTCCATTGTTTCTATTTTTTTTTTTTCAGATTCTTGCTCATTTCTCTTTCTGAGGTGCTTAAAAACCTTAGCTGATCGTATTTTTGGATGCATCCTTTCATCAGCACTATTGCTTTCCATAGTTATACTCCCTCTGTCCCAATATAGTTGGCATTCTAGTCATAGGCACGGAGATTAAGAAGAGGAGGAATAAAGTATGTGCGCAGGAAACGAGGAGGAGAGAGATAGAGATAGAGGTGTATTGGGAAGAGAGAAAGGTGTATTGGAAAGAGAGAAAGGTGTATTGGGAAGTGAGAACGCCAAGTATTTTGGGAAAACTAGATGAGACTAGAATGCCAAGTATTCTGGGACGGAGGGAGTAGAATTTTACTTAATGTATGAAGTCACATGCCAGAGTATAAGGTACATAGCTTGTAGTTTCTTTGTTAAACGGATATAGACTTCCTTGTGTGATCCTGCATTTATGATGGAAGATGAAACCAATTGAGATAAAATAACAGCTTTAGATTAGCTTACACTATGCTAAAATTGTTCGTTTTATTCTAATTATCTAACAGAATCTCCTGGCTCTGCAATTGGGTTTGTTTGGATTATGACTGGGATTGCTGTGATTTGAGTTGAAGACCTGACGAATTTACTAGAGCTATTTGATTGATCTGGTTTTGAATGCCAACTGCTCATTACGCAGTTCCGTTTATGTTGTTTTCACTGAATTTGGAAGTAAATTAATTATGTTCTGATTGGAACAAAGATGAGTAAGTAATATGATATCAACACTTTTAGAGTACGGGTCAATTAAAAGTTCCGCGTACTCATTTGATTCCCTTGTGTTCCCTGCCAGTGCAGTATAATTGAGATGTAAGTCCTACCTGCATTTGAGATACAAGTACGGTATGATTAAAGGTAAGTAAACAGGTCTGCTATATCTGATCACTTGTACCTATCATTTGCTTCATGAAAGATGAGTGAAAAAAACAGCAAACATTCGAGTTGTAATAATAGTGTGTTTCATTTAAAGAATTTCTTGTCCTACTTCAATTGCTAAAATATCAGTTGTAGTAATATTCGAGTTGCAGTGATTGAGTTGCAGATCTTTGCTAATGTTCACTTTGCCCCACTTTGCAGCTGCGGCAGTCATCTGAACTGATATAGCATACTTTATGCTGATTTTGTAATCGGACTACATTGCCTTTCCAGGACTTGTGAAGCCATCTTGGAATATTCAAGTGAAATGTAAGCTTAAACTTACATTGTGGTGTAACAGGAGAGATCAGAAATTATTCACATTTCGTTGTGTTCCTTTGTATATATAAACAGGTTGTTTGATTTTATATTGTGGTGTAACTGGATCCTAAAATAGATTGTTCTTGCTTCTGGTTTAGTTAATACATGAATTTGTTCGATTAACGGCCGTGTTCTGTAATTCATCCATAGTTAGCCAAGTGGATTTATCAAATATTATTAGTCTCAAGTCGTTGTGTTTTAGCTTATGAGGAATCAGGCCATTAACTTATAATCCATATAACCTTTTTTTTTTTGCAAAAACATAATCCATATAACCTAGGAACATGCATTGTGTTTTTCACTGTGCGCGCTCTAAATTCACTAATGTTCATAGAACAAGGGTTGGCCTTCTATCGTTGTTGGATGTCATTAGTCTTTGTTTGAATTATCAGTATGATAATATTTCCTAACGTTAGATTCTTTATGTCAAATGCTTATGATATATATTTTTTAAGAAATTGCGGTGACAATGACCACAATGTGTGGCTTGAGCAAAGTACACAAAACACGTTTGAAATAAGTTATGCAAATGACGAAATTAGCACACTCTACCCTGCTATCAGCTTTCGTGACCACCAAAACAATATCATCATCATAGATCCAAGCTATTTTGTATTGAATGATATGAGAAAAAGTAAAAAAGTTATTAACACGGAGATGATGCATCTAACGGTGATAACAAAGTTCGAACATTGGAATGAAAGATAAAATCCTCAGAAGTAGTGACGAATCATGTTCTATACATTCCGGTAGAAGGTCAAACAATAAAGAGATTGTTCAATATTCTATTCTTGGATCTTAAAAGAGTTACGGAGATTGCAAAATTTGAATGGAAGAACTGGTGTAATGCTAGATAATATCAAAAGATTTTCCTGCTAGCCAGTGGCAACGGTCACTTTTGCTAGAACAGTATATATCTGTATGTAATTGATGTATGGGAGCTTATAGCGGGCCAGGGAAGCGCAGCCTGATCGCATTGCAACAATAAAAAATGGACTTTATAGCACTTTAAGGCCCCCAGTTCAAGGACCACTCTGAACGATAACATGTTTGAATCCAATGCCCGGAACTAGCTGGCTATCAACACTCGATTTTTTGATGGTGTGAACTATGGTTGTCAATGTTGCAAGCGGTGCATCTCGATTTTGTGATCGAGTGACTGGTGGAAATTTCCTAACAGACGTCTGGAAGCTAGCTGACACTAGTACTAAAAGGGGCCTTTGACTTGCCAAAAGAGTAGACTATATAAGTATGAATTCAGGTTATCTGAAATCTGAATACAGTTCATCTAGAATTGAAACGAGTGTAGACAGATTTACATGTTCAGCAGTCAGCAACTGAAGAAAAATAACAGAACCTAGGTGGACTGGAAACGTACATGCTGGCAGAAGATACATCACTACCAGGATACATTTTTGAGGTAGTTCATTCTACATATTTGGGGGCTCTAAGACAAATAATGTGTCCTTGAGTTGGTATTCTCTGCTATCTGAAGATATCTGTACAAACTGGTAGCATCCTTGCTCCATCATCTAGGAGCATACAAATGAGATCATACCATGCATAGAACTGAACTTAGCCATAGCTATATTTCTATGGACTTATTTTAGACTTATCTTCGTATCCTATGGTACTACGTACAGACTTATTTTAGGCGGTGCTACGTTCTTGCTTATTACTGCACGATCACGAGTGTTGATAGCCAGCAAGAACAAATAAATGAGCATGACTTCAGGTTATCTGAACAAAATTCATCTATCACGGGTGTAGTTACAGTGAACTGAAAGATATACTATACATGTTCAGCATGTCACCAACTGGAAAGAAAAATAATAGAATCAACTCATGGAGACCGGAAATCGTACAAGCTAGCATAAGTTGATCTACAGATTGATGCTATGGAGGCTAAGACAACCGAGAGGTCCTGAGTTGGTTTTCTCTGCTATCTGAACTTTTTTCTGTACAAACTGGCAGCCTCCTCACTCCATCATCTAGTAGCATTCGAATCAGAGGTAATATAAGATGCATAGAACTGAAGTCAGCTATAACCATATTTCTATGCACTTTCCTTCCACTACGGTAACACAATTTTGCGATATTGGTTCAGTAAATAAGTTTTAGTGGTAGTTCAAGCAATTTCAGTAATATCATGACAAGAAATTTAACCAAACTATCGGAGTAAAAATTCACTTATGAAACTGCCCATTTTAGTTTCATATGCTCATTTTCCAGAGCAGTGACAGAGCAGTGGGCAAACAACTTTAGGCAAGGGAAGGTATATTCATTCCCAGATCTGATCAAGGCTTAAGTTACGACACAAAGTGCACAGAAAGGCAGGATCATGTTGCCGTTAGCACCTTACAGAACAGACACGTCCAAAAGAGCTTTACACCACATGCAAGCTACAAATTTTAAGCAGCTCGTTGAAGCAGTCACCTACCTACGCATTTCAGCAAGGATGAAGAGCCCGTCCAACCCGTCACTTGTCCTTCAGGCCTGTCAGCACCTTGACCAGCTCCTTGAAGTGGTCTCTGCCGAGCAGGTCCGCCTCAATCCGCAACAGCTTCTGCTTCTTGACCTTGGTATCCAGCGCGCTAGCCATCTCATCACTGATCATGCCAAACTCCCTCTTGAACACGTCCGGGTACTCATTCTCAACCTCCTTCATCTTCATCGCAAGGTGTGGGTACAGCTCACACATTTCGCCACAATCCCTCGGATTCGCTGACATGTTGTCACTGCCCCAGACTTCCTTGGAGAGCTTGTAGACCTGGAGGTCGAACTCCTTGCTCGGTTCTTGACCCTTGCTGACGTACTTGGTGTAAGATGCCTTCATATTGTTGATCTTCCTCGTGAGGTTATCAAGGCTGTAGTTCCTACGGTCGAGGGTTCCTTTGAGGGTGGCTTCAAGCTCAACGGTCTTTGGCAGCATGCCGTACTTCCGGCGGTGCGCGGCGAGGGCCTGGAGGATGCGGACATTGTCCTCCTTAGACCACTCGCGAGTGATGGCCGGCAGCTTCCCGCCCTTCCCTTCCGCCTGCTGCTTTGCAGCGGGAATGGGTTCCAGCGCCCCATCTTCCTCCTCGGGCTGCTCCTGATTTGGCGGCGGGGGATTGTTGCTGGTGGAGGGAGCGGTCGCTGCTTTGGTGACCTCGCGTCCCCCTTCCTCCTCCTCGTACTCGTCGTCCTCGTACTCGTCGGAGGACTCGGGTTGCTGGACCTTGCGCGGCGGCGGAGCCGTTTTCTTGGTAGCGGCGGCGGAGGGCGGGACGGAGCTCGCATCCGACTCGCCTTCGGAGGAGGAGCTCGAGTTGGCGACCTTCTCCGACTCCGAGTCGTCGGAGGACCGGACCTTCTTCGACGGCGGAGGCGCTTTCTTGGAAGCGGCGGCGGCGACCTCCTCCGAGTCGTCGGAGCCCGAGTCGTCGGAGGACTGGACCTCCTTCGACGGCGTAGCCGCTTTCTTGGAAGCGGCAGCGGCGGCGGTGGGGCGCGATTTGGCGACCAACTCCTCCTCCTCGGAGCCCGGAACCGGTGGCGGTGGAGCGGGGCTCTTGCGCTTGGGGGCCATCGCCGGATCTAGGGTTCCTTGAGGTTTTGGGCGGGCGGTGGCGGTGGAAGGTAGGGTTTATGGAGCCAGGATTTGGGGGCGACCGTGGTGGGTGGTGGTGGGTGGTGGAAGGGGGTTGGTGGTGGAAGGAAAGACTGAATTCGGCTGGGCCTTGCTGGGCCAGATCACCAGGTGGGCCTTCCAACCAACCAAATTACCTCCCTCGATCCATTCGATTCGTTTCTCCGTTGGCGCAGGAGCGGATAACGTACAACACGGAAGAACAGAGGCAGCTCCTCTCTCTGCTCTGCTCTGCTCTGCTCTTCTCCGGCCATGGCGTCCTCCGCCGCCGGCTCCCTCCGTGGCGCCATGCTCCAGAGCCCCCTCGTCGCCGCCGTCCGACGGAAACCGATCACTACGAGGCGCCGCGCCGTGCCGGCCAAGATCTGCTGCATCGGATGGGTGCGTACCTAGCCTAGTACAACTGATCATTCCAAAATTCGCGAGCTGGTGGAGCTCCGACTGCCTCTCGTTTATTGACGTGTTGGTTGGCAGGACCCGGAGGGAATCCTCGCGCCGCCGCAGGGAGGCCACATCTCGCGCCTCGAGTTCCGGCGCCGCCTCGAGCAGGACTCCGATGCGCGCGAGGACTTCGAGCGGCAGGTGCGCGAGGAGCACGAGCGCCGCCGCAGGGAGCGCGAGGTAACGCCACCCGAACCCAACTGATGTCAACCGCGCACTCTTCTCTTGCTGGGCATTCCATCGAACGGGTTCTGTCAACCAATGGCTTGCTGCTTGCTGGGTAGGACAGGCGCGGGTCATCCCTGACACGCACGACGGCCTCGTAGAGTTCTTCCTCGACACAGATGCGCGCGAGATTGAGGTCGAGATCGGCAGGCTGCGACCCAGGTGAATTGCAGCTCCCAACCCCTGCCCTTGTGCTCTTGACTGTTCACTTCATCGCTTACTCTGTTTCCTTAATCTGCTTGCTATTATTATACAAGGCTCAACCAGGGCTTCTTCGACCACATCACGCGTGAAATAGCACAGATCAAGTTTTCAGTCACCAGAACAGCGGTAAATCCTATTCTCGTGCACACCTTGCTTGCTTGCTTGCTGCCCCTGTATAATCAAAATAAACAGGCAAGATGCTGACATCCGTTTGCCCATAGGAAATGGAGGACAGGTTGATCGAGTTGGAAGCAATGCAGAAGGTTCTTCTTGAGGGAATCGGTCAGTTAACTTATGCAATGATATTAGTTAGCACTCAAGAATCTGCATAACCATCATGCTCCCTGTGTACTGCAGAGGCGTATGATAAGTTGCAAAATGACCTTGTGACAGCTAAACAACGACTGATGAACATTCTGCAGTCTACTGATAGAAAAGCAACGGTGAGTGAGATCACACAAAAGCTAGCTAGCTGAGGGTCCTTTCAAAACTCTTTTGTTGTATAATAACCCCTCGGAACACCAACTAATATTGTTAACTGATCTTGTCCAGTTGCTTGAAATGGTGGAGCGGAATGAGCTGAATATGTCCATATTAACTCTTCTTGATGAGAACATAGCAAGTGCAAAGTCAAGTAACCAGGTGATGATAATGTGCCTCTGTTCTCTATCAAGTGTGCCCTACTGAATAGACTACAAAATCTGTAGTCATCCACAGTAGCTAGTACGCTAAATCATTTCTTTTGCTGTTATACTTTGCAGAATGAGGCTGTTGCTTTCATGGAGGACGTACGAGCATCTATTGTCAAATATATAACAGTATAGATTTCGTTTCAATGGTCCGTTACCTTGGCATCGTACATAACTTTGGAGCATTGTTTTTGAAAGGTGCCATGAGCTTGTAAGTTCTGAGATATCTTGCTGGTATGAAAGTTTGAGTCATTACCGGCTGTATTTAGTTGTTCACTCATATCTGCACCAGTAAAGGGAAATTTCATGTGTCAATTAGCCTTACAGTAAAGAGAAATAGTAAGGCATGTTACCTATACTGTCAGCAAATATTGAACTTTGAACTTTTTTCCTGGTTGGACAATGGCACTTTATAATTCTAGCGGTGCATCTGTAAAGGAAAAGTCGCAAGACCTTATATCTATACCACACAAATTTTCTTAATCTGTTAATGCTATTCACTACTTTTATTCAACATCAGCATAGTTTTGCCTGTTGAGTTAATATATTTTTTGAATGCGAGAGCGGGAACGGGATGTAATTAATTCACTTCTTGAGAGTTATTATAGAGTTTTTATGGTACAAGTGTATTACTACTCCCAATGCGGGTTTCATTTGTATTCAATGAGGTGATATATCATCAATAAATGCCAGACCTGCTGAATGTCGCGGGCAGCTGCTTGTATGTGAACAAATTACCAGCTTGTTCTAATCACAATACTAGCTGGTAAGTTACCTCAGGTAGATAAATTGTTGCACATACACTAAATTAGAATTATGAAGTGTCAGGTTAGTTGCTACGCCTCATTAGCACATAATGTGGTCTATGAACAATTTAGTACTGTCTTAAATACATGTGGATATACTTTATAATGGTTAAATGTTGCTTACAGTGGCATCTATGATCAATTTCATATTGTACTACCAATGATTTATAATCCTAAAAAGGGATCAATCTTCGGAAGTATTTCATTACATGCTATTCAAGCATTCCATCTTGGAATGCAAAAAAGATCCAGTCAAGATAATGTTGGACTGGATGGAAATGCACCACCATTTCGTCCAGGATCTCATCTCATACTTCCGTTTGGTTAAATTAGCTATTTGTCAGTGCGTTGCTATGGGAGCTGAATGAACTGTGACCCCTTGCTTTTAAAGGCTCCATATAAAAAGGAAGACGAGCATTAGTGATAAGTATGTTTCAGTCACAACAAAACATGCATCTACAACACTAGCTATTGATAAGTGCACTCTTTGTGGCAGTCGTCGAGACAGCCATCGAAGCATTTCTGCCTGACATTCTCCCGGCACCTCTTGCATGCATCGGGTGTGCAGGTTCCATGGCAGTCCTTGGCACATTCTGACGGGATCTTATTTTTGACGTAAGGATCGCAAGTAGAATTAGTGCAGATATCATTGGCAGAACATTTACCGGTTGCCGGCCTGATGGAACAAGATAGGACCAGCGCGATAGTGACAACAGCAGCTACGGTGGCTAACTTAAGAGAGGGAGCCATTTCTATGTGTTGGCTCGCTCGAGCTAGGCTCGCTAGGGGAAACAAGTAGACACCAAGCACAAGGCAAGAGAAGAATGCAAGATCAGATGCGAAGATGGACTTGCTGCTAGCCGATCAATTTATAGCCAAGCAAAGCTATTTATTTACATGTGCAACTAGCATTTATTTACGCGTGGTTAATGCTTCGCCAGTCTCCACGCATTATGAAACTACGGAGTCAGCGCTTACTAAGGCCAGTCTCAGTGCATATTTTTATTTCACACTTTTCAAGAGTGTCACGTCAGATTTAGAGTTTTCAGACCTCTCTTAATACATAATTTCATTTCATGGTTTTATAGGCAAAGCATAACATTAAATTATTACATTGAGATTGGTCAAAACATGTTACTGAACTTGATTTTTTTCCAAAAGGCCATTTATCAGAAATTGGAGGCAGTATTCGGAGATACCATTATTGTAGATGTATTTGAAAATACTTCCATAGGAACTTGATTTACTGCATTGTGGTGAATACCGACAAAACTTGACAATGCATGAAAGCATTCAATGACGGAAAATCAAGTTCCTATGGTACCGTGTAACATTGTTACTGTGCAAAGCTAGGTTGATGGTGGTGGGTGCAAATGCACCCACATAATCTTTCATTATCAAGAGGCCTACATTCGAATATCAAGGTGAAGGGCATGTTGATCTCTGAGTTTGACACAGTAAATCAGGCATGGGATCGGAATGGATCCTTGATTTAGGTGGTGATCATGCTTTGTTCCAGTAATTCATCGGTGGAACCGACAAATAAACACAATTACAAGCCACTCTATTTTTCCATAGTTGATGTTGTATTGCAGATATCACTGTGGACTGTGGTTGAGGTGTCCCAAAACCTCCTATATATCAAGCTCATTGGCCCATTATAGTATTATGTGCATATGGCCAATGAGCCTTCTCATTTTTGAGAATATCCAATGAGCTTTCGTTATTGTCCTCTTTAATCAAGCCAATTAACAAAGGCAATTTGATTCCCGTCTACGCACGTCCTCGTATTCCGCTGGCAAGCAGGCGGTAGGACTGGCGATAGTTTGTTTAGCATGGATTTACGCTAGATAGAAAGTAATGTTAAGTGGTGGTGAGCAACATTATAGAAGGCGTTTAACCATCTTATCCTGAGGACAATAAAATAAAATCACAACGTGTCGAAAGCTCACTGACCATTCTTAAAAAAAAAAAAGACTAATTGGCCATGCACATAATAGATGCAGGGCACCCTGCACCAGAGCAAAACTCCCCGCCATACCCACCCATGGACCTTTCCATAAGAGTGAAATGCACCAGGAGCCTTCGAAACTTGTCATGGATTCTTATCTAAGTTCCGATACTCTCAAATGTTGGTTTCTGGGTCCTCGAACTTATTTTGGGTTCTCATCTAAGTTTCGGTACCTATAAATGTTGGTTTCTTTGTGCTTGAACTTGTCCCGGATTCTCATCTAGGTCTTAAAACTTGGTAAAAAGTCTTATATAGGTCTAAATCACCATCTAGATAGAAAAAAACACATTTTTATATTTCCAAAATTAAAATTTGCAAATTCATAATTTCAAAGAACAAAAAATATTTTTGATATAGAAAATACATTGCATATCTCTTATGATGACACACATTCCCGATGATGCCACATATTTTTCATATTTAAACACATGAGGACTGTATTTTCATATGCCTAGAATACATAAATTACATAACATGTATTTCAATATTTAAAAAATAATCTTTGAAATTTTGAATTTGTATTTTTTTAATTTTGAAATATGATAAGTTTTTCCTATTAGATAGTGATTTGGACCTAGATGAGACTTCTTAGCAAGTTTTCGGACCGTTATAAATGGAATCAAACAAGCAGAAAAAACCCAATTATTTCCATACCCTCTTTCCGTTAGAAGATAATGGAAACATTGGTGTTATTACAGGACCTAAGATGCATGAAAATAAACATATAAGCAGAAAATTCTAAGCTCAACATCGAGTCAGGAATCACATCATAAATATTAGTGGCGGAAGTGCAGTGGCGCTCACATTGTCCGCCACTAAAGACTCTCAATGTACTAGTGATAGGGGTACAGATAAACAAAGTTCAGCCAGACACAAGAAAACAAAAGATGCCACGACTATTGTAGTAACATTACATGTAACGGCACTACATTTGTCCACATCGGCACTGAAGGTGCGCTCAGATGATATGGCTGCCGCAGGGTTCAGTACTCGCAGTTTTTGTGGCAGTAGTCGAGGCAGCTATCTGAGCATTTCTGCCTGACATTCTCCCTGCACCTCTTGCATGCATCAGGTGTGCAGGTTCCATGGCAGTCCTTGGCACATTCTGACGGGATCTCGAAGTTGACAAAACGATCGCAAGTACTGCATATATCGTAACAGTTAGAGCAGAACATTTTACCGGCTGCCGGCCTGATGGAACAAGATAGGACTAGCACGAGTGTCACAATAGCAGCTACGGTGGCTAACTTAAGAGAGGGAGCCATTTCTATATGTTGGCTCAAGCTAGGGGAAGCAAGTAGACACCAAGCGAAATGCAAGAGAAGATCAGATGCGAAGATGAAATTGCTGCTGGCCGATCAATTTATAGGCAAGCAAAGTTATTTATTTACATGTGCAACTAGCATCCATGGTTAATGCTACGCCAGTCTCCACGCATATGAAATTATGAAGTCAGCGCTTACTAAGATTGGACATTGAAAGGTGCATCCAATGATATTTTAAATCACAAGTTCACGCTTCTACCGAGACAATAAATTGCAAAGAGAAAAGTCCTTTTTTTGCCTCCCTCAACTATAGAGGGTAGCGCAATCTACACGCTCATTTACAAAACCGGGTAACCGCAGTCCTCTAACTATATGGATGGGTGCAATTCGACTCCCTAGGCGGTTTTGAGGGTGGTTTTGTCCGACGTGGCATTGTGGGCTTCACATGTCAGTCACGTCATCACATCTATATCTCTCCATTTTCTCTCTCTTCCTCCTCCTGCTGGTCAAAGTGACATTTTATCGAAGACCCTGCGCCCGCCGCCGCCCCGCGCCCGTCACCGCCCGACGCTGCTCTCCCTCCCCCCCCCCCCGCCCCCGGGCGCCGCCACCAGACGCGGTCCCACACCTGCGCCCGCCGTGGCCTCATGCCCGTGCCCGCCGCCGCGCGACGCGGCCCTGCGCCCCTGGTCGCCGCCACCAGACGTGGCCCCGCGCTTGCGCCTGCTGCCGCGCGACGTGGCCCCACGCCGCCAGCCGCCTGCCTTGCCAGTTCGGCCGCCGGGGAAAGATGCATCGGGGAGAGGAGAGGAAGAAGGAATAAATTTAAGGGAGAGAGGGGAAAAAAAGGAATAGTGACGTGGCGACTGACATGTGGGGCCCACTATGCGACGTTGGACAAAACCGCCCTCCAAACCGGCCAGGGAGTCAAATTGCACCCACCCATATAGTTGGAGGACTGCGGTTACCCGATTTTGTAAATGAGGATGTAGATTGCGCTAGCCCCTACAGTTTTTTTTTTTTTTTTTTTTTGAGCAAGCCTACCCCCTATAGTTGAGGGAGGCGAAAAAGACTTTTCTCAATTGCAAATTACCAAGACACTTTGCCACGGGCTCATTGTCGTGTATGGGCTGGGCTTCCACTTTTTGGGCCTTGTGCTCACCTAGGCCTTGATTAAACATGTACTCAAAAAAAAAGAAAAAAAAACTATGGATCTGCTCACAGAGAAAGAAGAGAAAAATATAAAGAAAGAAAAACGGGACAAGAAACAGGGAAGAGGTGGCAACGAGCGAGGCGAGCAGACTCCGGCGCGCGGCGCCATCGATCGATCTGTTGAAGGAGAGCAAGGAAGGGGACGAGGGGAGCTCGAGGAGATGTGGCGGAGGCGACTGGGCGCCCTCCTCCTCCGATCCTCGTCCTCGCCCCCCTCTTGCCAGCGGCAGCGGCGGCACCACCTTCTCCTCGGCGAGGTAACCTGCGGACTCTTCTTCTCCCATCCCATCCCTTCCCTTCCCTCGTGCAAGCATTGTGCCCAGCACCTCGTCAAACATCTTCTGAAGATAGACGTGCTAGAGCTCTGCAAACCCCTCCTTGTAAGGGATGGGAGGATTCAATTTGTTCCAGCTTTGAGCTTCCCATTGAAGGTGGCAGGATTTGTGCTGGCTTATTCATTAGGACCTTGCTTCAGTGCCATTTGTGCTTGTTTACCTGACGCTTTATCTTGCCTTCGGTTTGCTTGCAGGAACCTCTTGCCCTGAACCATCTGGTTAGGCTCTTCACATCTCAAGCTGTAAGTTTGTCCCCAATCATCTGCATTTCTATTTGCAGCATATGCATATTGCTCTGCCGTGCGCGCGTGCCTAACAGATTTTTTGGATACCTTTTTTCTTCAGGGAGGTGGCAGTGGCAATTTTCAGAAGCCATTCATCGCTTTCGTCTTAGGTGAAGTTTCCACTTTTACATTCACTTTTGTCCACACTTTTGACCCAAAGCCCCATAGAAATGTTTTTCACCAGTAGGGAGATATAAGACTTTTCATGAATCTCAATCAATTGTATCTTGTTAGATTGTGGTTGGTCCCAATACTTTGTGGTCACATTCTTAGTCAATTCCTTTATGTAGGTGGTCCTGGGAGTGGGAAAGGAACACAATGTACCAAGATTGCTTCAAATTTCGGGTTTACCCATTTGAGTGCTGGCGATCTTCTACGGCATGAAATATCATCTGGTAGTGAGAAAGGGTAATATCTTGTCATGTGATGATCTTTTAACCCTGTGATGCCCTACGCAATTAATTTCGGTGCATTAGTTCATCGCTACATATGGTTCAACTTCAGAGAGTCCATCCTAGAGATAATAAAGGAAGGGAGGATTGTCCCGTCAGAGATAACCGTCGAACTGATTCGAAAAGCAATGGAACTGAGCAATGCGAAAAGAATTCTTATTGATGGTTTTCCAAGGTGTGAGGAAAACAGAATCGCCTTTGAAAGAATTGTAAGTCCATGTGTTTCATCACTTCTGACTGAATTTATATGGCAAGGCTGCACATGTATGATTGTTTCTGCTATGCAAAACTGTTGTGTGTTTTTGAATCCAATGCTGGAGAATTTAGGAGGCGTAAACTTCTATTGTTAGTAAATAGTAAGGTGTAGGCTATAAGTAGATAATGACACACTTTGTAGTTTGTAGGTATTGTGTTTGTAATTAATATTACTACTAACTTTATCGTGGCCGATCACTTTTAGTCCCACCAGGCCACAGGTTTTTGTTGCATCAATCATCGAAAGTACTGATATCAGTCATGTTACTGTGGCCAGTTATTAATAAAACGTGTGACTTAGCAAAATTATGTTTGCTGTTATTGATACTTGATAGACATCTAAATGAATATACTGTGGTACCTGATTTGATACATAAATTAGTTACCATGAATTTCAGATTGGTTCAGAACCAGAGGTTGTGATTTTCTTTGATTGCCCTGAGGATGAGATGGTTAAACGCCTCCTAGGTCGCAACCAGGTGAGTCTACATATATGTTTATATCGTATCATAACTTGTGGAGGCGTGGAGTGAATCATATAGATTTGCTTTACCAAAATTGTGCTACCTCAAATTAGCGATAAGTACGAGTTTTTCTAAGTTCGCAAGTTTTCCACCCACAACTCTCCTTGTTTGACAATAAACTGTATACTCCTCCCATCCCTGCTTTTCTTGAACCACTACATTGCAATTTTCTTACAGTGGCTTTCCTACATGATAGTGTAAGGAGTTACTCAATGCCTTCTCACAAATAGGATTTTCTTCATATGTTACGCAAATGGATAAAAGGAACTCCAACCTCTTGAATTTTGCAATCTGTTGAGGGCATATACCGTAGGGGCCTACTGAGTTCTGCAATCTAATGCTCATAAACTGCACGAAACTTAGTCACATGAGAATGCCAAAGTAAAGGCAAGACATTGCCATTTAGAGGGTACATCACCAGGAAACCACAAATCTAATTACATTTCCTGAATCTGGAGAACTTTGTTGCAAACCTTCTTAGGCATCTAAATCTAGTGAAATTCCTCCCGAATATGGTATTACAAATCTGATTGTGTTGAGTTCAAATCTTAAGGTACGCCCTTTTCCTAATTTTCATTTCACATGAATGAATTGTAGGGACGGGTCGATGATAACATTGAGACAATCAAGAAACGTCTAAAAGTGTTTGAGAGCTTGAATATTCCTGTTGTTGACTACTACTCTTCGAAGGGAAAAGTTCACAAGGTAATAGAACTACTCTGTTTTCCAAACGGAACAACTACTTCTTAGTTTTATCTTTTCTGTAAATTGCCTTCTTCCTTTTCTGTTGCAAAGTGGACGAATAGAAGATTCTTTATGTTGAGTATTATACTTTTTGTCACGAATCTATGAGTTCTGTTTAATCTCAATGCATACTCAAGAAACATATGCTTGCAAAGCTTATATGGTAGCATTTGTGAAAACAGAGATAAAAGATATGGTGTTGTTTCCCTGTGCTCAAATTGATATACTATAACAGCCCTATTTTCCATGGCTTGGTGGAACAGAATTGAGATCTACGGATTGATTTGATATAGGCAAGCAGTCATATTATCACCAGTCAGGGGTTATTACCCCCATACACCATGTTACTAATCTCGAGCCTGTACTATCGATAAGATTAATTGTTCCACTGCATGCAGATAAATGCAATGGGAACTGCAGATGAAATCTTTGAAGCAGTCCGCAAGCTGTTTTCCTCCTTGAGGTAAATCCTGATGTTCACCACGTGATTTTGCTCTGAAGGACTATCAAAAATGAAATTCCGGATATAGAAATGCTAATCTATTTTTCATCTAAAAGAAATGATGGGTCCGACTGAATGCTCTTGATTTAACAAACCGTGTGTGGTCCTCCTGCAGGAGGTTCATTATCTGATCTTTTACAGATTATTCTGTAGTAGCAACAAATTGGGTTTGTATATGCTGTCAGCTGTCTTTGCTTTCAAGAGCTTGACTATTTTGACTTTATGCCTTTTGTGTGGCTGGTCCACAACAAAGAAAGATACAATCGCAAGCAATACGAACAGATATTGTTTTCTCTTTTGTTGTTGATGACAGCAACAGCGTAAGATAAGGATTGCGCCGGTTTAACCTTGTCTTTTGCTCGCTCACTTGTTGCATTGCTTGTGGCAAGTTTGTTGACCCATTTAAACAATAGCAACAGCATCTACAGACCCCAACATTTAGTATGGAGAAAATTTTGCTGTAATCATTTGGTCGATGTTAGGAACAACTCCTACATGGCTTGTTATCCTACAGTCCAAAGAAAATTACTGTGGATTTCTAGTTTTAGCCGTATCTTGTACCAGGGTAGTGATTATTCTTTTCTTGAGACTTGTACCAGGGTAATGATTAGTCTTTTCTTGAGGGAGACTTGTACCAGGACAATGATTGACATAAATTTATCCTCTCTGCAGGTTATCATGAGGTTACGGTCTTGGAAGGAAGGCCTGGGTGATGGATAACAATCCTCATGTAATTTCCAAGTGCCCACTTTTGTTGGTTCCCACAAAGTTCTCTTTATAAATTGTCACTTTGCACATTTACTTCATTCAACACAGAATTGTACATATACACCCCGTTTGATCCCACAATAATGACCACTGAAACAAGGGCGATTGAATTGCCAAACCCCAAAGATACGTGAATTTCACGTTTGATTTGCTGGTCGTTGTGGTCCTATATGGTTTCTCCCTTGTTTCTCTCCTTGTGGCGGGCCGGTTTTTGGTGACCTGTTATCCGAAATAGTCCGGCGTTGAGACCCCTGGGTGGGTAAATTCTTTGTAATTATAGGCTGATGCACCTTATGATAGAGTGGGATTTGAGTGGTGCCGTGGCTGGCTGGCCACGATGGGTTCATAGATTATAAAGGTTGGCAGCCGGTTGATGGACGCCAGTTTAGTTTCCGGCCGGGGTTACGACGTTTTATATGAAAACAAAAACATTCATGGCCCTTTCGTTCTGCTTCAGCCGGCAGGCAGGCATATAGCGTTTATTTATTTATTTTTTTGTCACTTTCTTGGAGCTGAATATGATCCGGGGCAGCCGCTGCCTAGGAAACGGGAGAATTTATACACGGCGAAAGTGACAAATAAGAATCAAAATTAGTGAAGATGGACGGCCTGCAGTGTCACGCTACTACGAAAGGATTCTTGGTTACTATAGCCTAGATGTGTGCTTCATTGTCATCTTGATTCTTGTGCGTTTTCTGTTGCCGAATTGACTGGGCATTCCTTACCGCTTCATTGTCATCTTGATTCAATGCAAGCAGCAATCAACCATTTGAAATTAGGAAATTTCCATGGAAACAAAACAAATGCAGTGCTCCAGAATATGAATTCTAGTCGCTAGATTTCGATCGGATGATCCAAGAATGCTCAAGGAGAAGCGTCACAAGTAACGGCAGTTCCCCTTGACTTTTGGCCGCAAGAGACGCAGACTCACTTTTCGGAGTCCACATATGCTGCCGACCATACCTGCATCGGAGCGTCCATGTCATGTGTTGAAGATCGCAAGTCAAACCAAAACCACTCGCAAGTGCCCTCCTCCAACCAACAAAGAAATGCATAAGGAATATCTATGTTGCTTTCATTGCAATCGGCATATAGTTCACATAGGACATTAAAGACAAGTTTCCTTGTGTGCTAAACCGATTGCTGTTCTCCAAGACGCGAGATCCAGAGTAAAAATAGCAGGATGGGGTTCCAACTAACACGTCGTTTAGGTGGATGACAAACGGGCTCGATGTGTTCGATACGCATTGGTTACGCGCAATAGGCACTGCTGCCTCTATTTTTCCACTCAAATTTAGCATTGATCAGTTCATGCAAATAGATTAGAACTATGTATATGTACCAACCAAGCTGTTGCAGCTAATGACGATGGGAAGATTAACATAGTGTCCATCCTTATTGCCGGCCGGCTGCTAGGGAATGTCAATGCATCATCACTGATTACATACTCTATTTATTCCTTTAACTAATTGTGGATCGACCTATGCCTGTTGATATGACATTAGTTAGATCGATTTTGAACTAACCAACATCATACATAAAAACTATGAGTGCGTAAAGAAGGAACAATGATTTATTTTTTGCCTTTTGCAAGTGCGATTCTCAAAATCTTCTTACAGAAGTACCTATTACCGAGTGACCATGTCAAAATGACAAGTTTGAATGCCACGTGAACCTGCGAAAAAAAAATTCTCGTCAGCTCAAGTTTAGGCGCAAACTATGTATTCCAAGAAAGAAAACAAGCATGAGCTAGCATAATCTCATAGCTAGCTAACATATAATGACAAAAGCTAGGGTCCCCTGTTCAGCTGGCTGTTGTCTTATAGTCCAAAGCATAGACGAATGTGGTTTACTATACACGACATAGATGCAATAGCGATCTAATAGGAACTCCTAATAAACTGACTGAAGTATCTGAGTGCTGCGTCTTTGTGGTAATCAGCCAGGGACATTGTAATAACTGCTAGTTTTGGCCCCACTGATGGAACTGAATCTTCACAGGGATACCGCTTGATATTATAGTGATCTGTCTAATCAATGGTCAAGTGTGCAGTTTCAGAAACAAACTTAGGGCCATTTTAGGACAAGGAAATTTTTTAGTTGTATGATTGACTCAAGAAATTTTGAAGGATACAAAAATTCCCTCATATTTACAATTATTTTTGGGAGTCCTCAAAATGAATTTTCTCTATTTCAACATTCTGCCGTGTTACTGAACATCTAACATCACATTGTTGAATCTCCCCATGAAGCATCCAAACATCTCTTCGTGACCATTTGTAATCGACAAGTTGGTAATTTACTTTTAGCTGTAAGCACATGCAAACGAAACAGAGTATAGCTTCTTTTTTTTTTTTTTTTTTTTGGCGAATGGAAACAGAGTACAGTTGAATAGTTGATGTGGAGCCAAAAACGTCTGACTCTACAGAACAAAACAGCCCCTACCATCTACACCATCTATCTGAATAATAATGATACAATAAATATTAGAGGTGTTTAAATTTACAAATATTGAAGAGAAAAGGGGGTGTGAATGAAAAACAAAATTGAGGCAAACACTGCTTGGGGGATATGAAGACATAAAGTCATGCACATGTTCTGAAATTGGTTCTTACAATGCAAAGTATGAATTTTGAAGCAAAACATGATAATTTATTTTAAAAAAATTGAAACAAAGACTTGTTCCATCCAAATTAGTAAATGACAAATATTGAATCGCTCAGTAGTATATCCATTCCGGAGTTTTTTTTTTTTTTGGATAATACGTATCTGCATTAGATGTTTAGGAAACAGTACAGTACCCAGTACAGAACCACGTACAAACGGAATCGGATACAACCGAAGCAACTGCAACCACACACAAACCCGAGATCAGACTTCGACCCGCCGGAGATCCTCGCCTCCAACGCCTGCGCCGAAAGGCGAGGAAACGGCAAGCAAGCCTCCAAACTCCAGGTGAAGCAACACCAATTTTAGATCGAAGTCCATAGGCCGAAAACCTTCCCACCCTCCAGAGAAAAATACTGACCGCACCGGGGAAGGCACGCCGGGGACTGATCCCATGCTTGGCACCCAAAGAAGGAAGAAGAACGGCCGCTGCCGCAAGCCGGAGGAAGACAAAGCACAAATCCACGAACTTGCACGCCCCACAGCCACCTCGTCGCACCTGTCCGCAACCATATCTTCTCGTCGCCGGTGACCGCCGCCTCCAGCAGCCAGCCTCCCCCTCCTCCGTTGTCCGCGACCGCGGCGACACCGGAAGGAGAGAGGGGAGCCAAACCACCATCACCGAGCAACCACCAACATGAAGAAGCACAAGACCCATCCCCATCAAAGAGGGAGAAACCCTAAACCTAACCATCCCAAATCGAATCGAAGCACAGGATTCGATTGGTACAAACCTCACTAGCCATACACTTTGGCCTACAAGGACCAAAGCGCAGCGAAGAGATGGCCGGAGTACCTTATTCCGTGTCGGCGATGTCGTCTCCACCACGCCATCGCCGCCTACGTCGTCGCGCCGGATAAGACTTCGACGATGTCGACTCCGCCGACGCCACCTCCATCTTCACCGAACCCGCCGCCGTGGAAACCTAACCCTAACCCTAGGTGACTTACTGCCGCCGTCGATGCCGACCTCCATCCGCCGCGCCTCGGCCCAGAAGGCCAGCCCCCCTCACCCGCCAGCGCCAGAGAGGTCGCCGACGGGGAGGTGAGCCGCCCTCGAGGCCGCCGCCGCGACCGGCGAGCGGGTCGCCCCCGAATCGCCTCTCTCTACTGTGCTACCCTAGGCTAGATCTCGGCATTTATCCATTCCGGAGTTACTCCTGGGCTGGCTATCCTCCAAATGTCGCAAGGTGGGCGCGCCGGTTCGTCACCATCTTCCCCACCAAATTGCTTGTCACAAAATGCCAATTCTACAAGTCAAGATCCATCCATCTATAAATGCGATAGAGATGCCCGCACTCCTCCTCCACATTCGTCGCCACTCCCCCAACCAACAAGTCCTCCTGAAGAATCCATCAATTATTCGTTAGATTCGAGAGCAATCCGGCGGCAATGGCCGTGACGGAATTGGAGGGCCCGCGGCCGGCGGCGGCGGAGGAGGAGGAGGAGGCGTCGCCGCCGTCGAAGCGCGGGCTCCAGCGGTTCAACTCCCCGCTGTCGCAGGTGTCCCTTCTGGGCCTCATCTGCTTCTGCTGCCCCGGCATGTTCAACGCGCTGTCCGGCCTGGGCGGCGGAGGCCAGCTGGACCACACCACCGGCGACAACGCCAACACCGCCCTTTACGCTTGCTTCGCCGTGTTCGGCATCCTCGGCGGCGGCGCCCACAACGTGCTGGGCCCGCGCATCACGCTCCTCCTCGGCGCCCTCACCTACCCGCTCTACGCGGGCTCCTTCCTCTACTACAACCACCGGCGGTCGCAGGCGTTCCCCGTGACCGCCGGCGCGCTCCTCGGCGTGGGCGCGGGCCTGCTGTGGGCGGCGCAGGGCGCCATCATGACCTCGTACCCGCCGCCCAACCGCCGGGGAACCTACATCTCCTGTTCTGGTGCCTCTTCAACCTGGGCGGCGTCCTCGGCGGCCTCCTCCCGTTCGGCTTGAACTACAACCGCGGGAGCGACCAAGCCAGCGTCAACGACGGCACCTACATCGCCTTCATGGCCTTCATGCTCGTCGGCGCTGCCCTCACCCTGCTCGTCCTCCCGCCGCGCAGGATCGTCCGCGACGACGGCACCAGGGCCACCAGGGTCACATACTCCTCCCCCGCCACCGAGCTCACCGAGATCGTCGCGCTCTTCGCCAACTGGAAGATGCTGCTCGTGCTCCCCGCCGCATGGGCCAGCAACTTCTTCTACACATACCAGTTCAACAACGTCAACGGCGTCCTCTTCACGCTCCGCACCAAGGGCCTCAACAACGTCTTCTACTGGGGCGCCCAGATGTTCGGCTCCGCCGCCATCGGATACTTCCTCGACTTCGGATTCGCCAGCCGCAGGAAGAGGGGGCTCATCGGCGTCGCAGCCGTCGCCGTGCTCGGCACCGCCATCTGGGGTGGGGGGCTGGCCAACCAGCGCACCTACACTGACAAGGACAACGTGCCCGGTGGCCTCATCGATTTCAAGGAAGGCCACCGCTATGCCGGACCCTTCCTGCTCTACTTCAGCTATGGCCTCATGGATGCCATGTTCCAGAGCCTTATTTACTGGATCATCGGCGCCCTTGCAAACGACTCACAGGTCCTCAGCAGGTAGGAGTAACTCATCATCCAACTCTCCCTCCATTTTCGCACTACTATTTCTTTCTTACTCTGTCTGAGTAATATAGGGAATGCCCTGTCTGATTAATCCCATAAACTCTGCAAGCAGAGCAGAGTGTGCTAATTAATTAGAAGATTCAGTTCCAATGTTCTTGTTAGTCAGAAATCAATACGTACGTGCACATCTGGATTAGATAGATATTCTGATGACGACTGCTAACTAGTTCATTCTAATCCTTTTAAAATCAAGTCACACGACCCATGCAACCACCATGTAGTATCTTATAGTCTTCTTGTCCTTTTTTCATGCATAAACTAGTTAGTAACGGAGACGTAGGAGTTTGGACTCTTTGACTGATGAGTAATGATGATTATGGAAGATCCTGATTAACGAAACGGGACCACAGAGACATGGCTAAAGGTGTATAGTAAAATACTACAGAAATCATCGAATTAAAGTGAAACTGAGTTTAACTTTCACACCCTTTTCCCATGGATTGGGAAAAGAGTTCAGTTCCAGTAGCCAAATTGGATGATCCTTATCCATCATATATATCCCCAGAAGATTCTTATCCAACATGCCCTTTTTTTTAATTTGAAAACCTATTGCGGACAGCATTCTTGATATGCTGCTGTCTCCTTTCCCGAATAATTTTTAGGGGCACAACACAAGGCCTCTTTATCCTGTCACATAAATAAAGAGAGAATAAGAGTGAAGCACGTAATTTTCCGGAAACTAAAAAGATCCATCCTTTAAGCACGTATTCCGTGTGAATGACAATTCTTGTTGATCAATCTCTTAGCATGCACATGGCATGGATCAGAGAGAGCGTTCTTGCCTGAACCACACTCTTCAACTCTTGTGTGCAGGTACGTTGGATTCTACAAGGGAGTGCAGAGTGCAGGTGCGGCTGTCGCATGGCAAATCGACACACACCACGTGTCGCTGATGGCACAGTTTGTTGTGAACTGGGGGCTCATGACATTCAGCTACCCCTTGCTTGCCCTGTTGGTGTTCTTGGCCGTGAAGGATGAGGATACCTCTGTTTCTTCAGTCGAGGATGGCAATGAGATCAAAGAAAATAAGTTCTCTGCACCAACCAGCTTCCACTGAGGATCAAGAGTATTCAAGATGTTGCGGCTCTTCTTCGGTGCTGTGTGTGTTCCCTTCTCGTTTGCACATCATAGGAATTATGAAAGTATACAGAGAATATTTAGGCCGTAGTGTTTGCTTCTGTGGAGTAGTTTATGGATGTGGCAATGTTCATTGGGATTACCATTTCTTTGATGAAACTACTATTAGTTGACTTTGTGCTAGTGCAGCATGGTATCAACTCTTGTCTGGACCTTGTTAGATTAGTTCAGATGCAATGCAATTGAGAAATGTTATTGTTGTAGTGCTTAATTCATATTATGGCCGGTGACATCAGTACATGCTACAATTAACTTTGCTGTAGCTCACAAAGGAGAGCAATATCATTTCTGCTGCCAACGGTTGGTGCAGGCTAAAACGCAACGAGAGCTCGATCGTTGTGCATCTTTTGGAGCGATTTTACATGTAAGTAGGCATTAGGGGCTGGGCGCGGTCCCTGCCGTGGCGGGAAGCGGCAGTTGCTTCCCCTAGTGCCCATGTGTTTTACTCAGGCTTTGTTCGGTTCTTGAGGATTGAAGCCCCAAGAAAATTTGTTCCAGACACTGACAGGATCAGGTGGATCCCTGGATGTCACTTAATCCCTGTGGAGATTAAATCCCTCAGGTCCTCCTAAGATGATGTCTTGTCCAACAACGAATCACAGATGCCACCGCTGCCTTGCCAAGTTGCAAGAACCCTCCGCAAGAATGAAACACGCAGCAGTAAGCAAAGTCAGTACAAGCATCTCACGCAGTCAGGGCTTCCAATACGTGCATCAATTCTGCAGTGGGAGGTATAAAACTGAACCTTACAACAAGATTCGTGTTCAGGTGGACGTCTAGTGCACTGCAAGCTGAATTCATCATCATGGTCGACTGGCAAGGCACCATTACACGGACAATTAGCAGTTAGCAATGCACCACTGTCCAGATCGAATAGTAATTATGAATTGGATGGGGCAACAAATTCCATACACCTATCACTGGGTGCATATATTACATAGTAGATCTTGCTGCGTTGCCTTTCTGTTTGTACACTTACTCCTAAAAGGTGATCCCCTCCTCCCATCTCCAATTTTCCACTGACCTCATAAGTTTAAAGCTGGGC
The DNA here is from genome assembly GCA_007726485.1 of Eragrostis curvula. Lineage (NCBI taxonomy): Eukaryota > Viridiplantae > Streptophyta > Magnoliopsida > Poales > Poaceae > Eragrostis > Eragrostis curvula. The sequence continues at coordinate 1,242,495 of RWGY01000045.1, forward strand.
ATCAATCTGGAAATACTTCTCAGCTAACCGGGAAACAACACAATTTCTTTGGTGAGTTTATTCCGATTACAAGAATATTAGTTACATGACAGTGTATTATACAAAATTGTTGATCCGCACGTAAGCATTGACAAGCTCGTAAACAAATGCTGCTACTGATGAATCATGCAGTAAGTACAGAAGACAAGTTTATAAGTGAGTTGACCTGATTACTTTAAATTACCTTAACTGAAAACCATAAGGCACGCTTCCTGACTTTGTCAAGAAACCATTGGGCATGCTAGTTCCAGTACTTTCATGCTCATCACTTCCATCACAACAATCTACATGAACAAAATAATACTATCAGTACTTGTATTTGAAATACAAACTGCCATGCAGATAAAGGAAAATAAACCGCCAAACTCTTCTCTCCCACTTTCATAATCTGAGATCATGATCACACATCTGTTTAGCTACTTCATTTTTCACCATAATTTCCGCTGACTAGTCCATCTCGCCAGTCACAATCTTTGTAGGTAGTAATATCCACACTGTACATCAATTGGGTACCAGAAAAAAACTGCACCTACTGAAGAAACAGAACCCCGGACAGCCAACGAACAGGCTTCAACACCCCACAAAGGCCAAAAAACCATAGAACCGAGCTACCAGCATGAAAACAACATGACGAGAAGCGTTTCACGGCCGTCGAGCTTGCTCAGCCCTGCTCGAGATCGAGCGCGGAGGCGACACCACGTAGCTCGCCATCTTCAAGAACCAAGATCCGAGCGAGGAGAGAAGAGGGAAAGGAGAAGGAGGCGTGTTACAGTGAGAAGCAGAGGATGGGCACCGGAAGGGAGATGCAGCCATCACCATCGTGGCCGAGACGCGCCGCCACGCCGTTCCCTCGTCGCCCACTCGCCTAGCACCGCAACCGTGTCTCCCAGCAAGCAAGCCCTGACTTGCATATGACCCCGCAAGAATTACTCCCTCTGTTTTCCTAATGTTGACATTAATTTGAGATGTGAGAAGCTTGAGCACCGTGTTACACTGGTTCCATCAGCTGTATGTGCAGGTAGGCTACTAGGATACACGTGAACACTGATAACAAAGTTGTGCGGCGCGTCCTGCACTGCGAATGTGGAATTGTGGATGCTGCTCGGCCGTGTGTGGGAGTCAAGATGTGAGATTGCCGGACACGCAAGGGAAGGTGGACGAAATGCAGTAGAGGGAATAAACCTCGAGTCCAAACTCCCCCACCAAAAAAAATAAGGTGCGCGGGAACTCCTCCTGGACTATTCGAACAAAGTTTCCATTCTTCTCTAAATTTTTTACGCGGGCTGCTCTCCATGGCGCGAAACTAAGGATGGCAAGAGTTTTTGTTGGGGGAGCAAGAATCAGCATAAAAAGAGAAACTCAGAATAATTGTAGGAATGCTCGCTCAAAACAATCCCTTTGATTTTTCCCTGCATGCGAAGCGATACGATATGGCACGATTTACTTTCCAAACGAACTATAAGCGCTCGCATGCTATAAAAGGGAAGGAACCCCATCGTCCAAACCCATCGATCATTTCTTTGCTCCATCCATCGATCGTCTACCACCAGCCCAGCCCAGAGCCATGGCGCCCATCCTCCCACGCCGTGCCCCTGCCGTCTCCTCCACCGACTCCAACTCCGTCCTTAGCAGCAGCAAGAGGAGGCTGCCCCGCTCCTTCTCCCTCTCCTCTGACGAAGACAGTGATGACGGCCGCAAGAAGAAGGTGCCACACGTGGCAAAAAATAATTCATGGACCTTCGCCGACGAGGTGATGATCCTCGAGGCGATCGTCGACATGACCGACCTGCAGGGGAATCATCCTAAACCGGCGGATCTCCACTTCGAGCTGGACGGCAGCCTGATGCGGGAGAAGGCCTTACCCCGCGATTTCGCCAAGAAGAAGAATAACCTCAAGACAAAGTTCAGAAAGATATGTCATGAAGGAGGACCGCGAGGTGGGCCAGATGGCAAAAGAGACCGCAAACTATTCAAGCTCTCAAAGCAGGTGTGGCCGGAGATCCTTGGCGAGTACCCTCACCTAATGAATTGAACCTCCATGGACATCGCTTTCTGTTCCTAAAATTGGCTGTAATGTAAACAGTCATTACCCATGAAGTTTTCATTTTGAGATCAATGAAGAATTAAGTTAAGAGAAGTACTCTTTTTGTCTGGTTTGTTACTTTGTGGTGGCGACTGGATGTGCCTCTTGTTCGTCATATTTTCGGGTTGGAGTTGGGTTTTATTGCTTTGTCTGTCACCTCGGTTGTTGACTCCGGTTCAGTTCTCGCTCGCAGGTTGCTTTCGTCCCAGTTTTTTTCGCTGCCTCAAGATTAGTTGCCTTGTTTTCTGGCGAAGCGAAAACAGGCCAACAAAAGGGCCACGCTTTTGTAGAATTCTCGCGGGCCGAATAGCCCATCAATGACGAAATAAGGATTAATTGTGAAAATATTGAGGATTTATATAATTCTCAAATTTATAAATAACTCTCATAATTAATATATCTCTTTTGGGTCATAGAATTCTGAAATTCTATAAGCCAAGGCCCCAGAGCGAGATGATGCCATATTTTCACTTGTACATCAGAGCTTTTGCTTGTTGTTTCATGTGTGCTTCATCACTATTTTTATTTGACCAAAATCTCAAGCTGAATCCTTCATCTTCCTCTCTTCAACTAATACGGATGTGCTTATGTTGCATCCTGCGTATTTCTTAACAAATTAAAGGTATAAATATTTGACTTGAAGAGAAATTGTTTGCTGAAATATTAACTTGCCTTGGAGCTCGACACAACTCCATGCATTTTCTATCTCTCATCATGTGTGGTTCAATGTGGCTATTTTCTATCTCAACTAAAATCGAGCTGTTACAAATGACTCTAGTCCATGTGCACAAAATTAAGTTGCAGCTGTGTTGAATTCCTGAAACTGGGACAGCATCAGCTTGGATTGTGCCAAACTTGAGCATGCCTGAGATGGTTGGATCCGCCATAGATTATCTGAAAGCATGCATGGGGCGCTATGCAATAGAATGCAGGGCAGTTGACAGATCGCTCAAGCACGCAGTAGATAGTCTAGATTAAATTTGTTGGGTGATATATTTGTTAATTAGCGGCCCTCTCTGTGGAATGAGTAACTGTTCCTGCAAACATGATGAAATTTTCCTTGAGAGTTGGTGTATTCCTAACGTATTTAACAGATTTGTAACTGGTATGTATTTGATTATATGACGATACTTTGTGGACCTGATATAATTGCATCTACTTATTTGTTCTCAGATTGCTCCAGATGTCACAATATGGGGGCGTGTTTGTTCATCGTCATCATGCATCATCACTTGTGAATTTTTTGTCACAAAAATAAATAGCCAGTTAATCCAGTGACGAAGTGTCATCGAAAAAAATAAAGAAATTCAGTGACGAGACCAAGCTACACTCCAAGCTAGGCCAAGAGGCATCAAAATTTAAAGAGATGGATGGTACCTTCCTCCTCCGCCTCGGTCAGGTTCAGTCCCAAGTCCATGGCGGAGCTGGAACTATTGGAGGGGCCTCCATTGGCGCCGGCATCCATGGGCGAGCGCTTGGTACTAGTAAGAAGGTACAAGACGCCGCTGGTGCAGGTGTCCCTGGTGGGCCTCATCTGCTTCTGCTGCCCGGGCATGTTCAACGCGCTGTCCGGCCTGGGCGGCGGCGGGCAGCTGGACCCCACCACCGCCGACAACGCCAACACGGCCCTGTACGCGTGCTTCGCCGTGTTCGGCGTCCTCGGCGGCGGCGTCCACAACCTGCTCGGCCCGCGCTGGACGCTCCTCGTCGGCGGCCTCACCTACCCGCTCTACGCCGGCTCATTCCTCTACTACAACCACCGGCAGTCCCAGGCGTTCCCCGTCGCCGCCGGCGCCATCCTAGGCGCCGGCGCGGGCCTCCTTTGGGCGGCGCAGGGCGCCATCATGACCTCCTACCCTCCCCCTAACCGCCGGGGAACGTACATCTCCCTGTTCTGGTGCCTGTTCAACCTCGGCGGCGTCCTCGGCGGCCTCCTCCCGTTCGGCTTGAACTACCGTCGCGGGAACGACGCCGGCAGCGTCAACGACGGCACGTACATCGCCTTCACGGCCATTATGCTCGTCGGCGCCGCGCTCAGCCTCCTCAGTCCTCCCGCCGAGCAGGATCGTCCGCGACGACGGCAGTAGGGTCACCAGGCTCACTCTACTCGTCGCCGGCGACCGAGGGCGTCGAGATCGTCAAGCTCTTCGCCAACTGGAGGATGCTGCTCCTGCTCCCGGCCACACTGGCCACCAGCTTCTTCAGTACCTACCAGTTCAACAACGTCAACGGCATCCTCTTCACGCTCCGCACAAAAGGACTCAACAACGTCTTCTTCTGGGCTGCGCAGATGCTTGGCTCCGCGGCAATCGGATACTTCCTCGACTTTAGCTTCGCCAGCCGCAGGAAGAGAGGGCTCGTCGGCGTCTGCATCGTCGCAGTGGTCGGGACCGCCATCTGGGGAGGGGGCCTCGCCAACCAGCTCACCTACACCAGGGACAGGTTGCCCGCCGGCGGACTCATCGACTTCAAGGACGGCCGACGCTACGCGGGGCCCTTCATGCTCTACTTCAGCTACGGACTGTTCGATGCCATGTTCCAGAGCTTCGTCTACTGGACCATCGGGGCGTTGACCAACGAATCGCAAATCCTCAGCAGGTATTTTGTCCTCTTCCAACTGATATCGACCTTTCCTCTGTTATTCTGTTTTGGTTTTGGCTTGGTGCCACCCACTGGATCACTTTCTTAATCTTTTTTTCTTTTCAAGATGACTCGGTTGTGGCTAATTAAAAATTGCTACAGCATAACAAATGTTTATAGATCATATTCAACTAAGCAGGCAGAACTGAATGGCTGCAAGTTAGTGTATTTAAGTTGCCTGTGCTGCTATTCGTGAAAAACTAATGTTACCCAGGCCTTGAGTATCCCACAATATCTGGTTGCAGAGTAGACCCTGCCCAGCGAATGTTCGACTTGGAACCGATCAGACACCCTCAACATCAACATGCCTTGTTTTTCTTTGAAAAACTATTGCGGACATCATTCTTTCATGAATATTTTCTAGGAACACAATGCCTCTTCACCATGCATGTGCACATAAATAAAACAGGCAAGGGAGAAAAAGATCTAAGCATATTATTTGCCCTCAAACTAAAAGGATCCATCCATTAAGCACGTATCCTGTGTCAGTCCTGTCTCACGTTTATCAATCTCATGAGCATGCACATGGCACATGGATCGGAGTACTCAATCTTGCCTGAACCATTCTTCAAATCCTGTGTGCAGGTACGTTGGGTTCTACAAGGAGCGCAGAGTGCAGGTGCGGCTGTCGCATGGCAAATAGACACACACAAGACGTCGCTCATGTCACAGCTACTTGTCAACTGGGGGCTCCTGACCTTAAGCTACCCCTTGCTTGCCCTGTTGGTGTTCCTGGCCGTGAAGGATGAGGATGCTTCAGCTTCTTTAGTCGAGGACGGCGAAGAGAATAAATAAAATAAACTCTCTGCACCAACCAGCTTTCACTCCGTGACTGTGGCTTGACTAGTCCTGGGACTCGGGCCGTGCACGGCACCGTGCCGACGGCACGGCACAGCACGGGCCCGTCGTGCTTCGTGCCGTTTTGTGCCGTGCCGGACGGCCCGTCGGGCCACGTCGTGCCGTGCCGGTCGGCCCAACATGGCAAAAATGTGGCCCGGGCACCGCACGGGCACGGCGGGCCGTCGTCGGGCCGTGCCAAGCACGGGCACGGTCTGGTTTCACTGACACCTACTTCAGAAATACGTTTTCAGCATGGAGAAACACGCATTTTTATTGTTCGAAATCATTCCTTTTATAGGGTTACATGGATAATTTTTTTGAAAAAAATTACACTATTTAAAGAAAGCTATATTACATGTGTATATCAAATTTGAGTTCCGAAAACATCATAGTTTGAGTGTAACAAAAAGAGAAAAGAAAAGTGAGTTTTTACATTTTTTTTCCAAGAATGTATTGTATTTTGAACTCAATTTTGGTGGTGGGGCTGTTCCAAGTCAACACCAAATTTTACAATTTATGAGGAATTTTTTGAACAATGTTTGCATGAAAGTGTGTACACATTTTACTGAACAACATCGAAGTAATGAGGTTTTGTGATGAATGAAGAGCAATTCGAACGTACCACAGGCGTAAATGCTTAAAAAAAATTATACAAAAATTCTATGTGTATATATGTAGAAGTTGTACGTCCATACGAAAATCATTTAAAAATTCAATTCCTTTGGTGATTTACAAAAAGGTAAACAAAAGTTAAATAGCGACCATTAATGTGTTGACTGATCAGTATAAAAATGAACTAGAAAAGTTTGATAAAAAATATTCTACATGATAGATCTTATTTTTTAAAGATTTTAGAAAAAAAATCAACCCATTTGGACTACGTATGCAAATTCTATACAAGTTTGAATTTTTAAATACGAATCAAAATACAAAATGAATCTTGGTTCAAAAACATTATCCCGTGTCGTCGGGCCATTTTCGTTCCATCGGGCCGCCTTCGTGCCGTGCCAGCCCGAGCACGGCCTATGCGACCGTGCCGTGCCATGCCGCCGGTTGGGCCTAAAATCCAAGCACAACACGACCCGTTAGCCAGGCCGAGCCGGCATGGCACAAAATCCCTTCGAGCCGGGCCGTGGCCCACCCGGATTTGGCCCGGCCTAAGTCCCAGCACTAGGATTGACGTTGCAGCTCTTCGGCGCTTGTGCAGTTTGTGCGTGTTCCCTATAAATCAGGCAGGTAAAGAGAATTTAGGTTATAGTGTCCGCGTTTGTGGGGTTAGCTTATGGGGGTAGTTGAGTTTCTGTGGTTGCAGAGAGATCGCGTTTCTGTAATGTAGGTCAGGTTTCAGACGCAATCAAGAAATTCTTGTAATTTGTGTAGTGCTTTAGTGTCATGCGATACCTGGTACAATTCAGATTCTGGACGGTAATTTCAGCTCTTGTTTGAATTATTTTTTCTCGCATTGCAGAGAGCGACAGCGAAATAAGGTTGAAATACTAATGTAAAATCGGAAATATTCCATCTTTTTTTTTTGAGGTGCCGGAATTCCATCTACCATGCTTTAGTTCCCATAATCTCAGTTTTTCCCTACACACTATGATTACATTTAGGCCACGGCCCAGCCCAGTCCAGTCAGGCCTTTGAGTTATTGTCAGCCCAGGAAGTTCCTACACATAAGGCCTCTGGGCCTTACTAACTATAATGGGCGACATCGGCGTGCTGGGAACGGGATGATGCGACCGACATACCTCCGTCCGATGCTGGCTACGCACGGCAGATGGCGGCACCGGCGCAGAGGTGTGCTGAGTTTCAGGTCGTGGTAGATGGGCGGCCACCATCCGGCCATGTCTTCTGTTTCAACTGAGTTTACTGATTTCTATGGTTTCTTGCGCTTGTGTGTGACCCGGGCCCCGGGGTTTGTGGTAAAAAGTGATATGCTTGATCGAAGGAAGACATAATGCATTGTACAAATTTCTTGTAACCTGCGGGAGAAGAAAGGGGGAGAAAACGAAAGAACGAAGTTCAATAAACCGAAGTCTGAAAGAAACAAAACGAGAAACATAGCGGTGGGTCGCAAAGTGATGACGTCAGGGGAGTGGTCGCAAAGTTTCCTCTGTTTCTTTGTGGTGTCATTTTTCGAACGAAACTTCTGTTTCCATTTTTCAGAGTTCCAGTTTGATAGTTAGCTGCGGTTCGAAATTTGCATTGGTGTAGCATCATGGTTCAGGTGGTATATTTTCATGACTGGCTGCGTGTAAAATGTTTTTTTTTTTGAAAAATAGGGAGGAGTGCTGCCTTTTCATTAAGGTAGAAGAGAGTTTTACATATTACAAGATTAAATATATCGTATTACAGGTTTTGTTGGTTACTCTCCTCACTAGTACAGGTTTGCTGATTAATAACGATTTTACTGCAGATCCGTCACTATTTTGGTGGTTTTCCCCGTTTTCGGTTAACTTTTATGACGTTTCGGCGTTTCGTCACTAAATATGCCGAAACAGATCCGTTTTGTGACGAAAAAGCATCACTGTTGCCTTTCGGCCCCACAAGTCAGGTCGTTTATGACGAAAAATAGGTGTCACTACCGTTTCGTCCACACGCATCCTAGTCAGCACATGGACGGACCCACATATTCGTCATCGAAAGGGGGATTTCGCCCGACCGTATCCTAGTCAGCACATGATGAACCCATATATTCGTCACCAGGGAAAAAAATTTCGCCCGAAAATCACCGAAAATCGCCGAAATTCGTTTCTATCGCCAGGGACCGGTAATATTGCTTACCGGGCTGTACATTTCGGCCCAATTTGAAAATTTCTGTGCTCCAACATAGTCCAACCGGCCCATACTTCCATCCCCATGTGCATAAAACTCCGCCTGATACCGTAGCCGCCGTTTATTTTATTTCTCTCTCCTCCTCTGTGTTCTCCCGCTCATCCTCCGATGCTCTCCCTTCTCTTCACATCTCCACGCCGATCTTCAGCTCTCCAAGCAGATCCGGTCATGGATTGTGCCCCCAACTACAATCATCGTCTTGATGGGCGCCTGAGAGGCCGGGAGAGCAACAGATGCCGGCGGTTCGAATGGGATCAGCGTTAGGGATGGCTGTGACGACAGGAATGGGGGCGATGGTGCTACTGCTGCTGCAGCAAGTACAGGTCGATGTAAACTCATTTGTTCTTTCTATTTGTGATTGATGCACTGATGTACCTCCGGGCCTCAATTGAGTTGAAGAGGTTGTTTCGAAGGCCTGGAGCCTTGTTACAGTCAGTTAAAGTATTGGTGAAACGCATAAATTGCAAAGCATGTAATGTGTATCGATGTCCACGGGTTGTTTTTACGCATGAACTCTTATGAATTTGGTGACTGAATGGCAGTAGGGCCTTGAGAATTGGGACTTCTAATCGGTTGTCTCCTGTTGTTCTGCATCACCGAAATTTCGCTGAATTTCACCGAATTTCGTTCATAACTTTCGGTTTTTTTGGACTAAATTTTGGACAAATTTCGGTCAAATTCAAAATTTAGTTTGAAAAATTTCGGACCGAAAAATCCGAAAATCGCGAATTTCTGTCTTATCGCTTGGCCCCGAAATTTTTTTTGAAACGAAATTCTGAACACTGTTCGTCACCGGAGGGGGGATTTACCCCGCCCGTATCCTAGTCAGCACATGGTGGACCCACATATTCGTCCCTGGAGTGGGGATTTTTGCCCACCCGCATCCTAATCAGCATGTTGTGGACCCACACGTTAGTCAAAATTCGTCCTTCGCTACAAGATTTTCCGCACACGCATCCCAGTCAGCATCGCGTGGACCCACACGTCAGATACCATTCGTCATTAAAATGGGAAAATATATCTACACACATCCTAGTCAGCACATGACGGACCCACACACACCCCAGTCAGCATTGCGTGGACCCACACGCATCCCAGTCAGCATTGCGTGGGCCCATACGTCGTGCACCATTCGTCATTAAAATGGAGAAATATGCCCACACACATCCTAATCGGCACATGGCGGACCCACACGCATTCCAGTCAGCAATGCATGGACCCACGCGTCAGGAACCATTCGTCATTAAAATGGGAAATATAACCACACACATCCCAGTCAGCATATTTTGACCCCACACGTGAGCCAGTATTCATCATTAAAATCGTGCCCACGCACGTAAAAAAAAATAAAATTGTGCCCACGCATATTCTAATCAGCACATGGCGAACCCACACGCATTCCAGTCAGCATGTTGTGGATACACACGTCAGACAGTGTTCGTCATTAAAATGGAGAATTAAGCCCCGCATATCTTAATAAGCACAAGGCGGACCCACAAGCATCCTAGTCAGCACGTTGTAGACCCACATGTCGGGCAGTTATCCTCCAACCCAATTCAAATCTGGCTCACTGCTAGGCCTGGGACTTGTTAACCGAATTACGGTTAACCGAACCGAATCGAACCGAATTAACCGAAAAAATCGGTTAATTCGGTGTTCGGTGTTCGGTTCGGTTATCATTTTTCTTCTGTTGGGTTCTCGGTGTTCGGTTCGGTTTTGGATTTCTGTTAACCGATCTGGCCGAATAACCGAACTGCCCAACAAATTCCCCGTCCGGCCTTGGCCCAAACGACTGAAGCCCAGCTGAGGCCCATCATCCCCGATCTCATCCAGTCATTCTCTTCCTTCCGGAAACCTAACTCGACTCATGACTCGCAGCCGCCACCACCGCTTTCGCCTCCACGCTAGGCGCCTGCGCTGCCTTCGCTCCGGGGGCGGCCAGCCCAGCGCCGCCTCCGCATGACCGCATCCACGCCAGGCGCCTCCGCCTCCGCCTCCACGCCACCCGGTGACACCGCCTCCGCCTGGATCCACTCCGTCTCTCTCCCGCATCGCGACGGCTTCAGCACGGCGCCGCGTCATCTTCACCTCTCCTGATGGCGCGTCGGGCAGGCGGCCATGGCGCACGGCGGTGGCAAGCAAGCTGCTGCCCTGGCCTTCTTCAAGTTTGATTTGAATTTTTCTTTGTGGATTTTCTTAATTTCGGTTTATTCGGGGATTAACCGAATAACCGAACAATTAACCGTAACCGAAGTAGTCGGTTATTGATTTTTTTGTTACAATTTCGGGTGTCATTTTTGCATAACCGAACACCTCTCTAACCGATTTAACCGAACCGAACAAACCGAATTAACCGAAGTCCCAGGCCTACTCACTGCCACTTTCCTCGGCCTGCACCGTGGCCCAAATATTTGAATGGAACTTTTTTCGTGCGGCCCGCTGATCCATAGCGATGGTCCCCGGTGCGTTATCGGATCGTGTTTTTGCTTGGGAAAATTTCATACGTGCCATTGCAAAATTGCATAATCCCGAATATGCCACTGTCAGTGACACAGGTGGGTCCCACCTGTCACTGAGAAGCCAATGGCATATACGGTCCCGCCTGTCATAGGAGATGCATCCCCCTAAGAAATTTCCGCCCGCTTGTTTGGGAAAATTTCTGTGATGTATCAGTGACAAGTAGGACCTGATTGAATAAGAAACAGAGGACCTGATTACAAAAGAATAAAAAAGGCTAAGCCATTGACTAGCGTGATGCCATAGACGAAAACTCCCAAAGTGATGGATGGTCTGGATGTAAATAGCATTCTTCTTCTTTTCCCTGTCTGTAGTTGAGTGCTCGTTTCTCCGCCTCTCATCCACGCCGCCGAGCTCCCTCTCGTCGTCCTGTGCTGATGCAGAGCACTAGACGGCTGGCCTAACCACCTTCTCTGTCCTCCGGCCGTTGTAACCCAGGCACGAGAGAATAGAGATTCACCGCTGTCGTACCGTACAGATTCGGAACCCGGCCGCGTAACCCTAGCTCCAGTGTTTTGCCGCCATCATGCTTCTCCGCCACGTTCCGCAACTCCGAGGTCGATTCCTACTGCCGGTGATCTACGCTGGGTGGCTCCCTCATCGCCCTCTTCATCTTTTGCAGTGGTGAGAACCCGACTTATTTTCCCCTTTTTCTGAGCAATCCCCCAAGCTGTTTTTGAGCCACTATATTCAATTATTGATAGAAAATCTGATACAAATGCTATTGAAAGTCCATACTTGTCGTCGCTGTATGCAATTTCATGGGATTTATTATCGATTGTTATCAAATGTCTTATGTGATTAGTGTATGCTCACTCTCCGCCCCTGCTTCCTTGCAGTTCAGTGACAGATGGCTCGTACCAAGAATCTACGATCACATCCACATCCAAGATGGGGTGCTACTGTCCCTTTTGGGGTCTCTCAAGCCCAGACATCTGGTCCTCACACGAGGCAGAGAGGCCGATCCAGTAAACAGCAGACTGAGGTTATGACAGCTGGTGCCTTGGCCAATCAGCGTCCCGGTTATGCGCGTGCACGAGGTAGGATTAGTTCTGTGAACAAGAGGCCTCGAACGGCGGTGCCTTCAGAGGGTTATGCCAAGAAGCGGCGCCACTTACCTCACTCTACATTGTTACGCGATGTAGATGATGATTCTTCTGATGAGGACTGTACTGAGGAAGAAGAAACAACATCAAGGAAAGCGCAGGTGATACCGGACAACAAGTCAAAAAGCAAGCATTTGAAGACGCTAAGGGACATGCCGGCTCACGACTGGTTTGCACTGGAGGATCGGTTGACTGATACTCATCGCAGTTTAATCGCAACCTAGCAAAAGAAGAAAATCAAGTTGTTTTGTCACAGGAAACTGGACTGGCCTGCTCTGAACAGAGCCTCGGGGGGGGGGGGGGGGGGGTACCAACATCGAGGCATACTTTGACCAATTCCAAGGATTGAGTGAGCTAGTTTCAGAGCACAACAAATATGTTGAAGATTGGGTCAAAAAAATTCTATGCTACAGTCTACATTCCTTCTGAGCGAGGATGGATCGAATTCATCTTTGAGGGTCGTCGTTTCCACATGACTAGAGAAAACCTAGCTGGGTATCTCGGAGTTGGTACTTACGAGGACAATTGTATGCATCAGAAAGTATATGGAGATGCATCACCTCCTCGCCGTCCTAAGGTCGGTGGCAACAATTTCCCTACAGTCAAGAAGTTGGGTGAGCTTTTTACAGTGGCCCTGTCAGAATCTGACACAGGATCACGTCAAACTAGATATCTTAACCGAGTGCCGAAGGTGGTTCACGAAGCACTGAGGAGGACCTTGTTACCACGGTACGGCCATGCTGACAAGATAAGTAGTCTACAGCAATGGCTCCTTATTCACACAATTTCTTTGGTGAGTTTATTCCGATTACAAGAATATTAGTTACATGACAGTGTATTATACAAAATTGTTGATCCGCACGTAAGCATTGACAAGCTCGTAAACAAATGCTGCCACTGATGAATCATGCAGTAAGTACAGAAGACAAGTTTATAAGTTGACCTGATGGGCATGCTAGTTCCAGTACTTTCATGCTCATCACTTCCATCACAACAATCTACATGAACAAAATAATACTATCAGTACTTGTATTTGAAATACAAACTGCCATGCAGATAAAGGAAAATAAACCGCCAAACTCTTCTCTCCCACTTTCATAATCTGAGATCATGATCACACATCTGTTTAGCTACTTCATTTTTCACCATAATTTCCGCTGACTAGTCCATCTCGCCAGTCACAATCTTTGTAGGTAGTAATATCCACACTGTACATCAATTGGGTACCAGAAAAAAACTGCACCTACTGAAGAAACAGAACCCCGGACAGCCAACGAACAGGCTTCAACACCCCACAAAGGCCAAAAAACCATAGAACCGAGCTACCAGCATGAAAACAACATGACGAGAAGCGTTTCACGGCCGTCGAGCTTGCTCAGCCCTGCTCGAGATCGAGCGCGGAGGCGACACCACGTAGCTCGCCATCTTCAAGAACCAAGATCCGAGCGAGGAGAGAAGAGGGAAAGGAGAAGGAGGCGTGTTACAGTGAGAAGCAGAGGATGGGCACCGGAAGGGAGATGCAGCCATCACCATCGTGGCCGAGACGCGCCGCCACGCCGTTCCCTCGTCGCCCACTCGCCTAGCACCGCAACCGTGTCTCCCAGCAAGCAAGCCCTGACTTGCATATGACCCCGCAAGAATTACTCCCTCTGTTTTCCTAATGTTGACATTAATTTGAGATGTGAGAAGCTTGAGCACCGTGTTACACTGGTTCCATCAGCTGTATGTGCAGGTAGGCTACTAGGATACACGTGAACACTGATAACAAAGTTGTGCGGCGCGTCCTGCACTGCGAATGTGGAATTGTGGATGCTGCTCGGCCGTGTGTGGGAGTCAAGATGTGAGATTGCCGGACACGCAAGGGAAGGTGGACGAAATGCAGTAGAGGGAATAAACCTCGAGTCCAAACTCCCCCACCAAAAAAAATAAGGTGCGCGGGAACTCCTCCTGGACTATTCGAACAAAGTTTCCATTCTTCTCTAAATTTTTTACGCGGGCTGCTCTCCATGGCGCGAAACTAAGGATGGCAAGAGTTTTTGTTGGGGGAGCAAGAATCAGCATAAAAAGAGAAACTCAGAATAATTGTAGGAATGCTCGCTCAAAACAATCCCTTTGATTTTTCCCTGCATGCGAAGCGATACGATATGGCACGATTTACTTTCCAAACGAACTATAAGCGCTCGCATGCTATAAAAGGGAAGGAACCCCATCGTCCAAACCCATCGATCATTTCTTTGCTCCATCCATCGATCGTCTACCACCAGCCCAGCCCAGAGCCATGGCGCCCATCCTCCCACGCCGTGCCCCTGCCGTCTCCTCCACCGACTCCAACTCCGTCCTTAGCAGCAGCAAGAGGAGGCTGCCCCGCTCCTTCTCCCTCTCCTCTGACGAAGACAGTGATGACGGCCGCAAGAAGAAGGTGCCACACGTGGCAAAAAATAATTCATGGACCTTCGCCGACGAGGTGATGATCCTCGAGGCGATCGTCGACATGACCGACCTGCAGGGGAATCATCCTAAACCGGCGGATCTCCACTTCGAGCTGGACGGCAGCCTGATGCGGGAGAAGGCCTTACCCCGCGATTTCGCCAAGAAGAAGAATAACCTCAAGACAAAGTTCAGAAAGATATGTCATGAAGGAGGACCGCGAGGTGGGCCAGATGGCAAAAGAGACCGCAAACTATTCAAGCTCTCAAAGCAGGTGTGGCCGGAGATCCTTGGCGAGTACCCTCACCTAATGAATTGAACCTCCATGGACATTGCTTTCTGTTCCTAAAATTGGCTGTAATGTAAACAGTCATTACCCATGAAGTTTTCATTTTGAGATCAATGAAGAATTAAGTTAAGAGAAGTACTCTTTTTGTCTGGTTTGTTACTTTGTGGTGGCGACTGGATCGGATGTGCCTCTTGTTCGTCATATTTTCGGGTTGGAGTTGGGTTTTATTGCTTTGTCTGTCACCTCGGTTGTTGACTCCGGTTCAGTTCTCGCTCGCAGGTTGCTTTCGTCCCAGTTTTTTTCGCCGCCTCAAGATTAGCAGGCCAACAAAAGGGCCACGCTTTTGTAGAATTCTCGCGGGCCGAATAGCCCATCAATGACGAAATAAGGATTAATTGAGAAAATATTGAGGATTTATATAATTCTCAAATTTATAAATAACTCTCATAATTTATATATCTCTTTTGGGTCATAGAATTCTGAAATTCTATAAGCCAAGACCCAGAGCGAGATGATGCCATTTTTTTCACTTGTACATCACAGCTTTTGCTTGCTGTTTCATGTGTGCTTCATCACTATTTTTATTTGACCAAAATCTAAAGCTGAATCCTTCATCTTCCTCTCTTCAACTAATACGGATGTGCTTATATTGCATCCTGCGTATTTCTTAACAAATTAAAGGTATAAATATTTGACTTGAAGAGAAATTGTTTGCTGAAATATTAACTTGCCTTGGAGGTGGACACAACTCCATGCATTTTCTATCTCTCATCATGGGTGGTTCAATGTGGCTATTTTCTATCTCAACTAAAATCGAGCTGTTACAAATGACTCTAGTCCATGTGCACAAAATTAAGTTGCAGCTGTGTTGAATTCCTGAAATTGGGACAGCATCAGCTTGGATTGTGCCAAACTTGAGCATGCCTGAGATGGTTGGATCCGCCATAGATTATCTGAAAGCATGCATGGGGCGTTAATGCAATAGAATGCAGGGCAGTTGACAGATCGCTCAAGCACGCAGTAGATAGTCTAGATTAAATTTGTTGGGTGATATATTTGTTAATTAGCGGCCCTCTCTGTGGAATGAGTAACTGTTCCCGCAAACATGATGAAATTTTCCTTGAGAGTTGGTGTATTCCTAACGTATTTAACAGATTTGTAACTGGTATGTATTTGATTATATGAGGATACTTTGTGGACCTGATATAATTGCATCTACTTATTTGTTCTCAGATTGCTCCAGATGTCACAATATGGGGGCGTGTTTGTTCATCGTCATCATCATCACTTGTGAATTTTTTGTCACAAAAATAAATAGCCAGTTAATCCAGTGACGAAGTATCGTCGGGAAAAAAAAATCCAGTGACGAGACCAACTACACTCCAAGCCCAAGAGCCATCAAAATTTAAAGAGATGGATGGTACCTTTCTCCTCCGCTTGTGTCACTCTGAGTCCCAATGGCGGAGCTGGAACTATTGGAGGGGCCTCCATTGGCGCCGGCATCCATGGGCGAGCGTTTGGTACTAGTAAGAAGGTACAAGACGCCGCTCGTGCAGGTGTCCCTGGTGGGCCTCATCTGCTTCTGCTGCCCGGGCCTCATCTGCTTCTGCTGCCCGGGCATGTTCAGGCCCGGCCCTGGGCTGTGCAAACGGTGCAGCTGCACCGGGCCACCAAAAACCATGGGGCCCCGATCTGAACGTTTCTGTATTATAGTATCTTAGTCAAGTGTTGGCCCAATACGTGCAAGAATTGTTCTATTCAGAATTCCCACCAGGCTCTAGCCAAGCTAAAATAAAAAAGGCCGAAGCCCACTGGGGCGTCGTTTGGTTTGCCCTTGCACTTGCGTACATGTATTTTTGCTAAAAAAAAAAGAACTTGCGTACATGTATACATGTATAGAAGACGATTTGTCACTTGATCTTCTAAGTTCTAACGACGGCTCACATCCTGAACATCGCCTGATGACGGCTCGGCTACCGCTCCTGCTGCCGCCGATTGCCTTGCCTTATCGCCAATTCACCATTGCTTGCGCTTCGTCCATCGGTTTTGTCAACTCACGGACTAGGCTTAATCGCCGTCACCGATCTCGCTTCTCACCATTCATCTCTCAAGGTTGGAAATCCCAATCCCTAAATTCGATTGTAACGTTCATGCTCAATCAATTTGATTGGATTAAACGAATTTCATGATGGTTTCTTTTCATTTTGTAGGATGAGAAAAGATGCATCCGGCACTAAGAAAAGGAGAAAAAAAAATCGTATGGAGGAGATCAGTGAATCACATAAATGTGATTCATAAATTGGTTGAAATGATCTATATATTGGGTCTTTTGTAGTAGTGGGCAGCCTTTTGCAATAGTTTATGAGTCATATTTATACTTATTCAAATGTTAACGAATCTTCATGATGATTAAAGTAAAATAATTACAATTGATAAATTATCTTATTTTGTATATACAGTCAATGGGCCCCTCCATTTTCATCTTGCACCGGGCCACCAAAATCTCAGGGCCGGCCCTGTCAACGCGCTGTCCGGCCTGGGCGGCGGCGGGCAGCTGGACCCCACCACCGCCGACAACGCCAACACCGCCCTGTACACGTGATTCGCCGTGTTCGGCGTCCACAACCTGCTCGGCCCGCGCTGGACGCTCCTCGTCGGCGGCCTCACCTACCCGCTCTACGCCGCCTCGTTCCTCTACTACAACCACCGGCAGTCCCAGGCGTTCCCCGTCGCCGCCGGCGCCATCCTCGGCGCCGGCGCGGGCCTCCTTTGGGCGGCGCAGGGCGCCATCATGACCTCGTACCCTCCGCCCAACCGCCGGGGAACCTACATCTCCCTGTTCTGGTGCCTCTTCAACCTCGGCGGCGTCCTCGGCGGCCTCCTCCCGTTCGGCTTGAACTACCATCCCGTATCATCCAGAGCACCATTCGTCAAAACAAGGTGGTCTCATGTAGACATAACCTTCGGAAAGGAAGATGCAAGAGATTTGGATCAGCCACATTCAGACCCGTTGGTGATTAAGGCAAACATCAAAGGCTTCGACGTCCTCAGGATATTGATTGATGGGGGAAGTTCTGCAGACATCCTCTTCGCATCAACCATGAGAAGAATGAAACTGGAAAATGAAACCTTGCAACCAGCAGGAATCCCACTGGTCGGTTTTACTGGAAAAATAATTCAAGCCATGGGAAAAATCATCCTCCCAGTAACCTTTGGCGAAGGAGAAAATGCAAGAACTGAAGACGTAATCTTCGATGTGGTCGATATCATCTATCCTTATAACGCCATATTTGGCAGAGGATCTATCAACAAGTTCGAAGCTGTAATCCACCAAGAATATTTATGCATGAAGATCCCGGGACCAATCTCTGTGATTAGAGTCTTCGGAGATCAGCTGCAGGCAAGGAACATTGAAAATGACGAAACGCCAGGGAGGAAGAACATCCACCTCATAAGACAAGCTCAAGAGATCCCAACATACAAGATCTTCGGCTTAAAAGGCTTATGTGTAAAACATAAAGAACTTACGGGGGGTGCACTCTTTTTCCTCACGAGGGTAGCCCTGCGAAGGGTGTGAGGTTTTTTAACGAGGCACCCTCCAAGACTGTAACATAGTTTTATAGTTATCTTTTACCCTCAAAAAATTCCAAGAGCAATTTTCCGAGAAAAGCCTCATCAAAAGACGAAGCTACGAGCTTAACAAATGAAATCAGGCAAAAAGCCTAGAACAAAGCGAAGGGTACACCAAGTCAGAACTTGATGTAACCCAATCCTGGGACGGCGTGTCACGAAGGATGACATTAAACCCCCAGATACGAAGCGAAGGGGAAAGGTAAGCTAAGAAGCTGATCCTACCTCAAACTTTTTTCTACTCCAGAAAAGGAAAGACAAAGTAGACAAAGTCGAAGACGAGTCAAAAATCGTCTAACGAAGCAAAAGTTTCCCAAAAAAGGGAAAAACTTCCCTCTTCGCTTTGAGGAAAAAACCCCTCAAAGAAAAATCATCGCCAGATAAGTATTTAGTATCTTAATTACAAGCGCGAAAACTTTGACTTTCACCAAGGAAACAGAAGGTCATCGCGCAAGAAGCAAAAAAGCTTCGCGGAAGTATTGAAGAAGCCTATTCTATAAACGAAGCATGCCAAAAAGACTTCTTCAAATCATAGCTTAAGAAAGCATAAGGATAATAATCAAGGAGAGACATCGTCAGGTTCCGGCTTTACAATAAGGCCTAGCTCTATTAGAATATGACAAACGACGCTAAATTCATCGAAATCATATCCACTCGAAGGCGAATAAGGCCTTTGGAAAACGGGATCTACTACCCCGAAAGAAACCATTCGCTCAACTTGCGAAGCCGTATCAAAGCGTGGAGGTGAACCTTCGAGATTAACAGGAGGATCACGACGGCTTCGACCACCACGCTCCTTCCTAACGGAGCCTTGGCTAGAAGAAAGACCACCTTGTGAATGGCGTCCATGAGACCCTCGTTTTCCACGACCACCACGTCCTTCGGAAGCATCAGGACCATAATTGTAAGGCCTACCAATAGCCACCAGACTGCCAGGAGGGAATGTGAAAGAATCCACGCCCCCTTCGACAGGGGACAAAGGATCCGAATCACTTGACAAATGAATTTCTGAAGGAGAACTGAAAATCTCAATCGGGGGCTCATGACGAGCCAACCCATGAGAAGAGGGCTCCGGAGTAGCAAATTCGCTCAAAGAAGTGTCAGATGAAGACTCCGGAGTAGCACACTTGCTTAGCAGAGCATCAGCTAAAGGCTTCAGAGTAGCAAATTGGCTCAAAGAAAAATCAGAGGAATCCTAAAGTCCACTAGTAAAAATGCACGTGCGCCACGCACGTGTCCGCCCAAATGACCTCACTTGGCAGGACTTTATGATACAAAGAAAATAATATGATGTACTGTGGACGTATAATAAAAAAACACACTTTTTGTGACACATCATTGCATTTAATTACCAACACGACATTAACACGACAATCTCGAGAATCTGATAAGATAACGACATTTTTGAATTTAAAGACATTAATTGACTTTGAGACATAAAAGACATGATGTGGTGCATAGTTCTAATTCATTGTTGGTAACGATAGCGACCATATTTATTTGAGAGTCTTGATTTTATTGCACCCTCAAAGCACATTCATATCTTTCAGGCGGTCACGACCAAGCTGACGTGCTTGATTAGGCGCGTTTGTTAGACGCCTTTGAAATCCTACAATTTAAATGACAAAAAAAATCAACGCCAATTCAAGTGTACGTAAAAAATAATGAAATGAACCAGAACACAAAGTTGCTATATTTACCTCTCATTGCCTCAGCTTCTGGCCTGTCGGGCTCAAAAATAATTTTGCTATATCGAGTAGTGACAAGAACACCTGCATTTAAATAATTTGAGGATATGAGAGGTAAGTAGGCAATGGTGAAAAAATAATGTGTTCACTTCAAAATATGTGTTCATTCCATACCTCTTCTTGTGTTCATTTGCACATGGAGTGCAGCAATGGTGTTAAAGTATTGTGCCACGGGTCGCCATTCTCCAGCGTGACGCAAAATATGTGGACTGCGGACATGGATGACGAGAATCTGCATACTGCTCATCAAATAATCACATTATATTTAACGAGAAAGGCGTGGATGTATTTTAAACAATTGTATACACAACGTACCACGTGTTCATTATGGCGATATGCCTTCTTGGTCGTCTCCAGGTGCGTTTTGTGTCATGGACATCAGATATATAGACAACCACGCCAATGACATCTATAGGAAGAGTTACGGCCTATGTTAGAGAAGCAATATCCAGTTGTATTAGTAAACTAACAAAGGTGGCAAGCATACCAGTCAAGTTTTTATCTGCCCCAAAATGCTTGATTTCATGAAACGACTCGAACGTTCGTGGGAACAGAGGATATGCTATCGGCCTTCTAGAGTTAGAAACCCTGCTTTCAGAAGTAATGCTTGCAAAGAATTCGGCGCCATATACATGAAACACATTGAGAAAGTTTAAATCATATCTGTATCCAACAACGACATCAATGAAATCATATGGCTCTCCTTCATTGATTGTTCGAGCCAAATCCAAACAAGTCCTGCCAAATGCCAATGCCTCCATCCTAGTTCCCTGCAATAAAATCCATCCCACATTAGATTTGCATCACTGAACCTCTATGCATCGAAAGAGGTGATGCAAATAATTACACAGTAAAATATGTAATGCACCTAAATTGAGATGATATTACCTCCTCATCAACCAATATAAGTCTTATGTAATTTCCATCCTTGTGCAAACGTACATGTGCTTTAAAGTAGACCTTTGCACTGAAATTAATTTTGCTGGTGATGAGATCCAGGTTAATATCACGGAAAAGTACCATTCTGCAAAGGAGAAACACGTGGTCGTGAGCACCGGTATGCAGGGTTCATCAATATGCAAAAATAGGCAAAAACATCTGACCAAGTTTGAATTTAAGCCAATTAAAATGTGGGGTAGGAACTAACGGATAGTTTTCTTGCACCACAACATGTTCATCCATTTTCCGCTGCCGATACTCTTTATTGTACTCGCGACGTTTAGCCTTTTGCAATTCTTCAGGTGTAACAGATTGGCCAACCCCACCATCAAGGTTACCTCCACGGCGGCGAAGAATTACAGTGGATGGATGCCAATTATCGTTCCTATGCAGCCAGCTCTCATCCTTGTCACCATCAATATTTGATGCACATACATCGATAGTTGCACCGATCCTAGGATAGCCATCAATATTGTCTGAAAATATCGTGCAAACGCGCAGATTGAATCAATATTTTAAGCATTGTAAGTGATGCAAGTACCATAATAATTACGCTACTCACCACTTGTCTCCAAATTATTTGTAGATCGATTTGTAATCCTCTTTCTCGGGCTCCCGGTATGTTCCAGTTCCGAAATCGCAGAAAAAGGCGTTTGATCTAATAAAAGAAGGCAAACGTTAATCAATAACATCAGGGGCGAAAGAATAAACATGTGCCAAAATAATTTTATTATGATTAATTTCTTGCCAAATAAAGAAGGCTCGAAAGAAGACTTATGTGCATGTTAATACAATTTGTTAACACCTGACAGTATCTTCATCATACTATATAATATCGCACCCTTTTTCTTCTTCTTCACTTCTTTGTTTCCATGACATTCGACAACCTTGTTTTTATTGCCACCTGGAACAATGAAGACCAATAGTATGCATTTTTAATAGAAAAATTAAGTCACTAAACAGAGATTAAGTCACTTTAACACTCTAAATAGTTAATTTTTAAAAAAGAACATACCAGAATCTTCGATGTTTGTGATATCATGTAGGGGTCGTTTGGTTGAGTTTACCAGCCTTGCCTCTCTAATATTTCCAGTAAGACCAGATAGTTGCGATGGTTGACATGTGCCATGATTGCCCTCCCCAAAAATTCCTGCACAATGCCATTCAAAAACTTTTTGGTTCAATTTTACATTTATGGAAATATATGAGAACACATGTTAAATGTAACTACATTTTGTTATTAAGAAGTTTCGGCAATCCCGCCCTGTTATAACATCTAACAACATCTTCATCTTAATCTATTCAATATTAATACTACCTTTTTTCTGCCTAAGTTTTTGACAAGTATTAATATGCGTCAAAGTGGAAAAAAAATCAAAAAATTTATGACAGTGATCCCAATGAACCTGTATGGACATTGATTGGCGTGGCATTTAGGTGATTCCTCGATGCCGCTTCTTCAATGGTACATCGTGCCGAGACAACGTTGACGCCTAAGTTTTTGACAAGTAGTAATTAACATCTGCGTATGAACCAATCATTTTCTAAAATAAGGGGGAACAAATGGTACCTGCTACATTTGTCTTTGACGATTCACGAACAGACATAGGCAAAGAATTCTCCAATTCGGCCTATTTTCGTGCGCGATACTGACGTTTCCTTTCAGCTTCTCTCTTACGTTTGGCAGCGAGCTCTTCACCAACCTGTCCTCTTTTTGGGTCTAGAAAAAAGGGAACACATGTTTGTTACCCACCAAAATTGTGTAACAATGGAAAAAAATTATGCCGCCATAATGGGAAAAAGGAAGTTACCAACCATTCCAAAGGGCATTCGTGCAATCAGCGAGAGGTCGACGCCTGGCTGGTTTGTTAGGAGATTTACCACAAGAAGAAACCTGAACGTCATGTTGACCTCCATGAGCACCTGCAAACAACCGACAGTGTCCGACACCATTGTCAATCCTAATGTGTAGGTGGGCAGTTGAAAAGAGCACAATAGCAGATTTACACGTCTGACCATTTTCGTCGATATTATTAAATTCTTGTAGTGGCGGGAATTCATCATCCAAAGCACCGGGTTTACGCTTGGCCATAATGACTGAAATGAAACCATGTCCACAAAATTAGATTGATATAATAGATGGTATTTCAAATCAATGAAACCATGTTCACAAAATTAGTACATTGATAATAATAGATAGGATGTTCAAATCGCTGATAGTAATAGGATCAAGAATAGCACGGACAATGTCGACTGTATTCCTCATCAATCATCATATTCCAAGAACAGCAGTTGTATAAACAGCTGTTTTTTAAAAGAATGCCTCTGGCCTTGCACCAATCAATGGGGTGAGCCAGCAGACAGATAAACAAGAAGTCAGCCTACAAAATCAACTGAATCCATTACTGTAGCGCGTACGAAAATTGAGGTGCAGGCAAACATGCATGGTTCGGCAAGAAAATTGACCCTCCCTCCACACCTCCTCTCCTCGTTTTCCTCTCTGAGCCCCTCTCTGTGACTCTCCATTCAGTGTGTGGCTTCAGCGTCTGCCTGCACGACGACCTATGGAACGCGACGACGCAAGTGAAGTCGGGTGCCAACCTGCCATCCCTAGTGGCAGTGCGGGGGCATGGCCTTGGACGCGCAGCCTGCCTTCCCCAGTGACGCATGGTCGCGCGGTCAGTGGAGGGATGCAGCATGGAAGGAGGCACGGCAAGGGTGAACGATGCTCGTCGCGCCGGTGCTGCAGGGGTTGGGCGGCGGCACGTCTCGGCAGGGGCTAAGCCACACTTCCGTCGATGAAGATGAAGCTCTCGGTGCAAGATAAGGTCACGGAGATGGGCTCAGAGAGGAAAACGAGGGTCACGGAGAGGGGCTCAGAGACGAAAACGAGGAGAAGAGGTGCGGAGTTCGCCGGCATAGCGTGCGGAGGGGGCCGGCAGGAAAACAAGGATAGAGCTCAGCGGTGGGCACAGACGTCACCTGATCTTGACGACCGGAAGGGTACGCAAAGACGCCGCGGCGACGTCCCTGACTCCGACATGCCCCACAACGGCTCTGCCACCGACGCCGCGAGACGACCACCGTCCCCGACGACTACGACGATTGGGAAAAAAATTGGAAGAAGAAACCTTCCTGATTCTTTTACGAAGAAAAAGATTGGAAGAAGAAACCTTCCTAATCCTTTTAGGAAGAAGAAACTTTCACGTAAATAATGGTGTCACGTATAAAGGGAAAGCATGTGTCGCGGGTGGAACTTTCTATATTTTTCCTAATCAGTCTACCACGTATAAAGGGAATGAACTTTATTCCTGGAAAAAGATTGGAAGAAGAAACCTTCCTAATCCTTTTAGGAAGAAGAAACTTTCACGTAATAATGGTGTCACGTATAAAGGGAAAGCATGTGTGGCTGGTGGAACTTTCCATATTTTTCCTAATCAGTCTACCACGTATAAAGGGAATGAACTTTATTGCTGGAATAATGGGAGGTGGGTTGGAGGCCGCGGGTGGTGTGATTGCCTGGGTAACAAAAATATTAGGATCCCTTGACCAATTGTACTGAGCGTGATGCAATGTCCCATGGTTTGTCCCCCCTTCCGTGGACCCGGGCCCATTATGGTAGGATCTGATGGCAGATCAAAAGACTTTAGTTTTGGTCAACGGTTAATATACAAGTGGGGTGGATTCTGGCAGGTAAAATCTATTTTTGTCCCAACTGGTTCTTTAAGGGTTTAGATTAGAAAAACCAAACCAAAATTAAAGACAAAAACAATAATAAGTTTACAACACATGTCTTCGCAGCACACTCAGCAAATACAAGTCCGAAGGGGAAAACATCCCACACACTTCAAACAAAAGAAAAGGTTTATACCTCACTCTGAGGCTGCCGGCCAATCGCAAGAACCCTACTCCAGAAAGACTCATCTATATGGTCAGAAAACTTGAAAAGAGCTTCGACCAAGGAGGGAGGGGTGATGTCAGTAGAGACAAGGGAAAAGGAGTCACTGACAGCCTTCGCCAAGGCATCACTCCCCCAGCTTCAAGAGAATGAAGGAGGTCTCGAACAGCAAGGTGCACAGCATTATTCAAAAAAGTCCGACAAGCTTTGACAACATATGGTATGTTGGTTGAAAGCCAAGCTTGATAATGATCAATCGAAGCATCTCCTAGAAGCTGCTCAGGAGTCGTTCCCACAAAAACAAGAGCATCTCGGACCTGCCCACAAACGCCAGACAAATGAAGCCTCTCAGCTTTGACAAGCGCGGCAAACTCTTGATCAGCGACATCAACCTTGCCGCGAAGGTATTCGTTATCATTTCGGGCCTTCGCAAGGGCTGCATCAAGCTTTTCAACCTCCTTATCGAGAGAATCAACCTTCGCTTTAAAATCTGCAGCAGACTTGCTGAGCGTCTCCTTCTTAGAAGAAAGTTCAGCAAAGCATTTCTCGCTAAGAGCAAGTGCCTCCTCTTTCTCTTTGACCTTCGTCTCAAGGACACTAAGGTCTTTGCGAAGCGAATCCCGATCAGCTTTCATCCGGGATAACTCCCTATACTGGCGAAGGGAGGCATGGGTAATTGCAAGAGACTGACACAAAAAAGAGAAGAAAAGAGTCAGACAACAAAACTTAGAATCTAATGACAAAAAATTTAAAAACTCACCTTCACTTGCGAAGATAGCAAAGATTTATACAGGGTATCACCACCCTGAAGTACTAGTTCATCCTCCACTTGAGGAATACGAATCTTGTTAGCAGCAACAACAAAAGGCTCAACAGCTTGAGCACTCATGACGAAGGTATTAGCAGGCACCTCGTCACAAGCAAGCAAAGACCCCTCAGTAGCCTCAACTGAATCAAAAGCAACATCAAAAGGGAGAAACTCCTCTTGCATCGTCTCAAAGATAGAATGGAGAAAAAGTTCACCACCTCTCGAAGGGCTGACAACGTCGTGAGCCAGGATTTGGGGCTCGCGAGGGAGCTGAACACCGGAACGATCTGAAAGAGGCCTCAGGTTAGCAGCAATCTGGCGAAGTTCAGACATGTCATTTGATGAGAGACGACCTGACACAGGGGCTTCGCCCACATCCTTGTCCAGGATCTGGGCCTCGGCTGAGGCTTCGACACCCTTATTTGGGGCCTTGTCCTGTATCTTAGCCTTCGATCCAGACACATCAAGCACAGGGGCAGCAATGACCAGGCTCTTGTCCTCGATCTTGGCCTTCTCAGGAGCATCAGTTTGGCCAACATCGGCTGAGGAAGAAGAGACATTCTTCACAGGACTAGCGGAACCCTTTGAAGGAGCACTTTTGGAAGCCTTCGAAACCTTCGAAACCTGACCCCCGCCCTTCGGATCGACGAGCATCTCCATCAAGGAATGCATAACAGGAGCCTTAATAGAAATAGGCGGCTTAACTGAAGTCGTTTGAGAAGACGAGACCTTCAGAGGAGGGGCTGAGGAAGCAGCAGCATCGGACGGTTGGGAAGCGGCAGCATTAGTTACTCTCTCAGAACTATCCCGCGAAGACGATTTGGTGACTTTCGGTTTCTTCCTAGCACCCTCCTCACTGGACCTTCGGTTACCAGACATTTTGAAGAAAAGACGAAAGGAATAGCCTCCCGATTAATTCGAAGGGAGAAGAAAAATCGGTAGCAAAAAGAAAAGGTGTTCAAAGAGCTAAAACAACGCGGAGGAAGCAAGGCGGCCACAACGGATATATATAGAACCGAGCTAAGCATTGGGAATCGGGAGAAACAGTACAATCGGAAACGACAAACACGTGGATGAATCAGGAAAGCACACGACATGATCATTTATTTTAAATAAATTGTTTCTTACTATGGTTTTACCAAGTACATCAACAATTGAGGGCTAATGTTGGAGATAATGCCGAAGGCTCCCAGATTCATTCGAAGGGTAAATGTTCCCGGCGAAGGTATCAAAGGATACGGCGAAGGGTCCAGAGTGGAGGCTAGGTTCTAGCTTGTATTCGAGAGCCGTAATAGAATTGGCTAATGGCATAGCTGTAATAACAATCTTTCCTTCCCCTATAAATATGGAGGGAGGGGATCCTGTAATGACATCTGTTTTTCGGGCCACGAGCCAGAGACACCTCATTTGCTCCGCCCACATTTCTCTGTCATCTCTAACCCCTTCGCCCAGCACTGCGGGCGACTGAGGGCTTCGGGATTATAGATAACGAAAGACCCAAGGGACAGCCTGGGCAGGTGAACCTTCATCCGGCAACGCGGACACATCGAGAGGGCTTCGCCAAGGGAGCAGCAGACGGCAAGACCTTCGGAGGGCTTCGCAAGAGGACCTTCGGGCGTCAAAACGTACAGAGAGCTCCGTAGCGGCAAGACAATCAGACAGAACCTGTTGGAGGGCTTCACTGAGTCCTTCAGGGACCTTCCATCCCCCAACAGCTCCCCGCTTCCAAACTTTTAAGTATTTTGTCTTCGCATATAGATTGCCAAGGTTTAAATAGAGCTTTGCTTCTACACAAGAAAAAAACCTTACAGAGAAAATGTATGAATTATGCCTTGATAATAATGCTATGAAGTTAAACACATTCTCAAAACATGATTCGTATTAATGCCTCACAATATGTAACAGACTTTGGATTTTTTGGAGTTAGTTGTTTTCTATTCCACGGATTGTAGTTTTGTTACAACTTACAAGTGACTCACAAGATGTCTGAACGGTGTACTAATATATGCAATCAGTTGAACTCATGTTGATCTATGCATAAGTGCGTTCTAGGTCCCATTTAGAATTGTGCAATGAGATGACGCATATTCTTTTGCTCCATCATTTGCTGACTGGATAGGACATAAATTGAAGAGGAATGGGTTTGCTTGCCTTCTTCCTTTTATTGGGATTTCAGGCCTTCATAATTCTTAGTTTATGAATGATCTTTTGAAAACAAAAGTTAAGGGCATGTTTGGAACAAAGGAAGTTCAAAGAAATTTCAAAAGAATCCATTCTAAAGGAATTTTTCCTATACTTGGTGTTTGGAATGGAGGAATGATGAGTTCCTTTCCAGAGGAAACGAATGGCTTCCTTCACAAAACATAGGAAATAAACCATGAGGTTGAAGCTAAAGGAAACTTTCCTTTGCTTTGCTTCTTGCGTTGGCTGTAGAGTGTCTGCATGTAAACAACTTTATCTAAACTAATAAAGCACGAGTTACCTACGTCTTGTTGGCTCACCTAATTCTTAAGTACCCAACCTCATACCCACCCTTGATCTACATCCTGATTCATCCCCGCGGCTGCCTCTACCCTCGGATTTTAAATAATGTGGGGCCGTTACATAAAGGTTACACGTCTGTTACACTTTATAATGGCAAAAGGTTACGCTTGGGGTGCCAAATTCTGGTTTTTCTCACCTGGCGCGGCCTGTACCCGCCCGCAGCACTCAGGTGCGTAATCAGCCCATCCCGAGATTAGCGCGCCCTTTCCTTCAAAAATCAAGACGCGCTTCTTTCGTGGCCCGCGTCACCATGCCATAGTCGCTCTATGTTACCAAATCTGCGCGCGCCTCTTTCCTTTCTTTCCAACGGTGAAAATAGTGCTTTTTTTGCTTCAAAACATAGCACTCCGCCGCGCCGACGATCTGCGCCTCTCAAATCCGGGGTCCGCTGCCGCCGCCGCCTCCGCTCCGAGTTCTGGTGAGGGAAGACGCTGCGCCGTCCTCCCGGAGCGTATCTGTTCTTCTTCCGCGGAGACAACATCATGGAGCTGGACCGGAGGTGCGCGCCTCCATCGGCCCCATCGGATCTTCAATGCCTCCTGACCTCCACGTCCACCAAATCTCAATGCTGGTGCCGCGCCGCCGTCCCCACCAGGCGCGAGGGCCGCCGCGCCGCCGTCTCCCCCGCGCGCGAGGGCCGCACGGCTGCTGCCCGGCACATGCGAGGGCAGCCGCGCCGTCGTCTTCGTCCTGCGCACCCCATAGGTGGGTCCACGCGGGGGTGCGGCCGTGGCTCGCCGTACTTATGCCGCGCGCCACCTTCATCTTGCGCGCTCGAGAGCTGCCTTCCCGCCGACGGGCTGCGCCCCGCGTCACGCGCGCTTTGGCCATCAACCTGAACTCCGTCGATCACTGACCATGCCTTCGTGATCGACGGCGTCCTCGACGACAGGGCCTCCCAAGTAGTGAGTTAATCCGATTTACTTTGCGAATCTCAACTAATTGCGAATAGTCTTTGAACGAATTAAGCAAAATCTTTGCAGGTGGATCTGTTCCACATGGTTGGAGTTCCCATGATCGAGAGCGCCCTGGCCGGATGCAGCACCTCCCTCGTCTGCTTTACGGTCAGGTATTTGCCACTTTACAAGTCCTTTGATCTTAGGCTCTGATCCAACATGCTTTTTGTTGTCTGACTCTTCATTCATATTATTGCACCTTAGTATTGGGAAAAAGGTGGCTGCGAGAGAGGTAATGGTAACCAAATCTTCTCACCGCTTTCTTTCTTGTCCCATAATTGCTTCATTTGACTGTGACAATTCCCAAGGAGAAATTTGTTCACTGGGGTAGGGCTGTAGCATTGACATGATGAATTGTACTTGATTTGGTTGTGATAAATTATCTGACGATTGTTAGTGTTATAAGCTGTTTGATTCGTGCTTAGATATTCTTTGTTTCCTTCTCCTTACTTAACAAAATAAATGGGGTTCAGATCACACAGTACTGAATTTTACTTCGCTTTCATCTATACGAAATATTGTTTTGCTTTAGATTGGTTATGAACCTTTGCCTTGTTTTGTGACTATGAGTCATGTCATACTGGCTACTTATTCAGAGAACCTTCTTGCAGCACAGCTTAAAGAAAAATTGTCATGTGGTTCTTGTATTGTGGGTAGTTTGGCAGATCATCTAGACATGACCATGGCAAACTGGAAGGGGAAGGAGCTGGATTTTGTGGTTCAGCGGCTTCCCCTATTCTCACTTGTTTATTTTGGAGTTCTGAAAATTGGGGATCATCTAGACATGTACATGGCGAACTGGTTCGGTTAATTTTCATCTGTCCAAGTACCAGTGGGCGCTCAACTACTACAGAGAGGTCATAGGCAAGGTGAGTGCTCTTCGATTCCTCCTCTGCATGAAGGAAGATAAACTGTCAGACTGGCATTTAACTTTGCTACTTTTTTGGTTTCTAATCCTAACCAGAATCAGATCTTCGTGGATTTAAATTCTCAACTAAAATGTGAATTACGACAAATCCTTGTCTGTGTTTGCATTTCTCTTAAGGCTACTCACGAGGTTTGTTTAAGTAATATGACATAACTATTTTGCCTGGTGGATCTTTGAGCCGTCATTTCTACTTCAGTTTCTTTTAGTTCTATGAAGTGATAGCGTTTTGATTTGGTCCCTTCTAATGAACTCACTAAAAAGAGAAGCATGCAGGGGAGATGATTATGGACAATTTCAAGGAAAGGAAGAGGTGTATTTCCACTTTTTACATTCCTTGATTTGCTCCATAATTTGTGATTTTAGATGAAATAATCATTTACGGTTTATAATTGGTACCTTGATGGACAGTGGGGAAGAAGGTTTATGAAAAAGGAATTTTGGTAAAATTTATTATCCCCTTTGCCCTTTCCTTTTTCTCCTGCTAACTGATTGCCAAAAAATCCGACAACAGACTCTACTAAAGGGTTAATTGTGGTTCAGTTATCTATTTTCATGATGCTTGCTTATTTAATTGTTTATTATAGACGCAAAGGGACAAAAAAAATCCACTTTTGCGGCATATTTATTCCGTAGTTAGAAAAAAAGTACCCCTGGCACAAGTTTGTCAGGCTACTAACGTTCAGAAAATGCTAACAATAAGATGTCAGCGCGAAACAAAACTTTGAACAGAACAAATCTTGACCACCCCTTTTCAAGTTATATATCCATGTCGGATTTTTGGGATACAGAAATCCATAGCATCTTTGCAGAACTAAAGCAATACTCAATATGATTATAGAAACAAGCCATTACAACTTGTATATTAGTTGATCTCTTCCTGGTGTTTCTTACAAATTTTGTTATTTGTAATGATATGTGAAATAATGGCACCCTCACATAGGTACCTTGTGAATTTCATTTGAATTCTATATGAAACAAGTAGCTTCTAACATTGTTTATAGCTTGCCATTGAAGGACAAGTATTTTAATTTCCTTGTTTCATATTCACGGTCATATGCCAGGCTCACTTACTGCATGACATCTTATTCACGGTCAGAATTTGATTATGAGTTCATACGATCCTTAGTACTATAATTTAATCTTGCAAAACACTACTGCAGTAGAAATTAGAAGTACAAAAAAAGATTTAATTGTGACTTTGAAAGTGCTTGTCTATGCTTTGACTTCTGCAGATTTCTTTTGAGCCATTGCCCTGTCTACTCACGGCACAATGCATTTTTTGCATTCCCGTGATTGAGGCCATTATGAGAAATGGGTTGAATTCGAGCCCCTGCCAAAGAACTACAATGAGTCTTTCATCAATGATGATGCCTCCACATCTTTTGCATTGAGTATGTGAGTGCACAGGTAAGGCAAACTTGAGGTACTTTTGCATTCTGAAATTTTGAACCATTGTGTTACCAGTATGCAGTGTGCCTTGTTTCTCCTACTATCGATATATAGCTATGTAATCTTTCAAAACTTCTAGGAAAGCAATCTAATAATAGTTGTTATTCTGCAATTTTTTTTGGTTATTCTGCAATTTGTCCTGGTTTTTGCCAACATGCTGTGCTCTTAAAAAATATTACTGTACTTTCATGCACAGAAAAACAAGCAGCATGACGTTGTTTGATGCTAGGATTGGGCACTGCATATGGTGGTCCAGAAGAAGGATATCTTGCGTATCAGACCCTAACACTCTGCATCTCAATCTGTGTGCCATGGCTGCAGTCTCCCTCCTGATTTGTTTTCTAGCTAATTTATCGTTGTGTGAAGCTTCTTTTATCTGCTACGATCTGAATTTTGGTTCCTTGTCCAATGAGTTATATAACATGACTATCTTGCAAGAATGGTGATTGGCTTTTAAAAATGTTTGTTTTAATTTTAGATGAATGCTCTTGTGATTTCACTGGTAGTGGAGTAAATTTCACCGGCAAAGCATCATATTTGTAGTCAAATTTTGCTGGGTCACGCATGCAACAAAGCATATGTATTTTGTGTCTGAGCACTATTTTTGTAATGTAACATCATGGAACATGTTTGTTGAAGCTCGATATATCTGATATCCATTCTCAGGGCAAATTGAATTGATGCTGCCGTAGCTCTTTGGTATAGTTCTGTTATTTTGGTACAGTGATGAAATAATCATTTTAAGTTGAATTGTCTGTTTTCCTATTTATTAAATCCCATCTGATTCATTATTTCTGTGAACATCCACGACTTGGTTAAAAAGAAAACCCACTTACCATTTGCTGTTAAAATAAAGCTGTGGACATATCTCAATCCAAATATCAATTTCGATCCAGATTTAGCTAGCTAGGTTCTCGAAACAAAAACTTGAAACTTCAGACTGTCAAACAGAGCTGCATCTGCGTGCCACTTTTATGTGATGATGTTACAAATGAACATGACATAAAAACAGAGCTGCAGCTTAAATGAATATCTGTGTGCCACTTTTATGCGCCATTTTCTGGACATTCTAGGAACTTTTACCAGCTGTCAGTTTCCATATTCTACTGATACATGCTGAGCTTTTGCCAGCTGTCCATATTTTTTATACTCTAAGCTCGATCTAAAAAGTCTAACTCTTATTACTGATATTTGAGTAAGTACCTATCTGAAGTTTGATTGCAACTATTCCACAATGCTAAAGACTTCAGAATCCTTTTTTTTTTTTGGTGGTGATGGAACTGTAACCTGGGTTCTTGATGCTGTTGAAATGCAGAAATACGAATGTCCTCACGTTGCCATTCTTCCTCTGGGAACGGTTGACGACCTTTTGCGAGTTGTACGCTGGGGTGGGGGTCTATCTTCTGTTGAAAGACAAGGAGGAATAAGTGCACTGATAAATGATGTGGACCATGCAGCTGTTACAATTCTTGATCAAAGAGAAGAGAAGAACCAAAGAGATCAATGCACCAAGCAAGTAAAATTTATGACTAATTATTTAGGTACGTCCAATCCTTTAACTCTCACCATACTACTTACAATTTTTTTGTGGAGACATATCACTTCAATCAAAAAATACTGAAAAAAATATTAATTTGTTTCATTTCATAGGCACTGGATGCGATGCAAATGTTGCTTATTATGACTTCCGCACCACAAGGACGAAAGACCAGATGCCTTTTGCAGTCAGCTAAGGTCATGGGACTTCCTCATAATCAATCGGAAGCAAACTGTTTATTGTAAATTCCTTGGGAAGTACTGAGAATCACTTGTATCGTATGTTAACTTTTATGTTTAAGGTTAATGTTTGCAAGATACACGACTACATTGATTTTCTGCATGCAGTTTGTCAAGAAGCCGACATCCGCCAGAGATGGTGTTAAGGACGTGATGGATTGGGCTTTCTTTGATTTACCATGGCATGTTAGCCTTGAAGTGGATGGAAAGAGTATTGAAATTCCAGAGGTAACCTGCTTTATATCTTTCATATATGTATACCTTGTGATTTATCTTTGGAGGAGCTTTCTTTTATGGTATTCTAATCAGGATGCGGAAGGTGTAATTGTTATCAACATTTCCACTTATATGGGTTGCGTTTGATCTTTGACAAAATGGTGCAAAACATTACTGAGTTCGTGTTTAACTGTACCTTTGAAGATATGTTACCTGCTTCTTTATGAGTGGTCTCGAAGATGCAGGAATTGCTGGAGTGGCTGCCAAGGTAAAGTACCAATCCATGCAAATAGTTATAGCGCATAGAGCATTGTAACTGAAATTTAGTTTATTCACATGACAGGTCCATATAGGTTCAGAAAGCTCGCAAATTACAACTCTCTAGGATGTATATGTGAAACCTGAACTACGGAACGACCAGAACATGTGTTCTCAAGAATTATGTTAATATTGATCTTTAGGAATTGTGCCAGTGAGATCCAAAATACAGTTATTAGAAACTATTTGCTTGGTTAATTTAGAGTTAATGGGTTTTGCATGGTCAAAAGTACTCATGCTTCATTGCTGCCGAACTTCAGAAAGCAGCAGAGGGGTGGAAAATATAAGTACTTTTTAATGTCATTTCAAAATGATTTTTATTCATCTTAAATATAAGTACCAACTTTTTTCTTGCAGATTTTGATGTTTTCACCACCACCGCATATAGCCAAATCATCATCCATCCACAAGGAGCACAAGCTAACAAACTGCAAGGTATCTTGTGTCTTTCAGAGTAGTTGACTATTCGTCTAGATTCGACAAACATATAGGAATAATTCATAACTCTTTGTATGGCCGTGTATTGTACTTGGTCCCATTCTGTCGCCTAGCGCGTTGTGGGTGCCATGCTTATATGGCCATGTATTGTACTTGGTCTAGAAGGCAACAAGGACGAAAGAAACTTTGGAGTTTTTATTATTCTACATCTTCATGATTCCATTGATTCTAATAAACACTCAGCAATATTGTCTCGTTGTTTAAATTATATTAAATGCGGTTTAATTTTAAGATACAATGCATTATGCATGAGGTGTTATTCTGTAAAATGAGTGCATTATACATGTGGTATCCTGTAGAATGTTGTATCTGGTTTGTGATCAATGGCACAAGTGTGTTATGCCCGATATTGAAACATCATGCCAGTCTTGCATTATTCATTTCATATTAATTAAATTTTAGTTTTAAAATAACATGAAAACAAGTTATTAAATAACATGATGTCAGTCCTGCCAAGTGATGTAATTTTTAGATACGTGTGTCACACGTACATTGGTAAAGTCAAAGCTTATATGTTATGGAGCTTCCATGCCTTTTTTTGGTTGTAGTCTGATTGTTGGTGTTCGTGCTATTAATTCAATGTGCAGAATATTCAGATTATTCTAGGTCTGGTTTCAGCAGAAATAGAACTGGGAAGGAGAAAAAATGGTCTGTTGTTCTGTTTTATTATTGCAATTAAAAGAATTTTGGTTTAATTCATCACTTCAAAGCATACAATTTTCATCTAGCTGATATAAACCATACTATTGTTTATTAAACATCTAGCTGATATAAACGTTGTACTATGTCTTTTTATGGTGTCTTACAATCATAAGAATAACATCTTTGAATATACAAATTCACAAATCAAAAACATGTCGCGTGTATACATTTTTTCGATCAAGTTTTGTGTTCTAAGTGAGACTTAGGATCCAAAAATTACGAAAAATGTTGACGGCATGGAGCCGATTGAAAAAAGTGTAAGGAATGATTTGGTGCTATAAAAATTCATTATTGTATTTTTAAATATTTATCATGCAACAAGATCTACTTTCAATTTTTTTACTATTTTTTATATTTTGAATAGTGTTTGTATAAATATTTTTCAAAAATTAAATATGCTCATATTTTGTCATTTTAAAATAGAGAGCGGCCATCATCCATTTTGTTGATTTTTTGCCTTTTGGAATATATATTCAATCATACATTGCATTTTCTTTATCATGATATCACAAAACCATCTTAGAATATATTTGTTGGGGAAATATCAGGTGCACATGTCAGAATATATGTTGCATGGAATATTCTCCGAATGTCTTGGTTTCTAAAATATATCACATGATCGTTAGCTATGTTTGTTTCAACAATATATTACGTCATCTCAAAATTGTTTTGGCAACAATACTTAACATCATATTGTTAATGATTTGGGCTGAACAATGTATTAAAGTTTTTTTTTCATATTTGTGATATCACGTGCGTGTCGCACGTACATTGTTACTAGTATTTATACTTATTCAAATGTTAACGAATCTTCATGATGATTAAAGTAAAATAGTTGCAATTGATAAATTATCTTATTTTGTATTTACAGTCAATGGGGCCCTCCGTTTTCATCTTGCACCGGGCCACCAAAATCTCAGGGCCGGCCCTGTCAACGCGCTGTCCGGCCTGGGCGGCGGCGGGCAGCTGGACCCCACCACCGCCGACAACGCCAACACCGCCCTGTACACGTGATTCGCCGTGTTCGGCGTCCTCGGCGGCGGCGTCCACAACCTGCTCGGCCCGCGCTGGACGCTCCTCGTCAGCGGCCTCACCTACCCGCTCTACGCCGCCTCGTTCCTCTACTACAACCACCGGCAGTCCCAGGCGTTCCCCGTCGCCGCCGGCGCCATCCTCGGCGCCGGCGCGGGCCTCCTCTGGGCGGCGCAGGGCGCCATCATGACCTCGTACCCTCCGCCCAACCGCCGGGGAACCTACATCTCCCTGTTCTGGTGCCTCTTCAACCTCGGCGGCGTCCTCGGTGGCCTCCTCCCGTTCGGCTTGAACTACCGTCGCGGGAACGACGCCGGCAGCGTCAACGACGGCACGTACATCGCCTTCACGGCGTTCATGCTCGTCGGCGCCGCGCTCAGCCTCCTCGTCCTCCCGCCGAGCAGGATCGTCCGCGACGACGGCACCCGGGTCACCAGGGTCCTCTATTCCTCCCCCGCCACCGAGGGCGTCGAGATCGTCGCCCTCTTCGCCAACTGGAGGATGCTGCTCCTGCTCCCGGCCACATTGGCCACAAGCTTCTTCAGCACTTACCAGTTCAACAACGTCAACGGCGTCCTCTTCACGCTGCGCACAAAAGGACTCAACAACGTCTTCTTCTGGGCCGCGCAGATGCTCGGCTCCGCGGCCATCGGATACTTCCTCGACTTTGGCTTCGCCAGCCGCAGAAAGAGAGGGCTCGTCGGCGTCTTCATCGTGGCAGTGCTCGGCACCGCCATCTGGGCAGGAGGTCTCGCAAACCAGGTCACCTACACCAGGGACAGGTTGCCCGCCGGCGGCCTCATCGACTTCAAGGACGGACGACGCTACGCGGGGCCTTTCCTTCTCTATTTCAGCTACGGACTGCTCACTGCCATGTTCCAGAGCCTTGTCTACTGGACCATCGGCGTGCTGACCAATGAATCGCAAATCCTCAGCAGGTATCTCCTCCTCTTACAACTGACACCGACCTTACTGTTTCTCTACTTTGGTCTTGGTTTGGTGCCACCCACTGGATCACTTTCTTAATCTTTTTTTCTTTTCAAGATGACTCGGTTGTGGCTAATTAAAATTGCTACAGCATAACAAATGTTTATAGATCATATTCAACTAAGCAGGCAGAACTGAATGGCTGCAAGTTAGTGTATTTAAGTTGCCTGTGCTCCTATTCGTGAAAAACTAATGTTACCCAGGCCTTGAGTATCCCACAATATCTGGTTGCAGAGTAGACCCTGCCCAGCGAATGTTCGACTTGGAACCGATCAGACACCCTCAACATCAACATGCCTTGTTTTTCTTTGAAAAACCTATTGCGGACATCATTCTTTCATGAATATTTTCTAGGAACACAATGCCTCTTCACCATGCATGTGCACATAAATAAAACAGGCAAGGGAGAAAAAGATCTAAGCATATAATTTGCCCTCAAACTAAAAGGATCCATCCATTAAGCACGTATCCTGTGTCAGTCCTGTCTCACGTTTATCAATCTCATGAGCATGCACATGGCACATGGATCGGAGTACTCAATCTTGCCTGAACCATTCTTCAAATCCTGTGTGCAGGTACGTTGGGTTCTACAAAGGAGCGCAGAGTGCAGGTGCGGCTGTCGCATGGCAAATAGACACACACAAGACGTCGCTCATGTCACAGCTACTTGTCAACTGGGGGCTCCTGACCTTAAGCTACCCCTTGCTTGCCCTGTTGGTGTTCCTGGCCGTCAAGGATGAGGATAAAATAAGCTCTCTGCACCAACCAGCTTTCACTCTGTGACTGTGGCTTGACTAGTCCTGGGACTCGGGCCATGCTCGGCACGGCACGACACGGCTCGGCACGGCACGACATGGGTCCGTCGTGTCGTTCTGTGCCATGCCGAACGGCCCGTCGGGTCAAGTCGTGCCGTGCCGGTCGGCCCAACATGGCAAAAATGTGGCCCGGGCACGGCAGGCCGTTGTCGGGCCGTGCCAAGCACGGGCACCGTCCGGTTTCATGGACACCTACTTCAGAAATACGTTTTCAGCATAGAGAAACGCATATTTTTATTGTTTGAAATCATTCTTTTTATAGGGTTACATGGATATTGTTTTTGAAAAAAATTACACTACTTTAAGAAAGCTATATTACATGTGTATATCAAATTTGAGTTCTAAAAACATCATACTTTGAGTGTAACAAAAAGACAAAAGAAAAGTGAGTTTTTGCTTTTTTTTTCCTCCAAAAATATATTGTTTTTTGAACTCAATTTTGGTGGTGGGGCTGTTCCAAGTCAACACCAAATTTTACAATTTATGGGGAATTTTTTGAACAATGTTTGCATGAAAGTGTGTACACATTTTACTGAACAACATCGAAGCAATGAGGTTTTTGGATAAATGAAGAGCAATTCTAACGTACACAGGCGTAAATGCTTCAAAAAAATTATACAAAAATTCTATGTGTATATATGTAGAAGTTGTACGTCCACACAAAAAATCATTTAAAAATTCAATTCCTTTGGTGATTTACAAAAAGGTAAACAAAAGTTAAATAACGACCATTAATGTGTTGACTGATCAGTATAAAAATGAACTAGAAAAGTTTGATAAAAAATATTCTACATGATAGATCTTATTTTTAAAGATTTTAGAAAAAAAAATCAACTCATTTGGACTACGTATGCAAATTCTATACACGTTTGAATTTTTAAATACGAATCAAAATACAAAATGAATCTTGGTTCAAAAACATTATCCCGTGTCGTCGGGCCATTTTCGTGCCATCGGGCCGCCTTCGTGCCGTGCCAGCCCGAGCACGGCCTATGCGACCGTGCCATGCCGTGCCATGCCGGTTGGGCCCAAAATCCAGACACAACAAGACCCGTTAGCCCAGGCAAAGCCGGCATGGCACGAAATCCCTTCGGGCCGGGCCGTAGCCCACCCGGATTTGGCCCGGCCTAAGTCCCAGCACTAGGCTTGGGTGCTTGTGCAGTTTGTGCGTGTTCCCTATAAATCAGGCAGGTACAGAGAATTTAGGTTGTAGTGTCCGCGTTTGTGGGGTTAGCTTATGAGGGTAGTAATGTTTCTTTGGGGTTAGTTGAGTTTCTGTGGTTGCAGAGAGATCGCGTTTCTGTAATGTAGGTCAGGTTTCAGACGCAATCAAGAAATTCTTGTAATTTGTGTAGTGCTTTTAGTGTCATGCGATACCTGGTACAATTCAGACTCTGGACGGTAATTTCAGCTCTTGTTTGAATT
Organism: Eragrostis curvula; assembly: GCA_007726485.1. Taxonomy (NCBI): domain Eukaryota; kingdom Viridiplantae; phylum Streptophyta; class Magnoliopsida; order Poales; family Poaceae; genus Eragrostis; species Eragrostis curvula. The sequence continues at coordinate 1,281,940 of RWGY01000045.1, forward strand.
ATTTTTTCTCGCATTACAGAGAGCGACAGCGAAATAAGGTTGAAATACTAATGTAAAATCGGAAATATTCCATCTTTTTTTTTTGAGGTGCCGGAATTCCATCTTTTTTTTTTTTTTGAGGAAATGCCGGAATTCCATCTACCATGCTTTAGTTCCCATAATCTCAGTTTTTCCCTACACACTATGATTACATTTAGGCTACGGCCCAGCCCAGTCCAGTCAGATCTTTGAGTTATTGTCAGCCGAGGAAGTTCCTACACATAAGGCCTATGGGCCTTACTAACTATAATGGGCGACATCGGCGTGCTGGGAACGGGATGATGCGACGGACAGACCTCCGTCCGATGCTGGCTACGCACGGCAGATGGCAGCACCGGCGCGGAGGTGTGCTGAGTTTCAGGTCGTGGTAGATGGACGTAGGGGTGGGCGTTCGGTTATACCCGATGTTTCGGTCCGGTTTTTCGGTCTTTTTAATTTTCGGTTATCTAGAAATGCTACCCGATCATGTTGCCTATTCTGATGGCCACCTGTTCCCAAACTTGCCTTTTTTTTTTATCTATCCCAAACTTGCCTTGCATAGCTGCATTTGAGGCAGAGGCATTCCCCGACGTTAGCTGCACTTTAACGGTGTTAAGTAGTGAGAAAAAAGACTAAATTGCCCATTTCTTCCTCCTCTGTTTCCTTCTCCCCCATGACCGTCAGCGGCGGCGAGGCATTCCCCGACGAGCTGCAGTTCTGCAGGTGCGCTCCCGGTAGAGAGCGTCCTCGCCTGCAAGAGTGAATGCGAAGCCTTTCACACCGACGAGCTCTATTGCCGCAATATGTACAACAGCACCCGCCAGCCTGCCGCGCATCCAAATTGAAGCCAAGTAGAAAACGAAATTGCAGCCAGGTTGAAGCGATGTCGCTGCTGCTTCTCTCAATTGCTCAATTGCAGCCAAGTTGAAGCGAAATTGGATCCAGATTAAAACATTTCCTCGTATCAATCTTGTGTCTGAATGGCTCCGGTAGCTCCAGGACATCAACAACAGCAACACGGGCACAGGGTGAGCTTCGACCTGAACACCATTGCTGCGGCAACGCGAGCACGGCGGTGTGGCGCTGCAGGCGCTTGGAGCCGCGGGCAGCACGGAGCGACGGGCGACGGCGGCCGTGCGGAGCAGCGGCCGCTCGTCAACGCATGTGGCCCGCAGGACCACGGCTGCTCGACAGCGCGGGACCGCGGCGGCGCAGGGAGCTTGGACCATGGGCTGCGGTGGCTCGACGGTGCGGAGCTGCAGGTCTGTGGCGGCGCGGGGACGACACGGATGCATGGTGCGGCGCCGGGGAAGGAAAGGGCGTTGAAGGTCCATGACTGGAGGTGGAGCGAGAGCCCAAGGTTGGGGGTAGTTTGGTCAGATCGTTTGTTTTTTCTGTTTGTTTTAAAGGGCATTTGCATATCTGACCTTATTCTAAAGGCCAATTGCATGTTTGGCTCTTTTTTTTAGGATTTGCGTGTTTGACCTTCCTTTTTCAAACTGAAGTTTGAACTTAACCCTATTCCGTTTGAAGCCTTTGACGGTGTTAAGTTCATGGTAAAAAGACTTTCATACCCTTTGCATGTTTGACCCTAATTCATAATGTATTTTGCATGGATGGCCTATTTGCTGAAACAAGATTATAACACGTGTATTAGCTACAGTTTAAAAATTTCGACAACAACTTGAATTCAAACTTGACATTTAAACTGAAATTTGACAAATTCATTTTTTTAAATAAAATTTTGGCATTTTTTTAAACTGAAATTTGACAAATTCATAATTCGTACTTGCGAGAAGGCTTTTGGGTTTCAAATATTCCGAGCCTAATTTGCACAACGCTTTATCAGACTAATTCGTACAACAGTGTCACTCACTTCACTAGTCACTAGCAATTCCTCAAAAGGAATTCCTCAAAATTTACAACAATCCACAAGAAGCAGAGAGTACGAGGACCACGCACTAGCAATGCAAAAAATCCTAGGCTTCGGCATCATACGCAATAAACAACTTTGACAGCTTCTTAGGCACTGGATGCCTGCGAAGAGTGGACCTGAGCAGATGGGTAATGGACTGGCGGCATGGGAAAGTATTACACAGGCTGCGCCGTGGCCGGCCACCGAGGCGGCGTAGGAAGACTCGTTCTCGCCGGCGCGGGAGCCGACGCGTCTTCGTCGCCCTTGGCCGTCTCGGTGTCGGACTTGTTGCGGGTCGTGGTGGTGCCGGGGCTGTGCTCGTCGGAGGCGGTGTCGAGGCGGCGAGCCTGAACCGTCTTGCGCGCCCGCCGGGGTGGCGCCCCGCTGGGGCCGCGCCGCGCTCCTCCTGCGCCTGCGTCCCTTCCTCCCTCCCTCCTTGCTTCACCGGAAGAGAGAGAGACACGGGAGAGAAGAAGAGTCGAACATGAACAGAGAACACGCAAGGGAATCGTATTGTTGAGAGGGTACTTTGGTCTTTTTGTGTTCCCTTTCATTATTCACATCTTTCTTTTATTTATTTTTTAAATCCTCAAAGTGACGACGGGAGTTTCATTTTGAAAGAAGAAGGTCAAACATGCAAACCCTAAAAAACGAGGCCAAACATGCAATTGGCTTTTAGAATAGGGCCAGATTCGCAAATGCCCCTTGTTTTAATTCCTTTATTCCCTTCAATCAAAATGATGGTAAACGGTAGTTTCAAGATCACAGATTCATGGTAAAATCACAAAAACGCAAATTTGGAGTTAAAATCACAATTGAGCCTCAAATTGATGGTAAAAACATAATTTTCCCTAAAATAGACTAGGCTCCATCGACGCTGCACAATGTTGTTACGATGCAATATAAACCAGATTGTGCAGTTCATCCTCAAGCGCACAGTCCTACACATGCAAGTGCGGAGGGCCAGGGTCAGCGATCTCTACTTTTTATATGACCTGCATCAACTCTCAAAATCCAATTCAAGATTATCTGCATTTATTGTGCAGTATTGAACCCACGAATGCATTTTTAATAGTTCTGGAGAGGTTTACAGAGCACAAGTTTTTGTTTTGAGAAGTTTACAGAGCACAAGTTTGTAGTCCACAAATCGTATGATACAAGAAAATAATCCACAAATTACATGTTGAAACCAGATCATGCACAAGACAACAGCTCGAACAAGTAGGAGATGTTTGCCCGATGTCAACGAAGACGGAGACCATGCTTCCTGCGTGGCTTGTTGGGTCGGAGCTACAAGTAGGAGATGTTTAGTGCCAGTACCTACGGTTTTCACAGCATGCTGGAGGCCTTGTTAGGATGAATGCTTGGGCCAGGGAAAGACGATGGCGTGGCTTGGCCTCTGCATCCTCTTTGGAGACGTCGTCTTGAAGGACCATGGTACGTTCCTCGGTTCCCTTGCCAGCAGGCTTCTCTCTTTCGACATGGCTTCTTTTGTACTATGCAATGCCCCACATAAGTGTTTTTATCTGAACAGTGGGGACTGTTGTGGCAAAGTTGGAGCTCTATGTCTTACTGGGACGTGGCAACCGCTTGGCAACAATGATTTTTTTCTGTCGTGAGTGTTGTTGCGTTGGAAGGTATGGGGAACTGGAAGACTTAGCCGTGATCCGGTGCAGTCACTGCAACACTTGCAATTGCCACTGACACATGGGTCCAAATCAGGCGGACCCTTCTATCATTGAGCACCGCAGACATGCAGTGACCGCAGATGAGTCGTTTCCCTCTCTCGGACTACATGTACCACAACAGCTCAATTGGAAGAATATTCTCAAATACTGTCTGTGTGAGATCTTGACCTCTTCAACTGAATGTATTCTTCTTTTACTAATAGCAATAACTGCCACTCTTTCCTGACAAAAAAGAAATAAAAAGAAACATGTTCCACCAAAATGCGTCATTGCTTAGCTTGGCAGCCATAGGTGCATCATCCTTTATCGTTAATTTAATTACAGTAAAGATGAAGAGATAAAAAAGAGAATGAGAAGAGACCGAAAGATCCGCCTACATACTTGTGTTCATATGTCTCTTCTTGATGAATTGGGAAAGGGAACGGGTTCTTCTACCATCTCCTCACGCCTCTTTTCTTGGGATCGGGAACGGGTAACGGATCCGGTGATCCGTGATGATGATTATTTCTAACAAACACGTTCCACCAAAATGCGTCATTGCTTAGCTTGGCAGCCATAAGTTGGTTTCTAATCCTTACGGCATCATCCTTTATCGTTAATTTAATTACAGTAAAGATGAAGAGCATATGAAGCTCAAGTAAGAAGGGGTCATCTGCTTATATGTTCAATTGGTTCTTCCGTCAAATGGTCAGGATGTACTACACCATTTCATAGTACTATGCTTCTTTAAAGTTAGTTTGAACTGTTCGTTTTGAGTGTACTGATCATTTTATACCAAGGGCTTTGACAGATTCAGGACTCTCAAACTACATATACGACTGATGCTCACATTGTTTGTAGACTAGTCATAATGACCAAGATGGATAGTTCTGCTATTGTTGGAGAGGTGGTTGGCCGAATATTTTCTGGCATCCTCGACAAGCATGATGATGGGTCAGATGAAACAGATACTAGAAACATAGAGAAGCTGGAGATGGCGTGCATCAAACTGGATGCGGTAGTCGAGATGTCCAACAAGTGGCATGTCACTGACTTGTCACTGCTGCGCTGGAAGAGAAAGCTGAAGCGCACTGCTCAGGAGTGCGATAGTGCTATGCGCAGATGCAAGCTTCGTGCTCTGGAAGACAAAGAAGCGAGAGAGCAGGTCAGACAGTCCTCCCTTCCTAGGCGCATCGCTTACGCGACCAAAGCATTCATCTCCCACCTTGTTGGCCACAAAGATGATGGATACTCAAGCAAGGCTGTTGCTCGAAGATTCGTGGGGCTCGCAGATGGCGCTGATGATTTCCTGAGATTGGTACAGAGTGGCGGAACGCCACGACATTACATGTTCTTTGACCCACTAATTGGGCACCTTTTTGCAGGAAAATCTGTGGAGTATCAAATGTTGCAGCATCAGGGAAGCCAGTACTATTACTTCGGCATACGACCAATGAGTTTCGAGGACCGTGGGCTGGAGGCCATGCTAGTATTTGTCCATGAAGATCGCGTGGTTCCCAAGAACAATTTTCGCCTGGGATCTATGATGCGTCTTTCAGAGAGTACAGACATCATTGGGATCACTGTCAAGTGTTTGCAGCTGGTGACGCCTCACTTCAAGTCGACCACCGAGGTTGTCATAAGAGAGCTCACTCAACTGCCTACACAGGATTTCACCTGTTTACCGATTTATGATGCTTATGGCAATATGAAACACTGGAATAATGTTCACAATTCCTTGACTCGCTGGTTCCGCCCAGATCCGTTGTGCTGCAAGGGATTTAACCGGCACAAGATGCCTGCAGCTCTCACTAGCAGCAATACAAATACATTTGTATTGTCAGAAATATTTCCAGAGCCAATCTCAGAAGTGTTTTTGCAGAGACACATATCACCATCCGAGTACAGCTATTTGCATGATTCAAAAGATGATGGATGCAATAGTTCATCTTATCTAGAGGATTTCCCACTACTAAAGCTGGGAGTTCTCTTCATGCCACATGATCTTGTGAAAGACCTCAAGTCTGATGCTCCAGTCAAGAGTTGTTCAGTAGAAGCGATAGATGGAGAGAAGCAACAAACAGTACATTTAAATGTTCATCCGCATCAACTTGACAAGCTACTACTGCCCAAGGCGGCAGACTATCTTCTTCATAATGCTGAGGCAATGACTTATCAAATGTCTTGGAAGTCTGCACATGGCAGTGCACACCTCTGCGTTGAGAAGGCTAGCATAGAGGAGATGACAGCACATAGAGCCATGCGGCAAGGTAGGAGGAACAAGAATAAGGTGCTTCAAATGCAGGACCAGATGATGAAAGGAAAGTGGAAGCAAGTAGCAAGAGATTTCATGAAATTATGTGCCGTGGGCTCATCGGATGAGTTACATGCCTCGTTCACGGCATGGCTGAACCAGTTGGGCTGACACTGGTTCTTTGATGTATAAATACCTTCATGACATATTAGGAACCAAAACCCAGGTGAAATACAATAAATGTCTTTTTGAGAAATACAAAGGGAGATCTCTAAAATTCCAAACGAATCACTGGGTTCCTAAATGAATAAATTAGTCTGACTTCTTTTTATTTGATATTGCAATCGAGCTGTTCACCTTTTGTCAGTGATATACCACTGGCACCCTTTTCATTTTTCTAGATAAAGAGAAGTTTTATTTCATAAATCAGATGAAAGTATCCCAACTGCCTCTACATCCTCGGACATGTTTGGTAAGTTTATTACCAAGTTTCACTATTAGTAGACTCTGTCTACCACATATAATTATGAATAGTCCCAAATGCATCTTTTTATTTTTACGATTACACAGTACGACTCAGACACTCGCACGCACACTCACCCTTATAAACACATATATACAAATCCTACTCCTATGAGCATCTTCAAAGACCGAGCCAACAAATCCTCAAGATAATGTGATGTTTAGAATGGAGAAACAAAAGAGCTACGAAAATAGCATGATGTTTAGGATGGAGAAACGAAGTGAAAGAAAAAGATTCCTTTTTTTTTTCAAGATAAGTCTGTTCCTTGTTATAGAAGTTTCGAGCAAGCATTTCATTCCTGGTCCTGAAGTCACATGTTTGAACGTAACGTTCTTCCCCTAAAGTTTAGGGAAATTTCTGAGAGTCAGCCCTCTACTAGACCAAGGCTCCAAAGGAATACAACACCAAACCTACAAGAAATTCAGGAGCAGGAAAACCCCGATATTTTTTTTTTAAAAAAAACATATGCAAATGGGTCTCGAGGTCAATTCTCCGCAGGGACGAATTTATATGTTAGGGTAAAAAAGGTCACTCCCTCGTCCCCCTTGCCGTAGGGGCTAGGATGAGATCAAAGTACGGGTAAAAATCTTACCCACGGGGTGGACCCTCTCGTTGCAAGCGACACCAGCTTTTATGAACTTTGTTGGTTGGCTCCAGTTGAGTTTTTCTTAATTACAATATCGTGGGGGTAGTCTTTTCCCACCGGTCGAGTTTTATTGTGTATAGTAGGGCTCCGGTGCCTTCTGCTTTAGCTTTGCCACTAACCCAGTTATGAAATTAATAGTTTTCATTATCAAAATTTAAGTTTTAGGACCAGCGTCATTCCTATCTAGACAAGCAGAGTCTTCGGACCTCCCATAATGCAAATGGCAATAGCAATGCATCTTATAAGCATATAACCACATAAAAAGCTGGGTTGCGACGTTCAGTGAGTTGTGGTCCAGGCACAATCCTGTACAACCTGGCCGGGTCTTGGTTGAGCTGTCCTCAACGGTTATGGGCAATCCACGGAGCTCTTACAAATAAAAACCTTTTTGCTTGGCATGCTAATTAACGACTACGAAACAGACCAGCAGTGGCGCTTGCATGTCGATTTCTTAGGGATCGTCTTGATGGCCATGACCATCAAGACTAATGGGGAGATGTGTTAGAACTAATCATCATGTAACTTAACAGGATCACTAGTCAATCAAGATCACATCTAGTAAACTAATCTAATGCGGAATTGAGATAGGTTCGGCTAATTACCAGCAGCAGTAGCGTCCATAGGAGCTGGCGTAGAGGTGACGATGAGCGCTTGAGGTGGAACGTAGCACAGCTTCTCCTTGAGGGTTTTCTGTCGATTTCCCTCAGGGCGGCAGCGGCACTGTCCCCTTAGTCGTCGAGCTTCCAGGCCTTCCAGTGCGCTCAATGATCGGTGGGTGGTTTAGGGTTTCGGTACAGAGGCGCCCAGGGGGTTCCCTCTTCTTATATAAGGTCGCACTGCAGGCCCGGGGCCGAGTCCCAGATGGATACGATTCTGTTTTGCCTCCCGATCAAGGCACTAACCGACTTTGATAGCTTTCCTGTTTTCTCTCTTATTTCTTCCAGGTTTGTTGAAGGAGGTCAACAGAAAAGGAAAACTAACAAGATGGTGATGTAGTCTGCGGTTGCCATGGTGTGATACTGGTGTAGTGTCGGGGGAACGAAGCCCTCAGTTAGGGTACGAAGCCCTCAACATAATTCTTCTACCTGTTTCTGAACGTGCGAAGCCCTCCACTCATCGTCTTATGTCTGTACCGAAGCCTTCTTCTCTGTCCACGCTGCTGGACGGTAGCGAGTGACCAGGCTGTACCCTTAGGTCTCTCACGTTACAGTACGTCGAAGCCCTCTATCGCCCGCGCAGTCGGACGAAGAGTGTTGAGACGACTGTGATTATCAGAACATAGCAAATGATGTCGCTGGCTTGTGGCCTCCAGAACTGTCCTCATTTCAGTGGGGTCTGGTCCTATTTATAGACCCGACCTGTAGTGTTACATAGTGGATTACAAAAAGAACCCTTCGTAGGTAACTTAGTACCCTTCGTAACTAAGTACTCTTCGTAGGTAACTAAGGCCCTTCATAGGTAACTAAGGCCCTTTGTAGGTAACTTAGTACCCTTTGTAGGTCCTTGGACTGTATTCTATCTTGGGCTTCTTTACAGTGACTTTTCTATGAGTTAGGTAGGGACCATGGGATATCTCCCCAACATGTAGAGAGGAGATGACCACTAGAGAAGCGTGTCAGCGTGATTACTGCTGTTGTTCTCACTTGTCGCCACATCTGAATTACATTGCTTTGCTGAACTATCTGCATATATATATGTATGAAAAGCTCATCCCTCCACAATATGTCAAATCCTACAAATATATCCCTTTCGTTCCTCTCTTCTTTTCAACATGGGCGGCTCAATATGTGTTGAATGGTCAATCTTCAGTATTATTCAGATAGTGAAGTGAGAACTGAAGACTAATTTCGAGTTAAAGACTATTAAAATCTTGAGTTGCCACTTGGATGCTACCGTATGTCCATGTTCCAGTTGACATGACGAAAGAACGTCTATAATATATATGGAAGTACAGAAATTTAGCAAGCCTGTCAAATTCTTATGACTAGTCACCACCTCTATCTTTCCTGGTACTTCCCTTGATCTTTCCTTTTTTTTTTTGATGAAACTTGATCTTTCCTTTCTATTCTGTTGGTGTTTACCTCTCTCACTAACTGCATATTATATCAGTACAATTTAATTGCAGATTTTGGTATCTGATTGGTGTCGCGTTCTCTCATCGAAGTCCTCAGATTCAGGTTGATATATCCATGGATTCAATTGAAATGATAAAACTTCAACCATCTATTTGCAAGCCTTCTTTAGTGGTCTAATCCTACTCTCTTTCTTGAGCAGGATTGTGTTTTCTCTGTATTGGTGAGTCATAGCTTCACCATGTCTGAGATGGTCGGATCGGCCATAGTTGGGGAAGCAGTGAGCAGAGTCTTTTCTGGCATTATAAGCAAATATGTAGATAATCCTGATGAAAGGGCCAACGCAGAGAGGTTGGAGATGGCACATATTAAAATGGAGGCGGCAGTTGAGATGTCTAGCAAGTGGCATATCACCGAAATGTCATTGCTACGCTGGCGAAGGAAGCTGAAGCGTACATCTCAAGAGTGCAATCATGTGATGCGCGAATGCAAGCGACGCTCTCAAGAAGACAAAAGGTTCCAAGAGCAGACCAAGCAGTCTTCACTTCCTATACGCCTCGCTCATGCAACCAAATCATTCATGTCCTCTGTTGTCGGACAGAAAAATGATGAATGCTCAAGCAATGCTACTGTTCGAAGATTTGAGAGGCTTGCAGATGGAGCTAATGATTTCCTGAAATATGTGCAGCTTGGTGGAACACTGAAACAATACTTGTTCTTTGACCCTCTCATTACACATCTTTTTGCAGGTAAACATGTACAGTATGAAATGTGGCATGAGAGCCAATACCATTATTTTGGCATACGACCTATGAGTTTGGAAGGGCGTGGTCTTGAGGCCATGCTAGGGTTTGTCTATGAAGATCATGAGATGCCCGAGAACAGTTTTCACATAGGATGTATGCTGCGTCTTTCTGAAAGCACAAACATTTTGGGGACTACGATCAGGTGTTTACAGCTGGTCACACCCCATTTCAAATCTACCGCTGAGGTTGTTATCAAGGAGCTTATACAGCTCCCTACACAAGATTTCTGCTGGTTGTCGCCACGTAACTCGTATGGCAACATGGAGCACTGGAACAATATTCACAACACATTGACTCGACGTCTCCGCCCTGATCCATTGTGCTGCCAAGTATATGAGCTACTCAACATGGCTCCAGCTTGCACCAGCAGGAGGACAAATGCATCAAGACTATCAGACATATTTCCAGAACCTGTCAATCATGTATTTTTGCATCGTCTTATCCCACTGTCCGAGTACGACAGCCAAGGACCAGTCACTAGGCGCACCTTGAAGCTGGGAGTTCTCTTCGCACCCCATGAATGTGTGGATGACTTCAAGTCCGCTGTTGGAGTTGAGAGCTCTGCAACCGAAGCAATCGATGGAGAGAAGCAACAATGCACACATGTTGATGTTTACCCGCACCAACTTGATGAGATGCTGCTGCCCAATGCAATCGATTACCTTTCCAGGAATGTCCGGGCAACGACATATCAGATATCTTGGAAGTCTAGACATGGTAGTGCTCACCTTTGCGTCGAGAAGTTAAATATGCAGACAATAATAGCGTGCAGAACCATGACACAAGGTGGGAAAAAGAGTAAGTTCCTTGAGTTGCAGGACCGGCTAAACAAAGGTCAATGGAAGCAGGTAACGAGAGATTATCTGAAAACCTGGGGGCTGTGCAATAGATCATTGGATTGTTAACATATCTCTCAATAGGTAGAAAGATGAAATCAGAGTAAATTCCGTCAAAGCTCAGGCTTCCTGGCAAGGCCAAGCATGGCGGGGAAGGCGCCGCGGCGGTGGAGTCCAAGTTCTACCCCGCCGACGAAGTCAAGCCCCGCCAGCCCAGCACCCGCAAGCCGAAGTGTGCCATATGTTGGAAGTGGTGGTCATGAGCGTGTTCGCCAAGCATGGGTGGCCGTGGCATAATAGACTTGATGTTTAGTCTTTTGTTTTGTGTCATTTATTCTACAAAACTTTGTAATAATCTTGACTTAATTGGATGTATGCACCTTGATGCAAAAGGCCGGATTCATTTCATTTATTAAAAAAAAAGGGAGCATCCCACTCCCTTAGGCCCGCCGGAGGGGGAAAGTAATGTGGTGCCCAGCAGGCGGCGGTTGCTTGGTGACTGCACAATGTTCATAGCCACCCGGCTCCTCCTCTGCTCAGGTAAAAACTAGTACTAGCTTTTTCAATTAGCTTCATGCCTCTCTGTTGTCCGTTTCTATCATGACGGATTTTAGCGAAAAAGATGGTCAAAACTGAAAAGGAAAGACTCTTTCCAGCTGTTTCGTTCTCGAGCGATGTTCTGCTTGTGGAAAATATTCCCTGAATTCACGTAGCAGCGACGGGGATCAGCGAGTAACGCCGTGTCACCTGGTTCAAACATGGCGTGTCCTTGCTACTCCTGAACTCTGCAGAATCTCTGTTTTCTAATTCGCAAAAGAAAAAAGAGAGAAAAATCTCTGTTTTCCGTGTCCCAGAGCGCCATCGCCGCGGCATTTTGCTGTCCGCAGCTCTGTGTTGTTTCGTCTCCGACGTGTTCCCAACAAGTTCGAGAATGCGGAACACTTGGCGCTGATGACGGGCCGGTCGCTCAAGAAGGCGACGCTCCGGTCCGCCATCCATGACGCCGTCGCCGACCCTGCCACGACGGCTGGTCACGATCAGTCCGACCCCTCCGTTCCTGAAGATGTTCATTTGGGCAAGCAGAAGAGTTGTGTCATCGTGGAGTGCAGAATCTGCCAAGAGGAAGGAGGCGCCTCTCCTGCTGCCGGCGTCCACACGCGACACGCGCGGCCTCTCCGGCTCTCCGTGGAGCGAGGCGCCCGCTCTCCGGCGAATCAAACTGCGGCCATCGCGGTCAGCAGCGCTTCACGCCCGCTTGATCGATGCTGCACAATGTTCATTCCTCGAAGTGCACTGTCCTAAACATGCAAGTGCCGAGGGGTCATCGATCTCTTCCTTTTAAGGTACATTTATAAGACCGGCATCAACTCTCAAAATCCAATTCAAGATTAATTACCTATATTGAGCAGAATTGAACCACTAATGTGCTTTTAAGAGTCCCTGAGAGGCTTAAAGCATCTCCAAAAGAGCCCTATGAATCTTCATTAAATCAAAATATTGGTATTAAATAAAAAAAACAATTCCAACAGGACCCCAAAGGCCAAACCACACTTAGTTTTTTCATAGCCCCTAAACTCCCTCATTTGTAGCTACAAACAGGAGAAGAATTTGGGCTCCCATTCTTTGTTTTTTGAATAGATTTAATGTTTTTGTGGCCCAATCAAAAGTGTTTTAATTCACTTTTAGAGGAGGGCTGTTAGAGGAGGAGAGAAAAAATGTTCTTTATAATTTTTTGATTGCTCCAAAAATAAATTTATGTGGTCAATTTCAATTTATGGGAGTCTCTTGTAGACGCTCTTACAGAGCACAAGTTTGTAGTCCACATATCGTATGATACAAGAAATTAATCCACAAATAACATGTTAAAACCAGATCATGCACAAGACAACAACTACCAACTCTGATACACATCCGGTAGCCTGGGACAAATGTAGTTCAGCACTTTTTTTCTTTTAGAATCAAATGTAGTTCAGCACTTTGCTACCATGACTTTGACGCGTTAATCAACCCCGTTGAAAACTACGGACGGTCAGTTTATCACCTGATGCACCACCTCCTGCTCAGCAACCGGGGCATCCTTGATGATGTACCTCTTCCAGTACCAATGGCGCGCAAACAAGGCTCGCATTGCCTCGAGCGGCACTCCTTTGGTCTCCGGCAGGAAGCCGGCGACGAAGACGGTCATGAGCACAAGCCAGGCGGCATAGAAGACGGTCATGTAGGCCGAACACGATGTCCTTGAACTCGGACTCCACGTCGGCGTCTGGGCCTCGGATGCGCTGGAGCGACGCGCCGGCCTCCTCCGGCTTCCCACGCAGCACAAGGCTGCTTGGGGTGTCCGGCACCAGCAGCGCACCAACCACGATGATCAAGGCTGGCACGGCTGCTGCGCCCAGGGAGACACGCCAGCCCCACTCGGGTATGCGGTTAGTGAAGTAGTTCACCACGTCGGCAGCCACCGTGCCGGCACAGAGAAAGACGTGGTAGGCCGTGGTGAATGCGCCACGCCACCTTGCCGGTGATGTCTCAGCCAGATACAGAGGAGCTGCCTGAAACATCAAAAATTCAGTCCTGCATCAATAGGCGCCCAAGTGAAAGTGATTTGCAACTGAACAAATCATCACTTTTTAGTGTGCAGAAATCAAATCACCTGTGTGGTGACACCGAACCCAAGTAGAATTCGGCCGATAATCAGCATAGAGACATGGACAGCCGCAACGTTGATGATAGCGCCAACGAAGAACAAGACGCCACCGATCAACATGATACCTTGCCGGCCGACCTTTCTCGTCACACGGCTTGCCATCAGCGATGACACTGTGCTGGCAATGTAAAACGATGATGTGAACGCGTTAAGAACTTGGTTGTCATACTTGCAGTAGGCGTCACGCTTCGCGCTCCTCACTCCCCGAAGCACCTCCGGGAAGAATTTCTTGAGGAATGACTCCATTTGTGTCACACCACCTGAAAATTATCACCAGTCCCTAAATTTTTTATATATAAAAATGGAACAAAATTCATCACTAGTTCTGTTCAAACCAGCACCATGGGAATGCAGGTACCACTCTGTGGAGCTCTTGCGTGTTCTACATCAACATTTTTTAACTTTATTTGATTTAGGAAAAACTTTAAATTAACCAAATTACGAGGCAGAGGGACTATGTGTTAAGAACCGATGTGTTGACAAATCCAGGCTTTTCCTCCCTATTTTTTTTAAAAAAAATGCATTGCAGTGAAATTCGGACAACAGTCTTCGCTTAAACATTGATAATGGCATAATGCTATTATTGGGGCCAGATGATATTAAATAACGCTAAAATGTTCAGGGTCATATGTCAGCTTACATACTGTAGATGTGTACCCATCGTGATCGACATCTCCTATTTTTTTACTTCGGAAGAAACCTGACTTTAAGGCATGCTCAAGCATGACGCGTCCATGAAAAATAGGCGAATAGGGCAGGCTGTGCAATCACCTGTGACGCCAACATCATCGCCCAAGATGAGCCCGCAGGAGGCGGCTATGAGGCAGATGAAGGCGACGGGGACTGTGACGCCGCCGCTGTAGTCGTGCATCCGGCCGCCCTCCGCGGCGGCGATTCCTCGTCCTGACATTCGGAAAAAAATTCTATGCAGGAGGGCTGTAAACCATGTTTACAGCCCTACCTAGATTTCTGCCACCTGTCCGTTTCCACCGGATCTCAAAGCAACTCTGGGGGCTCCCACGCACACACGCCCATCCGCTCAGCTTGGTTGAGCCATGGGAGCCGCCGCCCCATCGACGAAAAACAGAACAAATCGCTCCGGCGGCTTCCTCCGACTCGCTCTTCCTAGCTCAATAGCTCTCAAGGATGCAGCTCTAGACCACGACGACTACCATGAACTGCTGCCTCGAAACGGAACATACGCTGGCCGGAGCAACGTCAACGTACAGGCTCAGTACTGAACATGCGCTCCTCTTGCCGTGAAGCCAAGCAGCAACAATCAGCTATTCCTTAAGCCTGGTTCCGCGACCTTCATCAGAAAAAGAAACAGAACTTCTCGTCCTCAGTTCCTCTCCTCACGCACAAGCCTGGTGTTTGACGAAGACCGCCCGGGAGAAGGTAGCGAGAAGGCCGTTGATGTCGAGCAATGCCGACTGATCAGGCGCACCGGTCGAGGACCATGGGGTCGGGGTGAGGGAATCGGGGGTGGCTGGATTGGCGGCGTCGATCTGCGGTCGCCGTCAACAATTGCGGAGAATGGGGAACAGGACGATCGGAGCAGATTTTTCAGCGATGAGGGCGGCGCCTCGATCGTGTTCGACGAAGCGGAGCCGAAGACAGTTGCAGCCCATGGCTGCTTTGAGATTAGGTGAAAGAGGACAGGTGGCAAAAATCTGAGCAGGGCTGTAAACATTCGGTTTACAGCCCTGCTGCATAGAATTTTGTTCCCTGACATTCTACTACTGTGGTGTGCTCTGGGGCCGTTGGCCGGGGCAGAGCTTGCTGGTGGAACGCAGTTTCCTACTTTTTTTGCTTCTGATTTGCAGTGACGGAATAAAAAACAGCAAGAATGAGGTACGGCGTACGGGATCAAGAACAAGATATATAGGCAGAGAAGCTTTGACATTTTGTTGCCTCCCGAACTAATGGCAGTTGTCATCTGAATATAACCACCTGTATTTGATTTCCTACGGTCTTTAGGAAAATTTATGTCAGTGTAGAACAGCTGGAAATGCATATAACTCAATAACAATATCTTTGTTTTTGACCAAGGAGCAAGAAAAAATGTATGTCTTTCTTTAAATTAAGTTGCAAGTTGCAGAACTAATCAGGGATGGAGCATCTCACGGAGTCACGGGCTAACAAACCTGCTGTGTCCGTGCCTATTTTTTTTTTTTGCACGTGAAAAGAGAGTTTTATTGATTATTCAGAAAATGGGTTACAATCCTGAACAATCAGGTGCTGAACACACACAGGTGCCTGAAAAAGCCACACCACTGTTCGATCTCCTAGCAAACTGCGCTAGCTCGTGTGCTATCTGATTAAGCTCTCTTCTCACGTGGCCAACGACAAAATCAGGCAGATTTCGCGCCAAAACTATAGCTTCCTCCACACCAAAAGTAGACTTCGATATTTGCTTCTCTAGAGCCTTCAAGTATTTGACCACCGTGATATTGTCGCACTTCAGAATGACCGACACAGAGCACCAGTCAGCGGCCAGTCCCAATCCTTCGACGCATGCCAATACTTCCATTTGTTCTACATCAGAAGCATCGAAGATCACCTTCCAGGCCGTCAGTATGGCTTGGCCAAGGTGATCCCGTATTATTACGCCAATGCCGGCTTCATGAGTCCCGGGTCAAAAGTGCAGGTGCGGCTGTCGCATGGCAAGTTGACACACACAAGACGTCGCTGATGTCACAGCTGCTTGTCAAACTGGGGGCTCCTGACCTTAAGCTACCCCTTGCTTGCCCTGAAGGATGAGGATGCCTCTGCTTCTTTAGTCGAGGACGGCAATGAGAATACAGAAAATAATCTCTCTGCACCAGCCAGCTTCCACTCTGTGTCTTGACGTTGCAGCTCTTCGGCGCTTGTGCAGTTGTGCGTGTTCCATATAAATCAAGCAGGTACAGAGAATTTAGGTTGTAGTGTCCGCGTTTGTGGGGTTAGCTTATGGGGGTAGAAATGTTCGTTGGTGATCTCTAATTTGTAACCGCTGCTTCTTTGGGATTAGTTGAGTTTCGGCGGTTGCAGAGAGATCGCGTTTCTGTAATGTAGTTCAGGTTTCAGACGCAATCAAGAAATGTTTGTAATTTGTGTAGTGCTTTAGTGCCATGCGATACCTGGTACAATTCAGATTCTGGACGGTAATTTCAGCTCTTGTTTGAATGAACTTTTCTGCAACTCGCAAAGGAGAATTAGAGAGTGAAATAAGGTTGAAACAGTGTTGTGATTTAAAATCGGAAGTATTCCATGTACCATGTTTTAGCTCCCAAAATCTCAGTTTTCCCGTACGCACAACGTTTTATTTTTTGGGCAGAGACCAAATGCATTTATGCCACGGCCCAGCCCAGCCCAGCCAGGGGCTCTTGAGTTATTGTCAGCCCAGGAAGCTCCTACACATAAGGCCTATGGGTGTTTGATCGGGATGATGCGATGGACAGACGAGCGAAGCTGGGAAATGGTGCTTCCGTCTCCGATCCTGGCTATGCAAATCAGATGGCGGCCGAAGAGCGCGGAGGTGTGTTCGTGGTCGATGGGTGGCAACTATCTCCAGCCATGTTTTCTGTTTCAGCCCAGTATTGGTTTCTCTTGTTTCCTTGCTGCAAGGAAGTCGCGCTTGTGTTTGACTCTGAATTTATGGATAACATTTTTTTAGACGAATCGGGGGGGGGGGGGGGGGGGGGGGGGGGGGGGGGGGGGCGGCGCTGTTTGTCCGCAGCTCTCTGTTACACCAAGCGTCGAGGGGGCCGGTGGAGGTCTGCCGGGGGGCACGGTAAAGCCACAGCTTCAGGTGCTCATACATCATGCTGCACATCTCAGGGGGTAACAGTCTTGCTTCTTTGTCTCATTTGAAAGCTTGTTCATCGCCTGCATTATTTGGCCCTGAAATTTTTATTCCTTTCTTTTTCTTATCCTGATATTTATTCTTACGCAAAGACTACGTTTTACTTCCTCCGTTTTTTTTTACTTGTCACTGGAGTTTACTGTAGCAATTTTGACCGTCCGTTTTTTTCTAAAAAAGTTACAGGGATGTGTAAAAACATATGATGCTAATAAAGTATGTTTTATGATAAACCTAAAGATATAAAAGATCGAGGTGTGTGCACAAATGTTGCAGAAAAAAACGGAAAGTCAAAATTGCTACAGTAAATTCTAGTGACAAGTAAAAAAAAAACGGAGGAAGTAGTAGTCTTCAGGTGGAAATCGAGGTCAGAACTAAAATTCCTAGGAAAATGGCGTGAAAAGCTCGGGCCATTTTTGGTTGCCTCTGCAACGGCCACGGCCACCCGGCTCCTCTGCTCATGTAAAAACTAGTACTAGTCTTTTCGACCAGCTTCATGCCTCTCTGTTCTCAGTTTCTATCACGATGGATTTCAGCGAAAATTGTGCTTGTGGAAAATATTTCCTGAACTCTCGTCTCGTATGAGGGACGGGGATCGGCGAGTAACGCCGTGTCACCTGGTTCAAACATGCACCTGGCGTGGCGTGTCCGTAGTTGTCCTGAACTCTGAAGCAACTCTGTTTTTTGTGTCCAAGCGCGCCATCGCCGCGGCATGTTGTTGTCCGCAGCTCTGTGTTGATTCGAGACGGGCCGGCTGCTCACGGAGGCGACGCTCCGGTCCGCCATCCATGATGCCGTCGCCGACCCTTCCACGACGGCTGGTCACGATTAGCCGGACCTGTCCGCCGTTCCTGAAGATGTTCATTTGGGTAAGGCAAAGAGAGGTGACGAGGCCTACCTATATAGAGATACCCTGCTCCTGCAAGGGCAAGTTTCCTCTGTTTGTTTGTGCTGTCATTTCTCGAACGAAACTTCTGTTTCCATTTTTCGGAGTTCCAGTTTGATACTAGTTAGCTGCCGTTTGGTTTGAAATTTGCATCGGTATAGCGTCATGACCCTCTAAGCATGCAAGTGCCGAGGGGTCATCGATGTCTACGTTTTAAGGCACGGTTATAACTTATAAGACCTGTATCAACTCTCAAAATCCAAGTGAAACCTATATTGTGCAGATTTGAACCACTAATATCCTCCCTTTTAAGAGTCCTTGAGAGGTTTAGAGAGCACAAGTTTGTCGTCCACAAATCGTATGATACAAGAAATAATCCACAAATAATTGACAAGTTAAAACCAGATGATGCACAAGAAAATAGCTACCAACTCAGCCGACACACATCGGTTTCAAATTAAAGATCAGCAGGGTCCGGTTTCCAATTAATGTAGTTCGGCACATGGCCACACCAGACGCGTGAATCAACCAGGGCATGGTTAGTTGATCGCCTGATGAACCTCCTGGTCAGCAACACCAACAGGGGCATTCTTGATGTACCTCTTCCAGTACCAATGGCGCGCAAACACGGCTCGCATTGCCTCGAGCGGCACTCCTTTGGTCTCCGGCAGGAACCCGGCGACGAAGACGGTCATGAGCACAAGCCAGGCGGCGTAGAAGAGGAATATGCTGTATTTGAGGTGGCAGAGCAGGGTGATGAAGACCTGCGACTGCACGAAGGAGATGATGTAGGTGACGGACAAGGTGATGCCCTGCGCCACAGACCTGACGTCCAACGGGTTGATTTCGCCCCACACGATCCACTTGAGTGGGCCCCACGACATCCCCAAGCTGAAGTTGTAAATGCACAGCAGCGCGAGCACGCCCTCCGCGTACTTCCGCGCCATGATCCCGTCCTTGCCGAGGTGCTCCGCCATGATCCATGACACGGCCACGTGGCAAAGCAGCATGCTGACGCCGCCGGCGATGAACAGGAACCTGCGGCCGTAGCGGTCGACGACGGAGGAGGACACGACGGCAGCGAACAAGCCCACCGTGTTGATGATGATGGAGCCCAGCAGCGCCCTGTCGCTGGTGAAGCCGACCGTCCGGAACAGCACGGGGGAGAAGATGAAGACGACGAGGAAGCCCGTGAAGTCGAAGAAGGCCGGTATGGCCACCATGATAACGGTGTAAGGGCGGTACGCTTTGCTGCGTAGCCTCTTCAACGCGCCCTCGTCGTGCCGCCGCGCCTCCTCGGCGGCGCACACGATGTCCTTGAACTCGGAATCGACGTCGGCGTCCGGGCCGCGGATGCGCTGGAGCGATGCACGGGCCTCCTCCTGCTTCCCACGAAGCACCAGGCTGCTGGGGGTGTCCGGCACCAGCAGCGCACCAACCACGATGATCAAGGCTGGCACGGCTGCTGCGCCCAGGGAGACACGCCAGCCCCACTCGGGTATGCGGTTCGTGAAGTAGTTCACCACGTTGGCAGCCACCGTGCCGGCACAGAGAAAGACGTGGTAGGCCGTGGTGAATGCGCCGCGCCACCTTGCCGGTGATGTCTCAGCGAGATACAGAGGAGCTGCCTGTAGGAGACCAAATTCATTCGTTGAAAGTGCCCTTTATATTATCACCTAGCTAGTATATATGCAGATATGAAATCACCTGCGTGGTGAATCCAACACCGAACCCAAGTAGAATTCGGCCGATAATCAGCATAGCGACATGGACAGCCGCAGCGTTGATGATAGAGCCAACAAGGAACAAGACGCCACCGATCAACATTATACCTTGCCGGCCCACCTTTCTCGTCACACGGCTCGCCATCAGCGACGACACCGTGCTGGCAATGTACAACGATGATGTGAATGCAGTAAGGACTTGGTTGTCATACTTGCAGTAGGCGTCGCGCTTTGCGCTCCTCACTCCCCGAAGCACCTCTGGGAAGAATTTCTTCAGGAATGACTCCATTTGTGTCACGCCACCTGAAAGTTATCACCAGTCTGTTCATTACACTTCTGTTCAAACCATCTAACTTCAGTACGTACTCCTAAACCATCTAACTTTAGACGCATCATGATTGAGCATGCCTTAGATGAGCCCAGCTCGTCCATGAAAAATGGGCGAATTAAGAAGCAGGCTGTGGCAGTGGAATCACCTGTGACGCCAACATCGTAGCCGAAGATGAGCCCGCAGGAGGCGGCTATGAGGCAGATGACGGCAACGGGGACTGTGACGCCGCCGCTGTAGTCGCGCATCCGGCCGCCCTCCGCCGCCACTGACATTCTACTACTGTGGTGTGCTCTGGGGCCGTTGGCCGGGGCAGAGCTTGCCGATGGAACGCAGTTTCCTACTTTTTCTGCTTCTGATTTGCAGTGACGGAATAAAAATAGCAAGAATGAGGTACGGCGTACGGGATCAAGAACAAGATATATAGGCAGAGAAGCTTTGACATTTTGTTGCGTCCCGAACTAATGGCAGTTGTCATCTGAATATAACCACCTGTATATAATTTCCTACTGTCTTTAGGAAAATTTATGTCAGTGTCGAACAGCTGGAAATGCATATAACTCACGGGCTAACAAACCCTGGTGCAGACCATGACTTGAAATTTATTGTTCCAAACAAGATTTTTTTTGTGTGTATCAGAATAAGATAGGCACGGACACATCAGGTTTGTTAGCCCGTGAGATGCTCCATCCCTGATTAGTTCTGCAACTTGCAACTTAATTTAAAGAAAGACATACATTTTTCTTGCTCCTCGGTCAAAATTGATTTTAAAAAATCAAAATGACAAAGATATTGTTATATGCTGTGACCCTTAATTAAGCCTTAATTACTTGCGCAACAACTCTACACCTAATAAGGGGAGCTTCCTCTTATATAATAAAGGACAACTCTAAGTTTAAAAAATGAATGGTGGAAAAAAAAACATGAATTAAAATGGAAGGTGCAGAAAATATGAATCGTTTGTGTTTGATGAACATTTTCTTTAAAAAAGTACATCCCAGTTAAACACAGTTTAGTTCCCAGTTGACTCTATCTTATATGCTGATTTTGTTGATGTTACTATTTTTTTAGATCAATTTTTTTTTTGCAAATGTTTTTTAGACCAATTGTTGATGTTACTAAGGCAAGGCCATTAACATATAACTTGTTCCGGCCCATAGTATGCTGGCAGAAAGATTGTTTATTATAAAACCTGTGAAATATTTCATGCATATTATTTTCACAGAAAGTATAAGAAGTCCTGAATATCGTGGGGGTCCACCTGCAAAATGAATCTATCTGTGAGTTGCAGGGTTTTTTTTTTTTTTTGGAAGATACCAGTGCTATGCGGGTTATTTAGCAGAAATCTACCTATCATTTGATTCCCTTACATTGCCCGGACAACATATGTATACAAAGGAATACATTTACAGTCCATACTTGTATTTTAGATACTCTTGTTAAAACGAGGACAAAATTAGAAAATAATGGTAGATGGGTATAATTGTTTTCAGGGGAAATCCATTATACTCCAAAGTATAGCTACTTTCACTTTGAAAAACCACCTTGGATATGTTGGCATACCCATTTATCATTGTCCACATACTAATTCTAAGATACCCTAAAGTGAACCACCTGAAAAATTAAATGGCTACCTTATGTCTTTTAGCACATAGTGATATACCATATTACTGTCATATGAAAATGGGTATGTCCACATAGTATGTAGACATACCCAACTGGAATATCACATCTGATACTCGAGTATAAATACATGCTCTATGTTAATACCATCCGTTGGGGCGAGATACTCTTTAAATTATGAGATACTAATGTGAAAGTAGGTACACACAGGAGTAGAAAAATTGTGGAGATGGCTTAAAATTCGATCATGGAGCTGGAAAATATACTCTCTTTTTTGTGAAATCACTTGGAAAAAAAGAAATTGTTGGTAGCTAGAGTTTTTTGGAATCAATGAAGTCAATGCTATGTAAGTTTCCGGGCAGAGGGCCAAACTGAAAATGAAATGGTGTGTTCCTTGTTAAAACTAGTTATTTTAAACTTAAGTCCGATCCACACAATAGTAGGGTCCTTCTGCGATGGTCCCTGGTCCTGAGGTCAACTACTGAATGCAAATTTTAAATTATTTTTTAGATCATTTTAAAATTAAAAATTGTGCAATGCTTTCTTATACGTGTTAAGACCCAGTCACATCATTTGATTCACTCACTGTTATAATTAATCCATTCGATTTTTTGTTACTCTGCTGGTGCGCTTTTCTTTCCCTGTATATAGGTGTACTACTTTATTAAAAACTACATCAATACTAGCACTTCTTTCACAAACCTATATCTCTACTCTATCGGCACTCTTTTTCTTGAGAAAAAACAGAGTTCTTCGAAATTGGTTGACAAGAAGTGTTCCTAAAGATTATTGACTTGCAAAGTCATCATGTTGAAGATCATCACATCTGCTATATATTGTTGGGAAAGAAGTTGGCAGAATCTCTTGTGACATTATTATCACAAGATATGACATAATTCTGATGAAGATGGCGAGATATTCAAATTTTACAAGTAGACTTTCTCAGCACATAGACAACAAATGATTTTAATATATATATATATATATATATATATATATATATAAGAAAAATCCATTTTACTCCTAGGTGTAGTTACTCCCACATTCAAAAAACCACCATGGCTATGTGTGAGTAAAAGAAATCGACGTCAAAGCTTTTTTTCACTTGCCTTGTACTCTGGCAAGTATATATGAAAGAAATCTATAGAGCCAAACACACTAAAGATTTTGCTAAACTGAGGGGAACATATATATTCTCAAGTGCACTGATCAACCCATGTACTGGTGAGAACACGATTAGCTAGCAGACCTAATTAATCATCATTCTCAGCTAATAAGTCAACAAAGTAGTAGCTATTTTTTTGCAGATTAGCATGCTCAGAATTACATAACTCTCGTTGCAAGTATAATCACACACTTGGGGGTGCAAAAGTGGCAGGGAAGGAATTGTTGACATAGTTTTAGGATTGCATCAAACAAGAAATAATTAATGATGTCATAGATTGATTGTGTGCCTCCTGCAAAGAATATGTAGAGAGAGAACAAGGAATATATCTTAGAATCACATACTTCATATTCTAAATTAAGTGATTTATGAGACGATATTTAGGCCATGTTTGGATCCTTTAGTCGGCTAATTTTAGCCAACTAAAACATTAGCCAGCTAATTTTTTAGCCAACTAATTTTAGCCAACTAATTTCTTGCCTTTTTTTACGTGTTTCTTACCTTTTTTATATGTTTAGTCGATTTTAGTAGCTTTGAGATGACTAGGGGCTAAAAGTTTAGGAGGGGGGTGGGCTAAAAGTTTAGGAGATTTTAGAAAGTCATGTTTGGATGCAAAGCGACTAAAATTAGCCAACTAAAAGTTTAGAAGGTGGATCCAAACAAGATCTTAGCATCTACAACGCCATTAATTAGTCCGTATGTAAGTTGCCACATCGAAGAAATTAATTACCAGGTGCTCCCAGAGAAAGCACCCGCTCCACGTTCCGCTCTGTCTCGGGAGTCCAAAATGAATGCAAAGTTTGGTTTTTTAATAATGGAAACTGTTCAAAGTTCCCGGTCTCTGCACAGCACGCAACCCGGACTTTGTTTTGTTTTTGACAAATTATTACAAAAATGGTATCAATCTTCAGATTGACAAGAAGAGCTTAAAAGAAAGCAAATCAAACTATCGAGGACCGAGTCTATTATTAAATCTTCACCCGTGAAAGGCATAAAGCTCCAATGCAGCGACCTCCAACGTGGTCACGGACCACCTCAGGCTGCAGCAGCGCCCAGTACCGCAGCCAATAAGTTCTCCTGAAAAGTGCCTGCATATACGATGTATATTTCACATTATC
Source organism: Eragrostis curvula (assembly GCA_007726485.1). NCBI lineage: Eukaryota > Viridiplantae > Streptophyta > Magnoliopsida > Poales > Poaceae > Eragrostis > Eragrostis curvula. The sequence goes on from RWGY01000045.1 coordinate 1,306,069, forward strand.
AAAACAAATCTCATTCGTACATCGCCATATAGCCCAGCACATGGCAGCCACATGACTAGGATAATTTTACGCTTGTCTGAGTTAATATGAGCAAACCAATCTCCCGTAATATGAGTTAAAGATCTAGGTGGGCGAAGCCTCATAGCTGTTTGAACTACCCTCCAGATGGTTTTAGCTAGGGGTGGAAACGGATTGAATACGAATTGGATAGTGTCTTTTCCACATCCAAATCCATATTTGGAAACGAATATGAATACGAATACGAATGTTTTCAAACACGAATACGGATCGAATCTTAAACGAATGCGAATACAAAAGCGAATGTCACTATAATTCAGACGGATACGGATATATCTACTTTCTAAGTTGTTAAGACAACTACTACACTTTTTCCTCTCTAAAGTATCTTTAAAAACATTATTTCACATGGTCTACACTAGTTCATATCAAAATTTAATTAATTTTATAATACAAATACAAATACAAATACGGATATGTTGAATATCTGATGTCAAATACGGATATGTTGAATATCTGATGTCAAAACCTCAAACCATATCCACATCTATATTTTCTAATCGAATTCGAATAGTGTAAAAATATTAATCGAATGACAAATTTCGTACCACATTTACATTTTCTCGGATACAAATATCGAATAATACGGATTATCTGCATCCACTTTCCACCCCTAGTTTTAGCATGATGACAGTTTGTGAGACATGATTGCAAAAAGTTGAGGCCAACAAATCTGCGGAGGAAAATGATCTCCACTCAAACGATATTTGCAGTCTCAATCATCCTTTATTATGGTGAGGTATGACAAAACATTTTTTTCCACTATAATATGTTGGAGACATCGGTATTATTGCTGGATCTAAGATGCATGAAAACAAAGATACAGGCAGAGAAATTTCAAGTTTGACCTCAAGGCAGGCATCCCTGCATTGAAGATACAGATAAACAAAGTTCTGAAGATAAAGATAATTCCACAGAGTCCAGATACAAGAAAACAAAAGATGCTGGGAACATAGTGGTAACATTACATGTAACAGCACTACATACGAGTCCACATCGACACAGGAGCAGCACTACCAACGGCAGTGTTTGTAGCAGTCGTCAAGGCAGTCATCCCAGCATATCTTGTGCATATTATCCCGGCACCTCTTGCATGCATCACGTGTGCAGCTCCCACGGCATACATTGGCACATTCTGGCGGGGTATTGACCTCGGCATAATAATTGCAATTATTGATGCATATATCTTGACAGCTAAAGCAGCGCATTTGGCCGGCCGCCGGCCGGATGGAAGAAGATAGGACCAGCACGACAGTGGCAACAACTACGGTGGCTAACTTAAAAGAGGCATCCATTTCTATGTGCTGGCTCGATGCAAGCTAGCCAAGGTAGAGGAAGATAGCTTAGATAGGTGAAGAGCAACGCAAGAGAAGAATAGAACATGAGAGATGCGGCGGTGAACTTGCCGGCAGCTCAATTTATAGGCAAACAAAGCTATTTAGTTGACTAAGTATACACAACTAATTACATGTGCGAGTAACATGCACCATTAATGCTACTCGAGTCTCCACGTATATGAAAATATGAAGTCAGAGCTTACTAAGTTTGGACATTGAAAGGTATATCCAATGAATTAAATTATGCTCCATTCCCTCTATATGTATGAAGTCTGAAATCTAATTAAGTTAGGAATAGTTAAGCTATACCTTTGAGCTATGAATTAATTTGGGACAAATTTAAGTCTTTCATTGGAATAATTTGAATAAATTTTTTGTAATGTGCCATGGTTTAGTATTTCCTCTTTTAATATGAATTTGGCCAAACTACAGGCAAGTAAAAACATATTTAGAGATGTTGATTAGAATTATTTAAGCATTTCAATATCTGCCTAGTCTTTGTACGAGATGAAAATGGGACACATATTTATAGACAAAAGGAGCAAGAGGAACAACATGAAAATAAACTAAAGGTATATGTCTATTTCCTATGGATTGATGTATGTCATGTTCCGTCTAGAACATACACTACTACCAAGATTTGCAATCCCTAAACAAGTCAACCATCAAAAGTATTTCATTACACGCTATTCAAGCTCTCCCTGGTGTCAAAATTCTTGTCGTTCTGGACATTGACACGGTCTTCAAAACATAACTTTGACTAATAATTTTTTCTATAAAATATTTTAAAGTGCATCTTTATGAAATCATATTTCAAGATGCATCTACTTATATCACTTTCACATTTCTAAACTTAATACATAAAAATATATTTGTAGTCAAAGTTTAGAAAAAATTTGGCTTTAGGACAACCTCAAAACAACAAATTTTTTGACACCGTGGTATCTTTGTATGCAAAAAGATGTAGTCAATAAGGTGACGCTAGACTCGATGGATGTATGAACGGACACGTATGGTATTATGCCGTATCTTATCTTATACCTTTGTTTGGTTAAATAAAGGTACCAACCCACCCATAATGGGATCATACAACTTCGAGTAATATTTTTGTTTGATGTTGCATCACACGGTGTACGAAAATCAGCTGAATAATACGTATAAATCCATTAGACAATCTCCAACCGAGGACCCATAGGGTCACTTATACTCAAAATGGATGCTAAAATGGTAAAAAAAAAAAAGAAGCTCTCCAACCGGTGATTCAGGTGGAGACCCATCGTGAGTATCGTCCTCGTCCACAACCCAGAAATAGAGCACCCGTGCCGCGACCCATCTGTCTTCGCCCAGCTCTTCCTCCACAAGTCCTCGCGCGATGCGGCGGACGGCGGCGCGGGGCCCTGCGGGGGCTCGCGGGCCGCGGCAGCGGCATCGAGGCTTGAGGGCTCCCTGGGCGCGGCGGGGGTTTGTGTTGTCTAGAGGATGAAGGAGGAAGAAGGGTGTTGTATTGTATGTTTGGGTTTTCGATTGGAGATTCATGTTTTTGGGTCTTGTATTTTGAAGTTTAGGAACACCCAAACTGGGTTTGGGTCTTCTCGAGGGTTGGAGATAGCCTTATGGGCGCATTCGTCTGGTGGTGGGTAAAACTACACATCAAACTATTCTATATATATTTATAAATTACACATAAAAGGAAAATTACCCACCGCTTCCATTATGAAAAAAATAATTTGATAACCCCTATAAATATTTATAAAATTACACATCAAAGAAAAAGTATCCACCACCGGTGGTGCCTTTGGCCTCCGCAGTCCGAACCGTGAGTGTGCCTTTTGCAAATCGTGATCGCCCCAGCTCTGTTTTGCCACTCCAGGATTGTTGATTGCTTCAGCTGGCCGAGGGAAGGGTCTCATGAAAAGACAATGTAGGCCACTAGCAGCCCTCTATGGGACATAACAAACAACAAAAATCAATGGCCGACCAGATAATAGTTCACTTTCTTCTTCCTCTGTCAACCATTCCTCCGGTTCATGTCCAACCCTCAAATGGCGGCACTGCGCTATTATTCTCTGCAGTTGCACCTCAATCGATGGCCTCTGACTTCTTGGGGCCCCAGGGGGTCACACGAGAGTGGATTCCGTGAGCACATGGACAAGTGCCCACCCACCATCGTGCGGTTTGTAAGGCTCTGCTGTGAAGAGATTCGTGCAAAGAGACTAACGACGTCTGTGCGGCGTTATCCGGTCTGACCACTCCTGACCTACCACGACATCTAGTGGGTGGCATGCGTCTCGTAATTCCTCACCTACCCCCGGTCCAATCCCAGTTCGTGCAGTGCTCTAGCCTTCTTCCCAGGCCTGCTTCTTCCCCATCCACTAAGGATTCATCGATGCAAGCTATCAGACCGGCATCCATGGCGGTCACGGACCTCGATGGTTGCGTAGGACCACCAACGCTATCCTGCAACTCCCTGGCTCCGTGACCACGCAGCGTCGTCACTCGTCAGCCTGCCCGGATGCGCAATAACGCGGCGGCCATCTCAGCAGAGCAGCATCACCTCGCTCGGAGAGCTCTGCAGCCGCCGCCACCTTGGCGTGACGCTCCGCAGCAGAGCCTCGCGGCCTCGCGCATGGAGCCAGGATATGCGCCCTTCCCGGCCTCGCGCATGGAGCCAGGATATGCGCCCTCCTCGCCTTCCTCGATGCGCCCGCAGGGTGGGGGCGATGGAGGCAGGAAGCAGTGAGGTGCTAGCGGCGTGGGTTGCCGCCGCACCGGCGACCCATCATGCCGGACACTCGACGCCTCGATGCGACGGCATTCTACTACTTCAATGATGCAACGACATTCTACTACTTCAATGCGACGGCGTTCGCGTGACAGTCTGTTCATGTAGCAAGTCGACACCATGAACATCAAAATCGAACACCCAACACTCCAAATATGTGGCAAGGTTGTTGTTTAAGGGCCAAGCTGAACACCAGTTGCCCAAGTGACGGCAAAGGCGGCGGCGAGGAACCAATGGTGGCAGGAGCTGCAGGCGAAGATTATTTCCAGCGGAGCCCAGGCCACTTTCCTTGATTCCGATCATGGACGGCGGAGGCAGCGGCAAGCTCCGTGCGGAACGGACGAACGGCGTGGCCGTGGCGAGCTCAGGCTGCAATTCCGATGGCCGCGCGCATGGTGCCGGACTGCCGATGGAGCTCCGGGTGGTCAGCAGCTCTGCGTGCAAGACAGGTCCATGGACCATTGCAAATGCTTGGACTTTTTTATCATTAATGAAGACGGGCCACCAGTAAAGCAAGTCGTGGGTCGTGGCCGCATGGAAATCAATGAGCATTTTTTTTATTTTTAATGGAATTTTTTATTATATTTTTATTAATAACCGTCCGTTTTCGAAATTTGCAAAACTAGTCGCCCAGTCGCCCCACAGACGGGCGATTAGGGCTTGTCGCCCGAATGCAGGGCGACTAGACCATTCAGTCGCCTTTTGTTAGGGTGACTGGATTCTGTCGCCTTACCACTGGGCGACAAGGGCCAGTCGCCCCTCCGAGGGGCGACAAGGACTCAGTCGCCCCATCAAAGGGCGACAAGCTATGCTGCAGTTTTTCCACTGCCTGTTTTCTCCTAGCACTGTTAAATATTATTTAGCACAGTTTTTTCCTATTTAGCACTGTTTAGAACTTGAGCAAACGATTGTAAATGTTGTTGAATACAACTGAGACAGGGATGCAGTCATTGTCAGAGGAGGGAATCCAATAGGTGAACTTGACAATTCAACACATGTGTGATGCAGTGATGCAGTGACAGGGATGAAGTGACTGTGGACCTGCCCTGTCTCCAATAATTGTTGGAAATTATTGGTCCTCGGATGCGCTGCCTCCTCTGCAAAGTGTGACCCTGCATTAGTGCAGTCATGTATCGTTCCGTGTTATGCTTTTGAGGGTTGTGGACGTGACTAAAGGAGTCTGAGATATAAGGGAATCCAATGCATAAGATTTATTCGATGGAAGTTACAACATCACATGCCATATACTTAAGAAACAAACATTACAATGAAGAGAACAATTTAAGATACAACATTTATTTCTCAGTGGCGCGACGACGGAGCCGGGCAACACGAGGTGAATCAAGTTCTTTCTCGGTTATCTTAAGGCCTATTTCACGTTCCGGGAGAGACTGCATCGTCGTACGACGCGCCCTTTCTCTCTTGATGTATTCATCCTTCCTCATTTCGTAGTCCGCATCCTTTTCTATGACGATGATAGGCGTATCGGTGTATGGCCCCCGTGTTTTGTCTATCCATTCTTCAAACTCACACTTGATAAACAAATATTTCATTACCATCTCTGATGGAGATAAATAGGGGATACATTGAAGACGATGGAAGAACCTCTTACGTTGATATGTTGAAAAATTTTATTAACAACTGAGTGACATACCTCATCCATTGGTTTCGGACAATGGAAGAACCTCCTGCCTTGGTATGTTGATAACTTGGCTCGCTCTCCACACTCACATTGTGGGCGGTCTTCCCAGTCTGGCACCACAACAGAGTTCTGGTTTTCGGAAGATGCCATTATTCGTGTGTTGGAGACATGCCTGTGGTGTCCTTATATAATGAGCAAACGCATTGGATGCTCCGCGGACGGGCGCCAAAATACGCGACGCTGTGCTTTTTATCACAGACAATGATATTTGTTGGGACATAAACTAGGATTTTGGTGGTTTAACAATAATATTCATCATATGTTTGTGAAGAAATATGCATTTTATTCCTGAAATAGAGAAAGTTGGTGCACATAATTGCTGATAAGCAACATGAAAATCAAAAGACTAATCGTCGCCTAGGTATTTGTTGAATGCAACGGGGATATTTTCCCTTTTTGAAGGCATCAGGACCTGCTGCCCTAGCACGACGAGCTCTCTCGCGCATCCTCTCTCTTTCGGCCTGGCGGGCCTCATGAGCAAGGCGATCTTCCTCTTGTTTGCGTCTACGTTCCGCTTCATCTCTTTGCTTGCGTTCCGCTTCGTACTTGCGTCGACGCTCTTCCTCCTCCTGTCTCATTTTCCTGCGTTCCTCCTCTCTCCTTTCCTCAGCTTCCATATCAAGCCAATGCCTTCTTGCACGTTGAGCGACACGGTAGACATGTGCTATATCTTCTGGTGTCTGCTCAGTGTCAACATACTCGATGAACTCACACAGAGGCGGTGGGGACTGCAATGTTATGAACGTATTAGTAAGCAAGAATCAATTGTGGAACCAAATAATAACGAAGTACAAGTAGTTACCCTGGGCCTCCCATCGGGAAAGTAAAGACCTTGCGAAGGTGGATCATATTGGTAGTTGTTGCACATCCAAAGCCTTTTTCCGTAGTCATCACCAAGAACAAGTGACTTCACTAACCTGCATAAAGTGCCACAGAGGCACATAGGAGCGATGAAGCCATCTCCGAAAGGTAACGTCTCTTTGTTGTAGGGTGGGTCGTTGGGGAACTCCATAGCTATGGGAGAAATTCCGGTGTTGGTTAAGATTGTGAAGTGGCTGAATTTAATAGACGGACGATGCGTGTATTTTATAGGCATAACTACCGCGGTCTATAGACGAAGACCACAAAGAAAAGAAGAGAAGATGTCCTCGGATGCTCTGCAAAGTTGCTCGTGAATGGATGTGTCACCATACGAAAACAATAAATGCATGTCGTCACGTCAGTGACAGTAAAAGTTGTCTAAACACTGCAGCAAAGCTTGTCGCCCTTTGATAGGGCGACTGGGTCCTTGTCGTCCTTTGGAAGGGCGACTGGGTCCTTGTCGCCCTTTGGAGGGGCGACTGGCCCTTGTCGCGCAGTGGTAAGGCGACAGAATCCAGTCGCCCTAACAAAAGGCGACTGAAGGGTCTAGTCGCCCTGCATTCGGGCGACAAGCCCTAATCGCCCTTCTGTGGGGTGACTGGGCGACTAGTTTTGCATATTTCGAAAACGGACGGTTATTAATAAAAATATAATAAAAAATTCGATTAAAAATAAAAAAAAATCAGCTATATTCATCGTTACCAACGCCGTTTGTGCACGGAGAATACCGGGGGGACATCGGCCCATGTGTTCACGGACTAATTTCTGGGGGTCACACCGCCCCGTGCCGGCCCTGACTCTACGGTAGGTGCGAGGCCGACCTAAACATTTGACTATATGATGTGGCAAATCCACTGGTTATAAAAGAGAAGTTGCGAGCACAACTCAACACATACACGGTGAACATGGAACACAACAGGAAATACATGCAAGAAACACCAACTCTCATACAAAAGACTTAGTCTATGCTTACACGTCAAAAAGAAACCGATGATCGCCACAAAGCACCGCCTGCGAGCAACATGCTTGCCCTGGACCATTGTCCTTCCACCACACCCCTCGTAGCTGTGCCACTCTCACTACAAGAAATGTGCCTATTTATGATTTTTTTTTGTGACGAATCACATTATTTTGGTCATTTTTTTTTCAGTTTTCGACCAACTTTACTGATGATTTAATTTCTATTTTCATCACAAAACTTGCCATGACAACTCTATTTAGTGATGCACATCGTCACAAAGGCCTGTCGAGCTCACTGGTCATCTTTTTTGACGACAAATAAATTTCATAACCTCTGTTTTGAGAATCTTTCGTACTTGCATCCTAGTCAGCATATGGTGGGTCCATATGTCAATCACTCAGGGAGTAGTGAAGAAATAATATCCGTCACAAAATTAAAGGATTTCATATATTTGCATCTTTGTCAGCACATTGTGGATTCACACGTCAGGCAATATTTGGTCATCCGAGGACATATGCGCAACTCGAGAGGAAACACAATGACATCATCTGACAAATCTCAAGACTAGTGCTCGACTGCTTTTTTTTTTTTAGAGGGGAATAGTGCTCGACTGCTAAACCGCATCGAGTGCTGTGTTGGAATGGGAAAAAGATCCCTTCTTTCTTTGGCCCAATAGCAACGGCCCATCTGATCTGGCCGCTCCTCGAAGTCCCATCATCACGGCCCAGCCGTTCAATGATGTATAGGAGGGACCGCTTGGTTGCCTTGCCGTCATCATCTTCTACACCGCGACGCACGGTCCGTGCCCACGCTCCATTGCATTTTGCCTCTAGCGACCTTGTGGGTGTAAAGAAATGCGTGCCCATGCATGTCGGATCCATCGATGACCTGCTAACAGTAGCAGCAGCTGGTCCAGTGAAATGGGCCTATCGGAATTATGTGTGTACGGTCACAGCCATCGACCATGCCTGGTCGAATGGCAGCGCATCAAGGAAAGAGACATGTAACAGATCATGTGATGGTGATTCAAGCTAAACCTAGGCGCTCACGTTTGGGTGAACAACAGAACAGGCAACAATACATCCAACTGTGATATATGCAGTCTTAATTGTCCGCTTCCTTGAAGGTTGCTGATTTCCTCTTGATGAAGCTCGGATATATATGATCGTTTCTTTCGGTTAAAGTGATGTTGATTGTCTTGATTCTTTTCATATTTTTTTTTGGGTAAAAGTACTGATGGTTGGCTGGGTGATTATTCCACAAATGGATCACGGTTGCATCTTGCTTAGACTCAGTTGCTTTAAGCTTCCGTCTGCGCTAAGTGGTTGTATGCTCTGGTGCGCTATGCTGAACTTGATGTAACTTTTAGTGAGGTCATGATATAGCATGTTCGTTAATGATAGTGCTTGCAAGCTTGTGGTCAGCGAATCGAGCAAAGTCAAGGCCCAACGTTCTGGCCTAGTGTCGATTCTGGCCCAGCTGAGCAGAAGTCCACTCCACATTAATTTCGGAATGAAATGCAGACACCAGCAAATAAATCAAGGAAAGAGACATGTAACAGATGAGATGGTGAACGGCGGCGCAAGCAAACGATGCTTGCAGATGTGATGATGAATGCTGCAGCCTCTGTTGTCCGTTTCCCTGAAAAATGCTGTGAGTTCCTCCGTTCTTGATGAGGGTAGTGGCTCTGACATCATCATCCATAGTTCCTTTCAGGTAAAGCGCATGTTAGTTGACTTGGTTTTAATTAATTTCCCCTGGTAGAAGTGATGGATGATGGATTACTCCACTCCACGAACGGATGGTACGTGGATCTTGGCCTACCAGGTCATTATAGTGAGGCGGTAATAGAAAAGCTGATTAAGCAGCGGATAAGAACGAGAGTACAGGAAGCTAAGCAAAGCATCAGCAAGGTGGACTGTACCGAATCATTTCCAATCCCTTTTTTTCTTTTCGTTTCGATTTGTTTCTTCTTTTTAAATCTCGAAAACCTACCTACTCGGAAAATTCGGAACAGACTAGGAGCATGTAAAAACAGGATGTTGAGACTTTGGTCCAGGTTTGCAAATCATGTAAACCAGCAGGTCGTGGCATGCAGGACAGCAGGAGGCATGCCATTACATTTGGAACCGACGTCTGCCAAGATCGGACTTGCCGTTGCAAGTTTGCAACTGCACTCTACGGCAATCCATTTACGATCAGAGGTATATGAATGAATTGAACAACCACTACCAACATCGCTGCTGCAAGCATGTTGTTGTTGGCCCACATGTACACCGCATCCTCCTATTCCCTGCCTGCTACCTGCCTGCAAGGCAATTGTTGATGGGCGGTCCTGCAAAATAAAGGCTTTGGTCTCCTCCTCCGTTGGGCCGCGCGGCATCTACCAATTGATGGCCGGTACTAGCACTCTAGCAGGTACAAGATGAAATTGTGGTTCGTGCTGGGTTATTGTTACTACTGGCTAGTGGCAACCGAATATGATCGATCCTAGCTAATGGCAGAGTCCAGTAAGTCGCGGGCAAGAACACAAAAGCAGGGACACCGATAATTAAACGTGGAATGAAAGACAGAGCATACGAAATTGGGCAAGAACCAATGGTACTAGTAATTCACAAGCAGCGGCGATCTACAACACACGGCGAGGAAATGGACACGAAGGGGACATGAGATATTTTTTTGGAACGGAGAAGGGGACATGAGAGAGATAGATGGTTATTGAGACGCAGAGCAGGTAGCTAGAGTAGACTAGAGGGTGTGCGGCTGCGGGTCGAGCCTGTTGACGAGGGCGAGGGCGTTGCTTGTGGCCTGAGCGACGGCCGTGACCCTCCTCCGGACGGCGGCGGCGTCCTTGTCGCCGGCGGCGAGGGAGTCGAGGCAGGTGGATGTGTCGGTGAGCGCGGCGCTGGCCCAGGTCTGGACGTTGCTGAGGTGCCACGCGAACCGCGGGCTCCCGGCGCGCCCCATCCGCTCCATCTCCGCCGCCGACTGCCGCAGCCGCTCCTCCGCGTCGCGCGACAGCTCCGCGCAGTCCTTCATCGCGCCTCCCCCCTTGGCCGAGGCCGATTTATCGCCGCCGCCACTTCGCAGGTAGGCGGAGCAGTTGCTCGCGCGGTCGGCGCCCACCACCAGCGCGGCGCGAGCCAGGCGGCGCGGGCTGCGGCCCACGGCCGGCGCGCACGGGAGTAGGGTGCTCTCGCACACGCGCGGGTATCTCGTCGAGCGGCAGGACCGCCGCACGAACTCAGCCGCCACCACCGGGCTCACGGCCTTGGCCTTCGCCGGCGCCGACGCGCCCGCGGCGGCCAGGACCAGGAGAAGGAAGACGCAGCAGCAGCAGCAGGGGAGAAACGCAAGGTGGCGCCGCCTCATCTTCTTGCTCTGTTTCTGTTTCCCCTTCTCTCTTGCTGGACAGAGAAGAGAGGGATGGATGCGTTTGCTGTTCCTAGTGCGGCCAACCGGGCCAAGGAAGAAAACGCCGAACGAACCACCCCCCGTGGCCGAGGAATTTTTTGACCCACCTCGACCTTGACTGCCTACAAAGACCAAACTGCCCTCCATTTAAATGCACTGTACTCCAAACCCTGGTCAAAAATAAAATGGCTCTACAAGTTGGTATATGTTCCCACAAATTTATGATTTGTAACAATGCACAATATTGTATTGTCCAAATGTGATACTATTGTATATAAATGATCTAAGTAATCACCATGACAAGTTTATAAAAATGTGGTAGTATTAGATTTTGTTTTATAGGTACTTCTTTCACGATCCTGTAATATGTAATTTTCTATGGTCTTGTTTTGTAAACCACAAACCATGACAAGATAATTGTCAGTAATCATTGCTTTTGGAGAAACACCAAGTTAAATTGTGCCTTATATTGTGAAATTGAGTGAACGCTTAATGACAAAACCATGAATTCAGGTGTTATTAGTCTATAAATGGTCCTAAAACATATGCTGGTTCACATAATTTGATCGCCAAGTGTTAGAAGCTGGCCGCTACAAATTAGAAGCTGACTGCCGGGTCTTGGACGCAAGGAAGAAACTGTGGTGACGCCTCATCTTGCTCTGTTTTTCCTTGCTAGAGCAGTGGACCTGACGCGTTTTCTCATTCCGGGTGAGGCCAATCGGGCCACTGAAAGGAGTCGTATAGCAGACAACAAAAAAAGTAAATTGCTCTTCATAGTTTATTAGCAATCGATGAAACCATGAGTGTCGAGTGACCAAACAAAGGTCACGACCGATCCCGTGCTTCGAAAATGCGAACCGACTATTATCTAAGATGGATCGTCCGGACACGTCAAAGTTACCATGTGCAAAGAGACATGTTGTCAAAAGACGAGCTAGGATGACTGAGGCGGTCAAGAGAAAAATTGATGGGCAACAAATTGACTTTTTCTAACGTTGTACAGTAACGTGAGAGTGAGTCTGCTGATTTTGAGATTTATGAAATTACTATAATGTCAATAAGGATGTCACCTATCACTAAAAGAATAATTTGACATAAATGTAACGCCCTGTCAAATCTTGGACTTAAACACCGGTGGGTTGGTTCCACCGCAGAAACCTAACTGGTTAAGCTATGCTCATTTTGCGGGCAATAAAATGACTTCTCCAAATGTGATTTATGATGTGAGCAAGACAGAACTTAGTTGAGGCCAAAAGTGGCCGTGACCTCCCTGCGTAGCTCAAATTTACACTGAATCAACCATAAGTCAGTTATTGTTTACTAATTTTTTTGCGTAACTAGTGAAGCCAACCCCCACAATCGACTGAACCTCCACAAGTGGATGTGAGGAGTATGAAATCACGACACCAAATTTAGTTTGGATGTGTTAGTACTTCGCTCGCTTGAATCACAAACTTGGTTTTTTTTTTTTTTTTTTTTTTTTTTTTTTTTTTTTTTTTTTTTACCAAACTTCATGTTTCTTGAAGAGGAGTGGCCTAACAAGGACTAATTGACAAAAAGTGCCTAACTAACAGAGATATGAGGTTTGCTATACATCCGATCCTTTTGTATGACTATGTTGTACAACCAAATATCCAAAGATATAAATTATTTGGGTGGTCATTCATTTTTTTTTCAAAACATTAGATATCTAGTCGTAATATGCTGTTGTACCAATAAGGCATCTATGAAGCATTGTCTCTGAGATATATCTCAGTTTCGGCCAAAGAATAAAGGAAATTGGTAAACTTTAGATACGTATTTCTAGAACAATGATCAAATAACCACCTTTCGAATTTCAATTCCATAGGCCCTGCTGCCTACTGCACATGCGGTTAATTTGCGGTATCTGCCACCTTTCACCCGCGTAGTATGGGTGAGGTGCACGAAAAATTGTCTATGTAGAAACGAAAGAGTGATTACAAGTACTTTCTGAGTTTGTACAGTGAAACTTAAGAGTTTGTGATATCTTAAGACTAAAAAGAACCTACATGGAAATTGCTACTTGTCAAGCTTGCATGGGTGATACTGGACTGACCTCTGGCAAGGGCAGAGAAGAGATATCACATATTCCCAGCTCTTCCAATTTGTCAGGAATCAAAAGCTATCTTTGAAGAAAGTTATGGAAACTGATGATCTCTCCACCCTGTTTCAGTTACCACTGAATAACAATGCCTACCAGGAATTACTGATGCTGCAAAATGAGATAGATTCCATTGATTACAACCCAGCAGCAAAAGATGTATGGCAGTTCCAATGGGGATCCTCCTCCCACTCTTCCCAAACATATTAGGCATACACCTTTCGGAGTGGACTGTCCTAGGCCTTTGAAGTGGATATGGAAAACCAAATGCACACCGAAAATCAAAGTCTTTGCATGGTTACTGTCGGGTACCCAAAACCAGGTACCCGCGATTACCCACATAACCTCACGATCATACGTAAATGACCAAGGACTGGGCCAAAAGCCGTGGTCGTCTCCGCAGAAACCAAGGTCGAGGCCCAGCCCACGACGCGTGACGCGACCCGCGGCCGGGGAGGCCGCACGGGCAAAGAACGGCCCGATTCCTCGACCGACCTCCCGACCCCCGGGAGTCGGGAAAAAACTCCGCCTCGGCCGACCCCGGGCGCCCGACCCCAGCCTCCGACCGAAGGGGTCGGACCACCGGAGTCGGAGCTTGGCCGGTGGGACGCATTAAATGGGCAGCAAGTGGGCGTCCTTCGACACTATCCGAAGACGTGAACCGCAAGCCCCGCACGTCTCGCAGGGACGTTTGACAATGGTCAAGGCGCATCACCACGCGGTAACAGTGCGAGGCGTAGTTGAACAGGGTCGCACAGTACTCAAACAGGACACGGACATCCCCGCCGCGGTTGAACTGTAGCAGCCGTCGCCGCCCACGCCCGGGGGAGAAGGCGTCGAGGACGGACGTGCCCATCCCTGCTGAGCCGCCTACCTACATCAAGCTACTTACCAATTCTCTTACTTTCTTTTTCTTTTTTCCTCCATCCTTGTAATAGTCAACTCTCCCTTGACAGATAAAAGGGAGAGCTTGACTCGCGGCTGGGGGACCGCATTCTCACTTCTCATTCGCACACACACACACACACTCACTTTGGCCTTGCAACGCAGGCAAGGACGAATTCCACGAACACTTAGAGACTAGGGAGCTTCTCCCTCTCTCGAAGAGCTTGTAACCCCTACTATGAGCAGCACAAACCAAAACCAACTCACTGGACGTAGGGCTTCGATCGCCCGAACCAGTCTAATCCCTCGTGTCTTTCTCATTCATTCCAATCAACCGAAGCGCGTAGTCTAAATTTACTCGTCGGCCAGATTTCTCAACGTCGACAGTTGACGCGCCAGGTAGGGGACCTCTGCGCGCTACGGTTGTGATTCTTGCTGCCTTCGATGGTGGCTGCATCGTCGACGAACGGCGCTCGCGGGCCGCGCCGCAGGACGGCTCGCGACGCTGCCAACTCAGGCGAGAGCGGGCTCTTGCCCGCTCCACTCTTCCCTCCGCACCAGGTCATCCGATTTGGAAGCCTGGAGTTCGAGGCCGACTACACCGGCCGCCTGCAGCTGATGCAGGACTACCCGCCCCTCTTCGGGAGGGGACCCCTGACCGTCCGTCCTCGGCTAGCCCGGGACATGGACGGCACCGACCACAAGGTGTGCATAGAGGCGCACTTCGGTTCGGATCCGCGGCCCGACGAGTACCGCCACGTGCAGTACACGCTCGCCACCGCGGCCCGCCAACTCCATGGCCAGCCGCCGTACCCACCAGAAGAGGAGTTCTGGGGGGCGCCTTCACGCTCTTCCCCCAGCACTACGGCGCATGATGGAGTGGCTCGACCAGCTAATCACCACCCATCTCACGCCCGCGCCCCAAGCTAATGGGTGTCCTCGGGGTGCACCACGGTTCGACACCAACCGTCCCCGCGACCCACCGTCTCTGCAGGTGGCGCGGACGCGGTCACCGCCCTCCGCGCTCGGGATGGTGATCGCGAACGCTGTCGTCCCCCGCGAATGGGGCTGCAGTGGCCTCCCATGCCGCATCGAGGCATACCTTGGCTTGGAACCACGTGTATCCGAGTGCCGGCGCGTTTTCTACGCATTGGCGAACGTTCTGGTGCGGCTCGAAGGATGGGGACACCGCCCGCCAGAATACGACTTCTGGCGGCAGGGCATCCCTCTGCCTCATGGGCTCCGCAACGCCGCGGACCAGTTCGAGCTTGAGCTTGCCCGCCGCCTCCCGTCGGCGGCATGGGCGGGTCTGCCCATGGCGGAGGCGATGCGACGCGACCCGGCCGTTTCACCCCCTTTTCCCGCCGCGGCCGAGGGGTGGCCCGGGGCCCGCGCCCTTCGCTCCGACGCCAACGCTGACTCCGACTCCGATTCCGACCTCCTCGACGAGTGCTTCAATTTCGGCGGCTACGACCCAGCACGAGAGTGCTGCATGGTCGGCAGCGCCGAAGGCCACGTTGAGGACTTGGGGGACGGAGGAGACGAGGAGAACGGCGACGAGAACGACGTCGACCCGGTGGGAGCCCAACCTCCCCCGGTGCTCGTCGATCCGGCTGGGATTCAGTACGTCCCACACCAAGCCCCGCTGGCCCCGGCAGGTGCCGCGGGGGCGAACCGCGACGTCTTCATGGCCGAGGCGAACGCCGCGGCCGCGCATGACCACGACGTTCGCCAGCTCCTCGCACGGGAGCGGGAGCTGCAGGACCACGAACAACTCCTGAGACAGGAGCGCGAAGTCATCAAGCAGGAGTTGGCGCAACGCCAAAACTAGGCGCAAGCCAGGGCCCGGCAAGTTCAGCAGCAAATCGTCGAGGACGCTGGAGGGGACCTCCCGCGCTTTCCGCGGGCTAGTCAGAATATTGCGGCGGCGACGGCTCTCCTACGAAGGATGCAGCCGCCGCTGACCCCAGAAGAGCGGCAAGATTGGAAAGAACTCGAGAGCCTTCTCTGACTCGCGGCGGACCAGCAAGCCGAGAGCTCCATGTCTCGGCGACGGGGGCGTAGCTCCGGTGCGCCCGCCACGAGCGACCGCGACGGTGAGGCCTCAGTTCAGCAGACCCCACCTGCAGGAGGGCGGTACCTGCCGCCCATCCACCAGCGCATCGGCAACATCAAGGATGCTCGTGTGGTGCTCGAGGCGCGACGACGCGCACAAGGAAATGACCAGCAACACCAGCCGGTCAACCATGGCGACTCTGCATGCCGCGGAGGCCGGTACGACCCCCAGGAGGACCGGAGCCCGAGCCCGCTGCCGGCGGGTCCCCGGGCATTTGGAGAAGATATCTTGCGCGCGCTGGTGCCCCAGCGGTACCGCGCGCCGGGCAACATCACCAAGTACTCCGGTGACTCGAATCCGGCCACGTGGCTGGAAGACTACCGGCTAGCCTGCCAAGCCGGTGGTGCGGACGATGACCTGTTCATCATCCGTAACTTGCCACTCTACCTTGCCGACTCCACCCGCGCGTGGTTGCAGCACCTCTCGAGAGGATGCATCCAAAGCTGGGCGGATCTCAAGGAGATCTTCGAAGGGAACTTCCAAGGGACGTACGAGCGACCCGGGAACTCCTGGGACCTCTGCAGCTGCAAACAGAAGCCTGACGAGTCCCTGCGAGAGTACATCCGGGTTTTCCAGGATGCGCAACTCCCTCCCCAACGTCGTCGACGCCGACGCCATCAGCGCGTTCCTAACAGGAACCAGGAACAAGTCGCTGGTCCACAAGTTCGGGCGCAAGTGCCCCTCGACCACCAAGGAACTGCTGAACATCGCCACAAGTCACGCCTCCGGGGAGGATGCGGTCAGAGCTCTCTTCGAGCGTCCATATGGAAAGGCCAAGAGGACAGACGCGGCTGGCGCCGCGAGCCCGTCTGTCCAGTCGGGAAAGAAGAAGAAGAAGAAGAAGGGCAACCTCCTTCGGCAGGAGGCGTCCCTCGTGGCGGCCGTCGAGCGCAAGCCCAAGCAGAAGGCCACCAACGAGGCGACGCCCGATCACTTCGAGAAGCTGCTTGAGGGACCATGCCCGAACCATCCGTTCCCCGTCAAGCATTTGTACAAGGATTGCGGCCTCATGCGCAAGAGGCACGACGCGAAGTCGTCCGACCCCAAGGGAGGAGAAGACGACAAGGAGCCTGATGGCCCATTCCCCGAGACCAACGCGGTCCTTATGATCTTCGGCGGACTGGATTCCTGCCTGCCCAAGCGCCGGCAGAAGGTGGAGCGCCAGGAAGTGTACGCCGCAGAGCCGGCAGCCCCAGAGTTCCTCAAGTGGTCAAACACTACGGTCACCTTTGACCTCTCCGACCACCCCGACCGAGTCCATCGGCCGGGACGCTACCTGCTCGTCGTCGACCCCATCGTCGCGTCGACAAGACTCACCAAGGTGCTCATGGACGGTGGTAGCGGCCTCAACATCCTGTACGCCGAGACCCTCGACGCCATGGGAATTGATCGCAAGAGAATCCGACCCATGGGGGCTCCATTCCACGGGATTGTCCCAGGAAAACAAGTGGTACCACTCGGACAGATCGACCTGCCCGTCACCTTCGGCACGTCCGAGAACTTCCGCACCGAGATCCTCACCTTTGAGGTGGCGGATTTCCTGGGCGCGTATCATGTCGTTCTGGGTCGGCCGTGCTACGCGAAGTTCATGGCGGTCCCAAACTACACCTACCTCAAGCTCAAGATGCCGGGGCCCAAGGGAGTCATCACCGTCAGCACCTCCGTACAGAGGGCGTACGAGGTCAACCTCGAGAACTGCAACCTCGCAATAGCGCTGGCCCACAAGGAGGAGCTGTCGGCCGTCAACCAGGTGGAGGAGGGTGACGCACCAGACGCGAAGAAGATGACGGGCTCCTTCGACCCTGACCACGACACCATGTCGATCCCGCTCAATCCTTCCGACCCCAACAGCAAGGTGGTGCTGATTGGGGCCAAGCTCTCCGACAAATAGGAAAGCGCGCTCGCCGACTTCCTCCGCACCAACCAGGACATATTCGCGTGGAAGCCTTCCGACATGCCGGGCATTCCTCGGGAGGTCGCCGAGCATTCCCTCTGCATCAAGCCGGGCTCTCGACCCGTCAAGCAACATCTCCGCCGCTTCGACAATGAAAAGCACAAGGCCATCGGTGAGGAAATAGCTAAACTCTTAGCAGCAGGCTTCATTAAGGAAGTGTATCACCCTGATTGGCTAGCTAACCCTGTACTTGTTCGGGCTATCACCAAATCTCAATAAGGAGAATGTGTGTCGACTATACGAATCCCAATAAGGCATGCCCAAAGGATCCATTTCCTTTGCCGCACATTGACCAAATTGTAGACTCGACAGCGGGGTGCGAAACCCTCTGTTTTCTCGACGCTTATTCGGGCTATCACCAAATCCTGATGAAAGAGTCGGATCAACTCGCGACGTCCTTCATTACTCCCTTCGGACACAAAAACATCGGGGCAGCGTACCAGCGATGCATGATCAAGTGCTTCGGAGACCTCATCGGCGAGGTCATCGAGGCGTACGTGGACAACATCGTAGTCAAGTCCAAACACACTGACCAGCTAGTCTCCGACCTCGCCAAAGTCTTCGACAGGCTAAGAGCGAACGGAGTCAAGCTGAACCCGGAGAAATGCGTCTTCGGCATTCCCAAAGGCATGTTGCTCGGATTCTGCGTTTCCGAGCGGGGTATCGAGGCGAATCCCAAAAAGATCGACGCCATCCTCAGGATGGGCCCGATCCAAAATGTCAAGGGAGTCCAGCGAGTCATGGGCTGCCTTGCAGCGCTGAGCCGATTCATCTCACGACTCGGCGAGCGGGGTTTACCTCTATATCGTCTCCTGAAAAAGTACGACCACTTCGAATGGACAACGGAGGCTCAAATAGCGCTGGACGATCTCAAGTCCGCGCTCACCAACCCACCGATCCTGACCGCCCCGACCCCGGGGGAGACGCTCTTGCTCTACATCTCTGCCACGACGCAAGTGGTGAGCACGGCGCTGGTCGTGGAATGAAGTGAACCCGGGCACGCGCTCAAGGTTCAACGGCCTGTGTACTTCATAAGCAACATTCTTTCCGACACCAAAACGCGCTGGATCCAGATCCAGAAAATGATCTACGCGGTTGTCATCACTAGGCGCAAGCTACGACATTACTTCGACGCCCACCATGTGGCCGTCGTGACCTCCTTTCCTCTGGGCGAAGTCCTCAGAAACAAGGAGTCATCTAAGAAGATTGTGAAATGGGCGATTGAGCTTATGGGGCAAGACCTCGAGTTTGTCCCTCAAACAGTGATCAAGTCCCACACACTCACGGAGTTCATCACCGAATGGACCGAGGTCCAACTCCCAGCTGCTCCTGTCGACCGGGAGTGCTGGAAGATGTACTTTGACGGTTCCCTCACGAAAAAGGGAGCGGGGGAGGATGGGTACTCGTCTCGCCACTCAAAGTGCGGATGATATACGCCATCTGACTCAACTTCCCGGCCTCGCATAGCGTCGCCGAATACGAGGCTCTGGTCAACGGCGTCAAAGCCGCGATCGAGCTCGGCGTCAAGAGGTTGGAGGTCTTCGGGGATTCGCAACTCGTCGTGGACCAGGTTCGTAACGAATCGAACTGCGTTAACCCGAAGATGGCCGCGTACTGCGCCGAAGTTCGGTGTCTCGAGGAGAAGTTCGACGATTTTGAGATTTCTCACTTGCCACGGTTGCAAAACGAGGCGGCCAACATTCTGGCCAAGCTAGCCTCAAATCGGGAGCCGGTTCCGTCCGGAATCTTCGCCAGCGATCTCAACGAGCCCTCCATCAAGGAGTCGGCCGACCAACGAGAGGAGATCGGAGCTGCATCAGCCGACCTGAGTCAGGGTCCGACCTCCGACCCACCTCGCGTCGAGTCGGACGATCGCGCGACGTTCGTCATCGCCTCGGTCGACGAGGACGAGGGGGGCCAGGAATCCGAGCCTGGCCCTCCACCAAACAACTGGATGCGGCCATACCTTGACTGCTTACTAAGGGAACAACTCCCCGCGGACTCGACCGAAGCCAAGCAAATTGCCCGTCGAGCCAAGTCGTTTGTCGTCGTGGGAGGCGAACTCTTCAAGAAGAGCCACTCTGGCGTCCTGCAGCGCTGCATACCACTCGACCATGGGAGGCAGCTGCTACGCGACATTCATGAAGGCGCTTGCGGACATCACGCCGCCCCTCGCAGCCTAGTCGGCAACGCGTTCCGTCATGGGTTCTACTGGCCAACGGCGATCAGTGACGCGGAGAAAATAGTGCGCGCCTGCGAAGGGTGTCAGTACTATGCCCGACAGACTCACTTGCTGGCACAGGCCCTGTAGACGATCCTCCTGACCTGGCCTTTTGCCGTCTGGGGGCTCGACCTAGTTGGCCCCCTCAAAAAAGCGCCCGGGGGCTACACCCACCTGCTTGTGGCGGTGGATAAATTCTCAAAGTGGATTGAGGCTCGACCCCTCACCACGATAAGATCGGCCCAAGCGGTGACCTTCTTCCGAGATATTGTCCATCGATTTGGGGTCCCAATGTTGACGGTCGTTACGGACCAATTTCGGCCGTCAACTAGCTCAATAAACAAGAAGGATTGGACATTCTTTACACGCATTTTATTTAAGAATAACCTATTTCCACATGTACCTCTAGATTTTAGTGTGCAGGTGGAATAAGGGAGAAATCCAGGTGAAATCATGCCCCAAGGCGACGAATCAACACTTCTACAAAACAACGTTCGCCACGGGAATACAACTTCAAGACAAAAAGGCCAAATCTCGCCAAAGTCCAACACAACCAAGGCCTAATGCACCTGGATCAGAGAAGAGCAACCAGAGGGGGAGCCACCTGCCAAAGCCCAGCCCAGGAGGGGCCAGGCACAGGTCGGCCGACCCCCCTTGGCCAGGTCGGCCGACCTGGCAGGGTGGCCCCCTGGGCCCACCTTTCTATGGCGGTTAGATACCGACCTCTGGAGGTCGGTTCCACCTGCATTAAATGCCACCGACCTGCGGAACCGCCTCCAGAAACCGACCTTCAAGGATTATATAAGGAGGGGCACCCCCCCTCCTTCACACACACACAATACACAAGGATCATTCCCTCCTCCTCACACTAGAGCTAGAGGCAATTCTAGGTAGTGCTAGGCTGAGTAGTGGGTTGCCCTATTGCTCCCAAAGTCTTGTGGAGAATTGGGTAGCGCTCTTGTATCCTTCCTCTCTCTTTGTAAGACTTGTTATTTAATCTATGGAATACAAGTATTCATATAGTTGTTATGAGCTTGCTAGTTCTATCATGATCTTGTATGATCGTTCGTTGTTCGTTCATGCTCGTTCATCATTCGTTCTTCGTTCGTTCATACTCGATCATCGATTATTCTTGAACTTGCTTAATCGTTCATCGTTCGTCGCTCGTTCTTGAGCGACAAACGCTTATGCATGACTTAGTGCTAGCTTTGATCCCTTTTATCTAGTTTATGCTAGTTAGGCTAGTTGTTCTCATGTTTAGGCATCGGGCTCATTGTCCTGCAAAGGTGCTCTAGATTAATCACCCCGTCGATCCGAAGGGTTGGGGGTGCCTCGAGGGATCTAGAGTCGTGGTTAGTAACGCCGGCATGGTGCCGGGGTAGTCTATCCACCCTTGGGTATGTGCGTGTCCCACGGTTTGTAGAGGTAGGTGGCAGGAAGTGACAGCCCTGTCCATCCAAAGGAACCCTCCACGTTCGGCACGGCATAGGAGTACGTAAATAGGCCGGAGTCGCGAGGCAGACCTTGCGTATGCCGGATCTCCCGATGTTGCCTAGGCATTAGACGCTTGCTTGTGCTTGCATGACGCTAGATGATAGGTAGAGGTTGTGCACGCTATATGAATGTTGTACCTTTGGAGTAGTAGCTCGCTAGTCTAACTTAGCATTGCTTAGGATTGTCTCTCGCCTTTTATTAGAGAGAGTGGAATGCCTTCGTGTGTGTCGCACTATCCTTATTATTATTAAACCTTACCCCTGCATTGGAATGTGGTTATATCACTTATCGTTTGTAACACCATGAACATAAGTACTCTTGTCAACCATGTCTTCCTTTGGGAAAATATAAATACGATACCCTGGAATACTCTCGGGTGAAATGCTACAACGGGTTATCCGTCCGCTTGCGGATATTCTATTTAACATGACAAACCTTATAATTCATATCTAGTACTTGTTACTAGTTGTCGATTATTTGGTTAAATAGTGCAAGTGAACAATTCCATAACCCCCGGCGTCTCCCCGCGGTCGCGTGTTTCCCGCGTGACCGTAAGAGACGCCAACAAGCATTTCTGGCGCCGTTGCCGGGGAAGACATTGGTTAACAAGAATACAATGATTGTTCATGATTACACTTGATGTGGTTTAACCATTGCCCATGCAGGCTAACCTTGATCTGTTTTCTCTTTGATGTGAAAACAGGATAGTGTATGCGTGGATTCGACTTGCCGAAAAACTTCGTTGATAATCCCGAGTCACTTGTGAGGAAGACTCGACACCGCGTCGTCGTCTCCCCTCAAGTACTCTCGACAAGCGAACCCGCATCTTCCGCACCATCTACGTCAAACGTCATGGCTGAAAAGACCCTTCGTGAATACTCCGCGCCCACCGTCGCCAATGTGCCCATTGGACCCAACGTCGACGTTGGTGACGCCGGACTTAACATAAGATCCAGCGTCATCACTATGGTGCAAGCCATACCCTTTTGTGGGAAGGCTTCTGAGGACGCCAACTCTCATCTCCAACAATTCCTAGAAATATGCAACACGTCAGGCACGGGAGAAGGCAATCAAGATGCTATCAAGCTCCGTTTGTTTCCGCTCTCCCTCCTTGGGAAAGCGAAACAATGGTTCTATGCAAACCGCGCCAATATTGACACTTGGGACAAATGTTCTACGGCGTTCCTCGCTAAGTTCTTCCCGATGGGCAAAACCAATGCTCTTCGTGGAAGAATTGCAAGCTTCCAGCAAGCAACAAATGAATCCATACCCGAGGCATGGGAAAGGCTCCAAGAATACACATCATGCCTGCCCACACTATGGGATGGAAGAATGGCTCATTCTTCAACACTTTTACAACGGGTTAACACCAACAGCCCGTGGACATATGGATGCCGCTGCTGGAGGAGCCTTCTTCTCCAAAACCGTTACTCAAGCAAAAGATCTTATAGAGAAGATGGTCTCCAATCAAGGGTGGAGCGATGATCGACTCCAAACACGCTCAAAAGGCATCCACCTGTCAAGGAAGTGGACATGTTGTCCGCCAAACTTGACCTTCTCATGAAGCGTTTGGATGAACACACTTCAAGTGGTAGTGTTCGTGCATTGGACTCACACATGATGTGTGAGGAATGCGGGGATACGGGCCATATAGGGAAGAATTGCCCCCACATCCAAGAAGATGCGTTCTACATGAACAACAACAACGGGTATCGCCCAAACGGAGGTCAAGGATATAATCAAAATCAAAATAGAGGTAACAATTTTTCTGGTTTTTACAATAATCAGCCCTCTTTGAAAGATTTGGTTCTTGATCAAGCTAAAATTAATGAATCAATCAACAAAAAGCTTGCTGCCAACGATAAAGTTTTAGAAAATATAAATTCACAGCTAGAAGGTTTTTCTTCCGCTTTCAAAAATCAGCTGAGTTTTAACAAAATGATAGAAACCCAACTTGCTCAGCTTGCTGCTCTTGTTCCTACCTCTAATTCTGGGAAGATCCCGGGGCAACCCGAGTCTTCTTTAGAAAATGTTAGTGCGGTTACCACGAGGGGAGGAAAATCCACTCGGGACCCGCCATATCCTAACCATGCAGGTAACAAGGACAGGGTTGAACAAGAAGAAGAAGACCCTTCTATCATCCAGAAAAAGAATGATGAACCAAAGGCAACCACTGGGAAAGAGGCACTAGAATTCCAAGACACTAGTTTCATGCCATTCCCACACAGAAATAAGAAGCCGAAGGTGGATGAACAATGTGATCGTTTTGTGGAAGTCATCCAAAAGATTCATGTCAACGTGCCTTTGATGGACATGGTACAAGTGCCCACATATGCACGTTACCTCAAAGACATCCTCAATAACAAGCAACCACTGCCCAAGACAGAGATGGTCAAGCTCACCGAAGAGTGTAGCGCGGCTATACTCAATCGGCTTCCAGAAAAGAAGAAGGACCCTGGTTGCCCCACCATATCATGCTCTATTGGGGCACATCACTTCGAGCACGCCTTATGCGATCTAGGGGCAAGCGTCAGCGTCATGCCCAAGGAAGTCTTTGATCGATTGAGCTACACAGAGCTGACTCCTACACCAATGAGGTTGCAACTAGCAGATTCATCAGTTCGCTACCCTGCGGGAATAGCCGAAGACATTCCGGTAAAAATCCGGGGTAACTTCATACCGGTGGACTTTGTGGTGCTAGAAATGGACATTGATAAGGAGACGCCCCTCATCTTGGGACGTCCCTTCCTCAGCACCGCAAGGGCTCAAATTGATGTTGGGGCAGGAGAAATCCGTTTCTACATCAATGAGAAGGAGGAGAAATTCGAGTTCCAACCCCGAAAAGAACAATGCTCGATGATCAAGATCAAGTATGGGCCAAACCCCTCAAACATCAAAGAAATCGAAGTGACTCCAAGAAAGACGGACAATCTCATTGCTTTTTGGAAGCAACTTGACAAACGTGAGAACCCGTCATGGTACCAACCCAAGAAGCCCGCAACAACAAGGCCGGGGTTATCGGTCAAGAAATCGACCCCTCAAATTGAGAAGCCACCAACACAACCCAAGATCAAACAAATGTGGCAAGTAAAGAAGGTGCAGCCATCTTCATCCTCTTCTCCAAGGACGGGGCCGGCACCTCAAGAATGAAACGCATGGAGAAGTCCTTGCTCGCCGGACTTAAAACGGTGAAGCCCTGGACCGACCGGTTAATCGGCGTTATCATTTTCTCTTCATTTCTTTTTGATTTCTTTTTAAAAATTTTTATACACTTTTCCAAAAATCACCATTTGCATTTTTCCAAACCACTGTGCATTTTATTCTTCCCTCACAAAGTTTTATTTGGATTTTCTTTTTTTCCGCCAGCATACTTATTTTCATCTCGCCATGCATACAAAAATTAATCTCCAAAAATATTTGGTTCTTCAAAACTTTTTCACTCTTTTGTGCAAGGTTTTGAAGTACCTCTGTACCACTACAATAAATTTTCCACATGTTGGGATTTTTCCGACACTTTTTCTCTTCTAGTTTCAATTTTTCCGAAAACCATTTGAATTTCGAGGCATGATTTTATTTGGAAATCTTTCTGAGCAATATTTCCGAGGATTTACTGGACATAGCAGCCAAGGTCATGAACCATATAACCGTTGGAGGCCATGGGCCAAGAGGGGGAGCAAGTGGGCCCCACAGGGGGTCGGCCGACCCCCACTTTTCAGGTCGGCCGACCTGTGGCAGCCACTGCTGCCCCCCATCTTTTTCCCAACGGTCATATTCCCCCTCCAACGTTCAAAAACGGCTACATTTCGTGCTATAAATTGGGGTGGCCGGGCAGAAGTGTTCTCCCCCTCACACACACTCATTTCATTCCTCATTCACTTCACTCTCTTGCTCACAAGGTTCTCCTTTGCTCTCACTTTGTGCTTGCCTCAAAATTCTGCATAAAAAACTCCTCTCCCACTGTTCTTTCAGTTTGTGTTTTGATTTGTTTTTGTTTGGTTTTTCGACATGCGATTTTCTTGCTCACAAGAACAACCGACGGTTTCGCCGATTCAATTTTCCCTAACATAACCCGTTCGGAGTTTTTGTTCTTGTGTTCTTGCTCTCCTCGCTGCAGCCATGTCGGGGGCGAAGCGGCTGTACGGATCGTTGAAGAAGTCCCTAAGCTCAAGCTCAAGTCCAAGCTCTTCACGCCGAAGCACGCGTGCGCGCCCCGTGGTCGAACCACCGCCAAGTCCACCACATGCAGCCGAAGAAGAGAGCAACAACGAGCATCGTCTCCTCGCCGACACCGACCTCGACTTGGTGGGCGAGTACGAGACGAACGCCTACGCACTTCTTCAAAACCGTATCTTTGCTCCTACGCGAGCATTTGACACGGAGCTGCTGCAACAAACAGGTATGGATGCTGAATTTTCTCGAGTATTCAAAGCTATAGGGTGGAAAGATTTTGCTAGTGTAGATGAGCCGGGTTCCCGCTTGCTTACACTTCAGTTTTTATGCACCCTACGAATAGTAGCTGAAGGTATTACTTTTCGGTTTTTCCGGGAAGAATACCGTTTGAAATGGAAGGACCTTAGCATGATACTCGGCTTTAATACTCGCTGCAATGTTGATATTGATAGTGCCCTTCCTGATTTTTCAAAGCTTGCATTTTGGGAAAGGATTACGGGTTTTTCAACTTGTGTGCAGCCTAGAACTAATCACATCCCTCACCCTACTTTGCGCTTTTTGCACATGTGGATTGGCATCACTCCTTTTCCTAGGAGTGACATTAGAGTTGTGCGCGAGGATGAAATGAAAATTCTTTATGCTATGGTTGAGAAAATTAAGATTTCTCCTGTGCAATACATGATTCACCAATGGCTAGATAATTTTGGGATGATGGGACCTATCGAGTGCACTTCGTTGATTACACGTATCACTGCGGGAGTAGGTGCTTTGCATGATGCTAATGTTGAATATATTGATACTCCTCGCATGCTCATAAACAAAGATTATCTTATTCGCGGTCATACACTTAAGCGTGGTCCAAATGATTCCCTCATATTTTATTTTGTCGGGTATACAAACGAGTTTCGGTTACCTAACCCGAATCTTCGCTTGTATACTTGCAAAAGTCTAACCATTGAGCTCCAAGAAATGGAGAGTGCACGCAGGAGTATTTCTTCTCGCAGGAGAACGCGAAGAACGGATCAGCCATCGAGCTCCGAAGCGCCCACACCGCAGCCCATGCCTCATAGTGCGCCGGGGCAAGGTCACGCCGGACTCTTTCCCGGTGCGTACCCAGTCCCGCCACCATATATGGCCGGCGGCTCGACGCGGCAAGGCTCGGTACATGGCCCAAGGATGTTCACTCCGCAGCAGCAATGGGAGGAACATTCCTCCGACTCCGGTGCGACACCCATGGCCGGGAGACGTCATTCATTTTCTGCTCAAGGTTACTACTTTGAGCAAGAGATGAACAACCTCTCCGAGCAAATGGGAAGGCTCGAGACCACGGCGGAAGACACTCAATACGTGCTGAATCAACACATCCTACAAACCCATCAGTGGCAAGAACGCACCAACACCCAGCTCACCAACCTCACCAACATGACGGAACGGGGACAAGCCGATCTTTCGGCTTACTTTCGCCACATGGGGTTCGATCCACGAAACCCATGAGCAAGAACAAGCTTGGGGGGAGACACCATGCCCCCCGCTAAGGTATCATGTATCGCAACTTGTATCCTTTTCCTTTCATTTTTGCTTGTTCTGCTTCTCATATGAAAAACAAAATAAAAATAACAAAACTAAAAAGAACAAAAATAATTAGTGTAGTTTCTTTTTATGTGCTGTAAAAATGTTTCTTTTCCTTCTATGTTGAGATGATGAATAGTTGCTCTGCCGTATTTCTCTCTTGTGCCTAGTTTATAACTTAGTACTCTCCAAGTTTTGTAGTTTGTTGGCTGAAAAATACTTGCTTAGAACCTGAAACTTGTGGGTAGCATACGCTTGCACTGAACCTAAGTTGTTGTGAGAGATGATATGGTAAAAAGAGCTGATGCAATCTTGTTCCAAGTTAAGCTTGAAAACTCCGGAGATTTTATTTTCGAAAATCATAAAAATTATAAGTTCCTCAGTGATGATAAATTCCTACCAAAGCCATATGTAGTACTTAATGAAAAACTTTACATATGCTGCTTGTCATTTCATTGAGCTTTATCAAAATTGTGTGACCCTAGTGAGATGCTCTCCATACTCTCATGATCAAGATCACGTACACATTCCACCTCATATGCTAAACTTCTACACCGGAAGTTAGCAACATGTCATACCATCCACCAAAATAAAGACACTCCTCACAATTTATCACCCCTCTTGAAATATCAAAATTAGGCATGGCTATGCAAAAGAAAGAAAGAAAATAAAGCTCACAGAAGATGAGCATGAAAAGAAAAAGAAAATTTATCTGCTCTCATCTTGAGCATGGAAAAAGAAAGAAGAAAAGATAGCCATGCCCCAAAATATAAAATAAAGAGAGGTGAACAAAAAGAGGAGTAGTCACATACACCACCACCATCCACTCACACACTTGCACATCTTGATCTTTGATTGTATGGCTTGCTATCTCCGTGGATCCACTCTTTTGGTTTTGCAAAATATGAATGCAAGTATGCCTCTCTTCATATCCTACCTTGAGCTCCACAAAAGCCTATTAGATGTAGGATGAGGCAACACACCTGCCTTGGTGAGGAATGAAAACACCGCTTAAGCGATTCGAGAGTATCACTTGAGGAACTTGGTTTTAGTTTTGAAAATCTTTTTGAAAACCTCCGGAGAATAAAAGCAAGACAAGGAATGAGAAAACAAATGCTCGTACACCGTTCTCTCTCTCAACCGCCCAAGGTGAAGTATAAAGCAAAAGCCCCATAAGGACTAAGGGAAAAGGGTGAGTTACCTTGGCCAACTTATTCAACTCAAGGATGAGTATCTTTGTTACACACTTGGTACCTTTGAGAAGTAGGCATTGTAGCAACTCCTGATCAACAACCTAAAGTCCTACTTCTTGCTCGGGACGAGCAAGGGGTAAGCTTGGGGGAGTTGTTGACGGTCGTTACGGACCAATTTCGGCCGTCAACTAGCTCAATAAACAAGAAGGATTGGACATTCTTTACACGCATTTTATTTAAGAATAACCTATTTCCACATGTACCTCTAGATTTTAGTGTGCAGGTGGAATAAGGGAGAAATCCAGGTGAAATCATGTCCCAAGGCGACGAATCAACACTTCTACAAAACAACGTTTGCCGCGGGAATACAATTTCAAGACAAAAAGGCCAAATCTCGCCAAAGTCCAACACAACCAAGGCCTAATGCACCTGGATCAGAGAAGAGCAACCAGAGGGGGAGCCACCTGCCAAAGCCCAGCCCAGGAGGGGCCAGGCACAGGTCGGCCGACCCCCCTTGGCCAGGTCGGCCGACCTGGCAGGGTGGCCCCCTGGGCCCACCTTTCTATGGCGGTTAGATACCGACCTCTGGAGGTCGGTTCCACCTGCATTAAATGCCACCGACCTGCGGAACCGCCTCCAGAAACCGACCTTCAAGG
Organism: Eragrostis curvula; assembly: GCA_007726485.1. Taxonomy (NCBI): domain Eukaryota; kingdom Viridiplantae; phylum Streptophyta; class Magnoliopsida; order Poales; family Poaceae; genus Eragrostis; species Eragrostis curvula. The sequence goes on from RWGY01000045.1 coordinate 1,335,584, forward strand.
ATTATATAAGGAGGGGCACCCCCCCTCCTTCACACACACACAATACACAAGGATCATTCCCTCCTCCTCACACTAGAGCTAGAGGCAATTCTAGGTAGTGCTAGGCTGAGTAGTGGGTTGCCCTATTGCTCCCAAAGTCTTGTGGAGAATTGGGTAGCGCTCTTGTATCCTTCCTCTCTCTTTGTAAGACTTGTTATTTAATCTATGGAATACAAGTATTCATATAGTTGTTATGAGCTTGCTAGTTCTATCATGATCTTGTATGATCGTTCGTTGTTCGTTCATGCTCGTTCATCATTCGTTCTTCGTTCGTTCATACTCGATCATCGATTATTCTTGAACTTGCTTAATCGTTCATCGTTCGTCGCTCGTTCTTGAGCGACAAACGCTTATGCATGACTTAGTGCTAGCTTTGATCCCTTTTATCTAGTTTATGCTAGTTAGGCTAGTTGTTCTCATGTTTAGGCATCGGGCTCATTGTCCTGCAAAGGTGCTCCAGATTTATCACCCCGTCGATCCGAAGGGTTGGGGGTGCCTCGAGGGATCTAGAGTCGTGGTTAGTAACGCCGGCATGGTGCCGGGGTAGTCTATCCACCCTTGGGTATGTGCGTGTCCCACGGTTTGTAGAGGTAGGTGGCAGGAAGTGACAGCCCTGTCCATCCAAAGGAACCCTCCACGTTCGGGCACGGCATAGGAGTACGTAAATAGGCCGGAGTCGCGAGGCAGACCTTGCGTATGCCGGATCTCCCGATGTTGCCTAGGCATTAGACGCTTGCTTGTGCTTGCATGACGCTAGATGATAGGTAGAGGTTGTGCACGCTATATGAATGTTGTACCTTTGGAGTAGTAGCTCGCTAGTCTAACTTAGCATTGCTTAGGATTGTCTCTCGCCTTTTATTAGAGAGAGTGGAATGCCTTCGTGTGTGTCGCACTATCCTTATTATTATTAAACCTTACCCCTGCATTGGAATGTGGTTATATCACTTATCGTTTGTAACACCATGAACATAAGTACTCTTGTCAACCATGTCTTCCTTTGGGAAAATATAAATACGATACCCTGGAATACTCTCGGGTGAAATGCTACAACGGGTTATCCGTCCGCTTGCGGATATTCTATTTAACATGACAAACCTTATAATTCATATCTAGTACTTGTTACTAGTTGTGGATTATTTGGTTAAATAGTGCAAGTGAACAATTCCATAACCCCCAGCGTCTCCCCGCGGTCGCGTGTTTCCCGCGTGACCGTAAGAGACGCCAACACCCAACTCCATCATCAAGGACAATGGTTCGCAGTTCACCGGCCAAGAATTCTTGGAGTTCTGCGACGACCACAACATCAGGGTCGATTGGGCAGCTGTGGCGCACCTTCGAACAAACGGGCAGGTTGAACGCGGCAACGGCATGGTCCTGCAAGGACTCAAGCCCAAAATCTTCAACAAATTGAAAGGCTGTGCTGGCCGATAGGTGCAGGAGCTCCCCTCAGTGCTTTGGAGTTTGCGAACGACCCCAAGCCGCGCAACCGGTCACACTCCCTTCTTCATGATCTATGGGGCCGAGGTGGTGTTGCCGACCGATCTCGAATATGGGGCTCCCAGAGTCCAAGCTTTCAGGGAGGAGAACAACAAGCGGTTCCTCGAAGACGCGCTTGACCAAATCGACGAGGATCGGGAGGTCACGCTCCTGCACGCGACGAAGTACCAGCAAGCACTACGGCGATACCACGGACGACGAGTCCGCGGGCGAGCTTTCAGTGTGGGCGAACCAACAAGGATCGCCACAAGTTGTCACCACCTTGGGAGGGGCCCTTCATCGTCTCTGAAGTGCTCCCACCCGGCACCTACAAGCTGATGGACTCGGAAGGCCAGCAGATCAAGAACGCGTGGAACATTGAACAGCTACGTCGCTTCTACCCTTAACGCTTTCCCTGTTTTTTTCCTTTTCTATACGAGAAACAAGAATACGTTTTTCCTTTCTCCTCACGCTGGGAGCAGCCGCTAGGTTCGACGCCCCACTCGGGGGCTCCACTCGGCGGGTGTGGTGGCAACACCACGTGAGTCCCAAGTACAGGACAGCGACACCCCAGCGAGAACAACGCAATCTCGTTGGGGATTGAGTCCGACCCCCTGTACAAAGGATTCGCGCTCCGACCCCCTTGACGCACACGTTGTTGCTTTGAGATGACGAGTAACGGATTGCGGCCTCGGGTCCGACTGCCCGGTTCAAAGGCACCTGACGCCCCGGTGGCAAAGGACGGCCTAAACCAGCAGCATGGACTCCGAACCAAAATCCTAACGCTTGAAGTCCAAAAAGTGGTAACCGTGGTGCGAATAAGGGATAAAACGAAAAACAACTTAAAAAACATCCATCACACGTTCTTAACCTTTACAGTTTTTGTCCATTCTGAAATAAAAAGGGCAAAAGACAAAAAGGCCCTCAGGGGCTCGACCGATCTAACTACTCTCCACCTTCTTCCCCCTCAGCCGACGCGGTGGGACACGGAAGGAACTCCTCTTTGTACATCTCTAAGAGGCGCTCAGCATGGGGACGAACCTCCTCCTCGAGCGCTGTTCGCGCCTCAGGGGAGGTTCCCTCAACAAAGCCTCGACTCATGCGGTCCACCCCGACCTCGACGTCATAATGAGAGCGGATGACAGTGAAGGTCAGGTGGATTCCAGTCCCCATTGCCTTATCTTCCAAAGCTCTCACGTGGACCCGACAGGTCAAGCACCTGTCGCGCAGATTCGACAGGGTCGTCGGTCACCTCCATACCCAATTGAGTGCACGAGTGAACGAAAGCAAGCCTCAGGTTGTCAAGCCGGCCCACTGTTGCCTGTGACTCCATCAGTTCCTTTTCAAGACCTTGAACAGCAAAGGTCGCAAATGAGGAACGAGATCCGAACTCAAAAGAAAATAGAAGTGAGTAGAAGCCACTCACCATCATTCCGATCACGGAGCATGGTCAACTCGCGAGAGAGATTGTCGGAGGCGGTTTCGGCGACCCCCTTCAGTTCCTGCTCCACTCTGGCTTGACCCGCGAAAGCCCTAGCCAGCTTCTCGGCCTTCCTCGCCTTCTTTCGCAAATCCCACGCCAGCCACTCAGCATCTTCAACGTGCTTCTATAATACGGCTATCTGCCTGAGAAGTTCAGCACGGTCCGCCTCGGCAGCGGCAACTCGTTGGGTGGTGGCGGCAATCTCGGAGGACCGCCGACGCAGCTGCTCCTCCTGGGATAGCAGGCATTCGGACTTCGACTTACTATCTGCTAGTACAGCCTACACTCAATCACAAGAAGAATGAACCGGTCAACAGTCGAAGAACGGGCACGCGAAAAAACGAGATGCCAGAAGGAGGGTTGGGTGGTCATGCTCATACCTCGAAGGGAGACCTCACCGCTCCCAGGGTGCCAAGGGCCGCTTCCAGGGCATCACGAGCGAAATCCGACCCCTGACGCACGAGCTCGAGCCGGCTATCAAACCAGTCCCACGCCTCTTTCTCGACCGAGTTCTGGACAAGAAAGGAACTACCTCTTGTACCAATCCTGAAGTCGGGTCCCCAATCCGGTCGGGCCGATGACGACCTTGGCCGCTCGCCCCCTGTTGGCAGTCCAATGGCCTAACAGAAATCAATCCGCAAGCGTACGGATACCGATGTAGCTTCCACTCAGGAGTATTCCTAAGGTATCGAATCCACAGGGAACGAACAGTGTAAAAGATACTCTAATCCTAGCAAATTATCCGAAAAAGGTGGCACACAGGAGTACTAGTGAATGCAGCAATAAATAAAAGAGTCTTCTGGCCAGGCAATCTAATGCTAAGTAATTATGTAGCTGGATAACTCGGTAAGGTCCTTACTCTATCATTCACTTCGGGGCACACGCATTCCTTCAGCAGACAACCCGAGAATTAGGCCCGACATACTGACGACCTACGTGCTATAATTAAGACCCTACCATCTCGATAACCCGAACATGGCGGATTGCAAAGGCCTGAACACGCCTGTCACACGTGTAGCTACCGTCCTCCGTGGGGTTACGGGCAGATCAGGGATAACTCTAGGTCTAAACACCACGTTTATACCCATCATTACAACTAGCGAGATATCAGTAAGCTAGTCAACATAGTAAGTAAATAAATAAATAAATACTTACTATATACCTGAAACCCATAAATGAATAGAGCAGAATACCTTACTTCATTATCCGACCAATAATATCCTTACATGTTGCCCGGCCTGGAAGACGTGGTAGACTATTCCCAGGCAGGATGCATACCCGAGGCGAAGTAGAAGCAGAGCCTCAACATCCTCCGAGAACTCCGACTCTCCTTCCCTCTCACTCACTCACTACACTATAGCAGCGCTTCGCTACTAAAAGAAACTAAATGAAGTATGTATCAAGGTGCGAGTTGTTTCAGAGCAGGTGAGGGGTATTTATAGGGTCCTTAGGACAGGGGGTGTCTTATAGTGGAGGATGGAGTGGCGGGCGTGCCAAGGCAGGCCGGCCGGCCTAGAGGGGGGGCCGGCCGGCCGCCCATTGTGGCGGTTTGCCACCGCCTTTGTCCTGGACGTCCCAGATTGCTTCCTGATGGTGGTTGGATGGTTGGTTGCTTCGTGGGGGCGGCAGAGTTTGCGTGGCCTTCAAGTTTAGGCCCAACAGCCCATGTTCTGGTAAGTCGGTTGTTTCCTGTTGGACTGGGCCTTCATTTGGACGTGGGGGATCAGTGTAGGCCTTGCTGGGAGAAGCTTGGCTGCAGGTGGAGCCTGAGTAGGCCGGCCGGTGTACTTTTCCTCTATTTTTTTATGATTTTCATCGTATTTCCTTCCTGCATCAAATATCTCACCAAAACTCATGGAAAGCCATTATTTATAAAAGAATGTTTATTTTATCCTTGATTGATGGCTTTTATTGATGGTGTTGAAGGTGTAAAATCGGTCAAATTGCACCGTCAACATCCCCGCCAGGAATAGATCTTTGCTCGTCCCGAGCAAAGGAATTGAACCAAAGGTAAAGACATCATCAAGGTGACAAGACAAAGTTATTTCAACAATTTCTTCAGGCTCACTCTGTGGAAGTGGCTAAAACTCACTGTCTTGAGAAGTTGAAAGATTGAATGGCGAAAACAAAGATCCTGTGCAACTCAAAAATCCCTCGGGTTTCAAAATTCTTCCTTTGCCCAAAAGTCACATAAATTCTCAAAATCATGAATCACTCATTTTGGTGTAAAGCCTGTCCTCTCAAAAAGTGGTCTTCCCTACTTCTAGAATTTTTGGCTTTTATCTGGGGCTAGGTAAGGAAGGCATAGCCTTAGCATAGATGTTGTAAGATTAAGAGATGAGTCTAAAAGGTGCTTTGCACATCCTCATAATTTAGTCATCTAAATGTGTATGGTGCATGTGGAAACAACATGATGTGCCTTCTTGAATTCTGCTCTTTGTCGCCTTTTTCACAAGTGAGGAGCCTTTGATGCCTTTTTCTTTTTGAAGCGGGGAATTCTCTCTCTCTTTCTTCTTCTCTCTTTTTTTTTTCGAATAGAGAGTAATTCCCATGATACATGAGGCATTCTTTGGGCTCCTTCACTTTTCTTGATGTATGAAAGGCGATGATCAAAAGAGCGGAAATTCTTTTGGTGGACAATTCTGCTATAATGATGATGCATTGCAGAATAACTGAAAGAGTGTTTGCACAAACCAACTTTTGTGTGACTAAAATTCTGAGGAGTGCTTTGCAACCTTAGAGAATTAAATCTTAATCGAACTCACTATGACAAGACTAGCTTTTTGAGGAGTTTATTTTATATCTTGGCTCTAATGGGATTTATGAGAGAATTTGTGACACAAGGGTTGAAGACAGAATTATGATTCCCGAAGAAATGGTAAGAAGCAACAAGAGTCAAGTTTGTAGCACATATCAAATCTCACAACAAAATAGACAGGAGTATTCCCTAGTATTTAATTTTGTGAGCAAGAATCAATTGTGAAATAAAATGTCATGAAACCGACGATGAAAAATGTGTAGTATTTGGTTAAATTCATGGAAGTATTTTTATTTTTGGGTAACGGGCAGGTGAAACAGAGCGAGGAGGTCAAGAAATAGGTGTCAGAAAAGAATGGACCTGATCGGGGTCTGGGCCAGGCCGGCCGGCCTAGAAGTGGGGCCGGCCGGTGGGGTCCGTCCCCTGTTCCGCCTCTGTTTCGTCGTGACAGTGCACCATTACCTATACATCATTTTTATCCTGCACACTCGGGGAAATCGTGAGCGCAAAAAGGTTGGCTTATGTGGTTACCCACATAAACCAACACCCAATTAATTTAACACTCAAGCCATTAACCACTAGATGATTTTATTTATTCATAGGAGCATTGGGCGCTTTTACATCAGAAATAGAATAATTGGAAAGCAAACCTAATCGAATTCAAAGCAAATTTGAATGAGGGGAAATAAAAACTAGCGCCACTCAAACTAATCCTAAATGCTCCTATGGCGAGGGTGCATCATAGTAGTCCATGAATCCCGTGAGCTTGTAGTGCCTCTTCGTCTTGGCCACTAATCCCTTCCTCACAAGGTCGATCTTGTCCTTGCATTCCTTCACCTCCAAGCACTGTTCGGCCTGATAGTTCTCGACCTGAACAAGATGCTTCTCCATGCGAAGAAGTATCTCAACCAGCTCCTCATTGGCGTCGTCGCTGGACTCCGTAGGTGGGTCAGCGACAGGTGGTGGAGCACGGCGACGCCTTCCTTGAGAAGGGGAGGAATCAAAAGACTCCGTGGCTTGGATCTGCCCCCTTTTCACCTTTTCATACACCACCTTGGCGCCTCCCTCCTTGCCCCGGCTTCCAAATGCCCTGTAGGTGGGGGCGTTCTCATGGGCGTCCTTGCCGTTGTGGCTTAGAGACCTATCAGATTCGTCATCCTTGGACAAGGATTGGCTGCCCTCCACCATGTGGTACTCTTCAGCGACGCGAAAGACCTTCATGGGAGGACTCATCGGCTCCTCCTTTGGGGTCGGAATCGGGAGTGACTTTCCCTTCATTGGCGACAGCTCGCCGATGAAAGGATGCGCCACACCGCTGCGATACTGCTTTTTCCAGACGCCACCAGCAGGTGCCAGCGATCTCCCGGCGAAGGGGCTCCCGCTGCCGCGAGACGGGCTTCTGCCGCGCCTGGGGCTGGCCGGCCGGCTTGGAGGTGGGGCCGGTCGGCCTGGGATTGTCCCAGCGGCGAAGAGCTCCGCCTCCAGCGCGGCGTCCCAGGGGCTGATGAAGTCCAGGTGCCTCGCGACGCTGGATTCCGCGTCGTTTGACGGCACAAACTCATCGACATAGGCTAGCTTCTGGTCGCGGGCGATGGTGTTGGTGGATCTTGGATGGGGACCATTGGGCATGATGGGAGATATGTTGGTGTGGCTCTATTTTGGTGTTCTCTCACCCATGATCGAGGTTTGAAGGAAGAGGATGGAGTGAAAAACGATTTTCTGCTGTGTTTATAAAGAAGAAAATTCACTCCGTGCGGGATGAGATCCGATTGGCAGGGTAGGGTTTGGTATTCCGTTTAATTGAATCAGGAGCGCCGCCAAAAATTTTTTTGAAGCAACACAGGGCCGGCCGGCCTAGTAGGGGGGCCGGCCGGCCTGCTCTTTTCCCAAAAACCAAAAATTTTATTTTCTAATTAAAATAGAAGGAAAATAAAGGAAAAAGATACATGGCTCGGTTAAGGTCGGGGCTAGACCGTAGATGAAGGTTCAAGAATGAACTCGAGGACATCCACTTCCTCGAGCTGAGGCATGGAAGGTTCCAGAAAGATTTTTAAGCGCTGGCCGTTAACTTTAAAGTACTCCCCGACATCGCTCTGGAGAGTGATGGCCCCGTGTTTAGATGTTTCTACTACCATGTACGGGCCATCCCATTTACTTTTAAGTTTACCATGACCAAATAATTTAACGCGGGAGTTAAACATAAGTACCTTGTCGTGCCATCTTTTCACTCTTTCCTTGTAGAGTTTTGAACTATGGTACGCTTTCTCCCTCCATTCTTCGAGTTCGGCAATCTGTATTTGTCTTTTGATTTGGGCTTGATCGAGGTCCATGTTCCACTTCTTGATAGCCCAATATGCCTTGAACTCTAATTCAATGGGCAGGTGGCACGTTTTTCCATAGACCAGTTGGTATGGAGTCATGCCGATTGGTGTCTTGTATGCTGTCCTGTAAGCCCATAGAGCTTCGTGCAGCTTTGACTTCCAATTCTTACCCATCTGATTGACGGTCTTTAGGAGTATGTTCTTGATTTGCTTGTTCGACGTCTCCGCTTGACCGCTGGTTTGTGGGTGATAAGGGGTTGCTACTCTATGTTCGATGCCAAAAAAGAGTAGCATTCACCTGAATGATTTATCGATGAAGTACGAACCCCCATCACTTATCAACACTCTTGGGGTGCTGAATCTTGGGAAGATGACCTCTTGGAGCATTTTCTTTGAATGGATGGAATCGGAGTTTCGACAAGGGATTGCTTCAACCCACTTGGAAACGTAATCAACTGCCACGAGGATGTATTCATATCCTTCAGAGCTTGGGAAGGGTCCCATGAAGTCTATTCCCCAGATATCGAAGATGTCGATTTGAAGATTATTTGTCAAGGGCATAGCGTCACGAGCGTTGATCCCTCCAACCTTCTGGCAGCGAGAACATCTCCTCACGTAATCCTTCGTGTCATCGTACATGCTTGTCCAGTAGAAACCACTTTGCCAAACTTTTGCAATTGTACGAAATGCTCCGTAGTGTCCCCCGAAAGCTAACGAATGGCATCTGTCAATGATTTTCATGGCCTCTTGGGCAGGGACACATCTTCTCAAGAGACCATCAGAACAAACTCGATATAAATATGGTTCGTCCCAAAGGTGAAATTTGCTGTCTCTGATGATCTTTCTCTTGTCCTCCCCTGGTGGTATATATCCAGCTACTATGTAGTTGACAATGTTTGCATACCAGGGGTCGGTGGTAGTTACTTTTAGTAACATATCATCTCTTAGATAATCATTGATGGGCCATTCATCAGGATTTTCTGCTTGTAATCGTGAGAGATGATCTGCCACGGTGTTTTCTACTCCTTTTGTGTCTCTGATCTCTTGGTCAAATTCTTGAAGGAGTAGAATCCAACGGATAAGACATGGCTTTGCATCCTTCTTTGTCAGGAGGTACTTGAGGGCAGCATGATCTGTGTAGATTATTATTCTGGCTCCTACCAAGTACGATCTGAACTTGTCAATGGCGTATACCACAGCTAGAAGTTCCTTCTCGGTGGTGGCGTAGTTCAGTTGTGGCCCTGTGAGAGTCTTGCTAGCGTAGGCTATAGCATGATGCTTCTTATCCTTGGTTTGTCCCAGCACTGCCCCTACGGCATAGTCGCTTGCGTCGCACATGATTTCAAACGGGAGTGACCAGTCTGGTGGCTGGATAATGGGGGCTGTTATCAAGGCTTGTTTAAGTTCAATGAATGCCTCCATGCACTTATTGTCGAAGACAAAGGTGCATCCTTAGCCAATAGACTGGTGAGAGGGCGCGCTTTCTTGGAGAAGTCTTTAATGAATCTCCGGTAGAATCCTGCATGCCCGAGAAAACTTCGGATTCCCTTGATATTCCTCGGGGGTGGAAGTGACTCAATTACTTCAATCTTAGCTTTGTCGACTTCTATCCCCTTGGCGGAAACCTTGTGTCCCAGGACAATCCCTTCTGTCACCATGAAGTGGCATTTCTCCCAATTTAAGACCAAATCTGCCTCTTTGCACTTTTGGAGTACTTTCTCAAGGTTCTGGAGACATCTGTCAAATGTTTCTCCATACACTGAGAAATCATCCATGAAGACTTCCACGATCTTCTCGACTAGATCGGAGAAGATTGCCATCATGCATCTTTGGAAAGAGGCGGGTGCGTTGCATAGACCAAATGACATTTGCCGATAGACGAAAGTTCCATACGGACAGGTGAAGGTGGTCTTATCTTGGTCATCAGGATGGATAGGTATTTGGTGATATCCTGAATAACCGTCGAGGAAGCAAAAGAATGAATGCTTCGCCAGCCTTTCGAGCATCTCGTCGATGAATGGCAGCGGGTAGTGATCTTTCCTGGTAGCCTTGTTGAGCTTCCTGTAATCGATGTACGTGCGCCATCCTGTGACTGTGCGCTGAGGGATTAGCTCGTTCTTGTCATTCTTCACCACCGTCATCCCTCCCTTCTTGGGTACGACCTGCACTGGGCTGACCCACTGACTGTCTTGAACGGGGTAAATGATCCCTGCTTTAAGTAGCTTCAAAATTTCTTTCTTCACTACTTCTCTCATAGCATTGTTCAAGCGTCGTTGGTGCCCTTGGACAGGCTTATGGTCGGGTTCCATGGGGATCCGATGGGTACAGAATTGCGGGCTGATTCCCTTCAGGTCTGCTAGTGAGTAACCAATCACTGATCGGTATTTCTCTAGCACGGCTACTAGCTTCTTTTCTTCCTTCGCTGATATCTTGTCGCTGATAATGACAGGAGTCTTTCGGTCTTGGAATAAAAAGCTGTACTTGAGACCTGGTGTTAGCGGCTTGAGCTCTACAGGTTTCGGAGCGGATTCTTTTTGTTCCTCAAGTTGAACATAAGGAGAGTGGTCTTCTTCTTCAGTGAAGAACTCTTTCTCCTCGTCTCTGCCAAGTTGTGATGCTTCTAGGAATTCAATGGCTGCGGCCTCTTCAATGGCCGTGAATTCATCCATCCCTTCAGTCGTTCCCTCTGCCTTAGTGTTGAGTGTATGTCTGAAGTCGACAGAGAAGCATTCTCGTCCAACAGGAATATCCACCTCTTCTCGAGTATTTCTCATTATGGTAAAGTTCGAGATGGGTATCCCTTTTAGGATAAAGTTCTGCTTGGGGATGTCGAAGATGTGGAAGTTCAGAAACATGGGTTGACCATTCACTTCCATCTTAAGCTCCCCTAGAACTCCTTCTGTCTGGTAGAGTGTGTTCTGGTACAACAGCCTTTTCTGTGATGGGATCAGGCTGGTTAGTGGGAACTCCATTAATTGTGCTGCCTCCTTTGACATGATGTTAATCTTGGCTGTCAAATCATAGACGGCTACCTTATTGGTCCAAGTCCCACAGTTTATTTGAATGCTTCTGGGTTTTGAGTGTAGCTTTACAATATTTCCCATGCATTCTGCTTCTTGGAGCCATTCATCACTGAAGATAGCGGAAAGTTGACGCAGCCTTTCATCGTATTCCATTCTATCTTCCCAATCTATCCTATCAAGCTCAACTTTGTCCAAACAATAATTCTTCTCAACTGGATAGCTTCGTGTATCACCAAACTTTGAAAAGTCAATGTCCTCCTCATATGGAACAATGGGGAGAATAGACTCAACTTGGTTTTGCCCTTCAGCGAGAAGTCTGTCTTCTTGGAACAGCTTTGGATTTGTCGGGCAATCAAAGAAGAACTCTTGCTCTGGTTCTGGTCTTCGTTCTTGAACAGGTTCTGGAGCAGATTCTGATTCTTGAACAGCCTCTGGAGCTTTTACGACTGGTGGAGGTTCAATGCAGGGTGTTTCCACACATGCTCCTTCCTCTTTCTCTGGTAAACTGACTGAAGGTGCCTGTGAAACAGCTTGAATGTCTTCTTTTGGAGGTTCAGCTACACATGCTTCATAGGCATTGTTGGTATTTCTTACGTCACAGATAAATCCACAAGCGCACGGAATACCGTTGTAGCACTTCACCCGGGAGTATTCCAAGGTATCGTATTTGTTTTCCCCAAGGAACGGATTTATTCTACCGCAAGGCAAGTTTTACCCAAGGACAACCAAGACAACTAGCAGCTTAGGATTGAGAGAGTGATTATTATCTAGATATTTCTAAGGTTAGACGAATTCAGGTTCTACTCGTCTACTTCGAGCACCGGCTTAGGCTTTGGTCTACCAAGCCACTCCGGCTAATGGCTCTACTATGTACCCGAACGTGGAGGGTTCCTTTGGATGGACAGGGTTGTCACTTCCTGCCACCTATCTCTACAAACCGTGGAGCACACAGCGGTCAAAGGCAACCTCCAGCCTAGACACCACGTCTATGCTATCGATCACTACTCTAGCCCCGGCCTGATACTGATTCAGAGAACTAGAGCACTCCTTGCGGAGCGACGATCCCGTTGAACGAGTTTAACAAGAATTATGCCTAGACGAATGATAAAGCTCAATAGATAGATAATCACCACGTATAATCACTAGAAGTGTTTACACGCCAAGGTAAAAGAATAGGAACTAAACCTCCAATGAAAAGGGGAGGAGAACTCCTATCTCTTCCTTGCCCTCTCTCCTATTCTACTAATATACAAGAGGCTCTCGGCCTGTGGATTGGAAATGAGGAGAGTCTTGTGTCTTGTGGTGTGTTGTTGTGTTGAGAGAGGGGGGGGGGGGTACCCCTTTATTTATAGCCTTGGAAGGTCGGCAACTTTGAGGCGGTTCCCGAGGTCGGTGACAATTAATGCAGTGGGAACCGACATCCAGAGGTCGGTTGTGAACCGCCATAAAAAGATGGGCCAGGGGGGCCTCCCTGTCAGGTCGGCCGACCTGGCCAGGGGGGGTCGGCCGACCTGGCCTGGGCCCCACTGGGTCTCATCTTCCTCTGGCTTCCTCCCTTGGCTGTGTACAGGCCCAATCCACTTGCATTATTTGATCTTGACACTTGATTCTGTGGTTTTGGGCTTTTGGACTAAGTTCTTTAGTCCGGGAAAATCTGTTGATTGCAAAAGTTCATGCTTGGAGCCTGTTTTCCCTTGTTTTTATACGAATTGCACCTGCACTCATAATTTCACCAAGACTAGTGGAATTTGTTAGAAATAAGCCCTATGTCTACCCTTGGTGATGGTGTTAGGTCCAAAAGGTGCATAAAGTTGACGGTAAAAATGGGTCGTAAGGACCGTCAACAAGATCCCCCACACTTAGCTCTTTGCTCGTCCTCGAGTAAAGCTGTGAGTGGAAACTGAGAGGAACTCTTCCCGAAACAGATCAGGAGCTAAATCAGTAGGATTTGGGAATGTGAACGTTGGAGCAAAACATGAAAGAAAAATGGGACCGTTGGGGATCCAACAGAGGTCGCCCGACCTGAAGAAGAGGGGTCGGCCGACCTGCTGTGGGCCCCTCTGGCTCCCTTCTTTTTCTGGTTGATTTCTTGCTATATTTATTTTAAGGAAAGTGCTACTACGGGTGATAAAATAAATCAGAGGATATCATGATAAAGATTTTAACTCAATTAAGTGCATGACATCAAATTCTTTATTTGTATCGGGCTCAAGATAAATTTTTAGACGCTGGCCATTTACCTTGAATATCTTACCTTCGTCGTCTTGGAGTGTGATTGCTCCGTGCGGCGAAGTGTCAATAACTGTATATGGCCTGTCCCATTTGCTTCGCAATTTTCCGTGCCCGAAGAGCTTCACCCGTGAGTTGAATAGCAAGACTTTGTCTCCAACTTTGAATTCTTTTCTTCTTATCCTTTGATCGTGCCACCGTTTAGTCCTCTCTTTGTGTATAGCTGAGTTGTGATATGCTTTGTCTCTCCATTCTTCCAACTCAGCTATCTCCATTTTTCTCTTTCGTCCAGCATCCCTTAGGTCCATTTTCCATGTTCGGATGGCCCAATATGCTCAGTGCTCCAACTCGATGGGTAAATGACATGTTTTTCCATATACGAGTTGGTATGGTGACATGCCTATGGGCGTCTTGTATGCTGTTCGGTATGCCCATAGTGCATCGGGTAGCTTGCTTTTCCATGAATTCCCCATCTCTAGTACGGTCTTTTGCAGGATCCGTTTGATTTGTTTGTTTGATGTCTCGGCCTGCCCACTTGTTTGGGGATGGTACGGAGTGGCAATATTGTGTCGTGCTCCAAGCTCTCTAAGGAAGCTACGGAAGGTCTTATCGATGAAATGAGACCCTCCGTCGCTTATCACTAGCCTCGGTGTTCCAAATCTGGGGAAGATAATCTCGTGGAACATCCGGCGAGCATGCTTGGAGTCAGCGGCTCTGCAAGGCATTGCTTCTACCCATTTGGATACGTAGTCAACTGCCACCAAGATGTATTCATAGCCTTGGGATTTGGGGAATGGCCCCATGAAGTCGATGCCCCATACGTCGAAGATTTCGACTTGTAGATTGAAGTTGAGGGGCATAGCATCCCTTGCTGTGATGCCTCCAAATCTTTGGCATTGTGGGCATCGTCTGACGAATTCTTTTGTGTCTTCGTACATTGTTGGCCAAAAGAATTCGCTTTGCCATATCTTAGCCTGAGTACGAAACACTCCATAGTGTCCCCCGTATGGAGCTGCATGGCATTTTGTGATGATTTGTGTGCTCTCGGATGTTGGCACACATCGTCTGAGCAGTCCATCGGCGCAGACACGGTACAGGTAGGGATCATTCCATAAGTGACGGCGACTCTCGTAGATGAGTCGTTTCTTGTTTTCTCCGGGCGGTACGTACCCCGTCACGATGAAGTTCACGATGTTGGCGTACCATGGGTGCGCGTCCCTCACTTGGAGCAGCATGTCGTCGCGCAAGAAGTCATTGATGGGTAGTTCCTACGGGTTAGTGAATTGCATGCGCGACAAATGATCCGCTACAGAATTTTCTACTCCTTTCTTATCACGAATTTCTAAATCAAACTCTTGGAGCAGAAGAATCCATCTTATCAAACGAGGTTTAGCATCTTTCTTAGAGAGCAAAAATTTTAAAGCGGCATGATCAGTGTAAACAATAACTTTTGCTCCGGCTAAGTAAGATCTAAACTTGTCAAAGGCAAACACAACAGCAAGGAGCTCTTTTTCAGTGGTAGTGTAATTTAATTGAGCTCCTGTCAGCGTTTTGCTTGCATAAGAAATTGTATGATGCTTTTTATCTCTAGTTTGACCAAGAACAGTCCCCACAGCATAGTCACTAGCATCACACATAATTTCAAAAGGCAGCGTCCAATCAGGGGGTTGGATAATTGGAGCTGAGATGAGTGCATTTTTTAGAGTAGTAAAGGCAATCATGCAATCATCAGAAAACTGAAAGGGCGCATCTTTTGCGAGCAGATTTGTAAGGGGTCTAGTAATTTGAGAAAAATCTTTAATGAAACGACGATAGAACCCCGCATGTCCAAGAAAACTGCGAACACCCTTAATATTAACAGGAGGTGGAAGTTTTTCTATTACTTCTAATTTAGCTTTGTCCACCTCTATCCCTCTTTCAGAGATTAAGTGCCCAAGGACTATGCCTTCTCTAACCATGAAGTGGCACTTTTCCCAATTGAGCACTAAATCCTTTTCTTGGCAATGTTGCAGGACTTTGTCTAAATTTTCTAAACAATGATCGAAGGTTTTTCCATAAACAGAGAAATCATCCATGAAAACTTCCATAATTTCCTCGATCATGTCAGAAAAGATAGACATCATGCATCGTTGAAAAGAAGCAGGAGCATTACATAGCCCGAAAGACATTCGTCGATAAGCATAAGTTCCGTAAGGGCATGTAAAAGTGGTCTTACTTTGATCGTCGGGATGGATGGGGATTTGATGATATCCCGAATACCCATCAAGGAAACAAAAGAAAGAATGATTTGCCAGCCGTTCCAACATCTCATCGATGAATGGCAGCGGAAAATGATCTTTCTTTGTGGCCTTGTTAAGTTTTCGGTAATCAATGCACATCCTCCATCCCGTGACGGTTCGTTGAGGGATTAACTCATCCTTGTCGTTATGGACGACCGTCATTCCTCCCTTCTTGGGCACAAGCTGCACTGGACTCACCCACTCGCTGTGTGGAACAGGATAGATAATACCAGCATGCAAGAGTTTTAAGACCTCTTTCTTAACAACCTCTCTCATCGCATTATTTAGCCTCCTTTGAGGTTCCCTAGAAGGTGTACTTTCAGGATCTATGGGAATGCGATGGGTGCAAAGAGCAGGGCTGATTCCTTTGAGGTCTCCTAGCGAGTAGCCAAGAACGGAGCGATGCTTTTCTAACACGGCTAAGAGTTTAGTGCTTTCTTCCTCCGAAAGCTTGTCACTTAAGATGACAGGAGTTTCGGGGTTTCCGTGAAGAAAAGCGTAGCGCAAGCCTGGTGGAAGTGGTTTAAGTTCTATTGGAGGTGGTGGCGGTGCAAGGGTTTCAGGTAGCTCTAAAATTTCCTCCGAATCATCTTCTTCTAGAACAAAATCAAGAGCATCTTCATCCAAAGATGATTCGGGGGTTTTATGAAGAAATATCGCCATAACCTCCTCTATGCATTCATCTTCCTTAGGTAGTTCCTCGGCGAAGGAATTTTGTGCTTGAGTGATAGGAATAGAGAAAGGTTCATCGCCGAGGGTGAAGTCGATGGTTCCAAAAGGTGACATCCCCAAGAAAAGTTTTTCTATGGGATATCCTACAAAGACATCGAAATCCGAGATTCCGAAGACATGGAAGTCCAAGGATACCTCCGCTTCATCGTGCTTGATGCGAACGCCTCTAACGATCCCCAAACCCTCAAAGATATGCCCCGGAGAGGTTCTAAGGAGTTTGCTAGTGGGTTCCCATGCTTCGCTGCCGAACATGGTTAAAGCAAAGGATTCGGACATGATGTTGGCTCCTACCAGAGGGCTGTAGAGAACGTCAACTTTGGATTCCCGAATTAAGCTTTGAATGGTTGAGGTGGGGAGGACAAGTTGAATTATATCGGAAGAAAGCTCATTTTCCTTCAACCATTCATCGCTCATGATCGCCGTCAACTCCCGAATAGTTTTTAAGAGAAAATCTTTTTCCAAAGGTTCGGGGGTTGATGCACAGATCTGAGGTTTCTTTTGACAAGAGTAGTTCAAGGTGTTTCTCTAACAGTCCGATCCACAGGATCTTTGTCCCACGGTGCTGTTTAAGCAGACACGAGATAATACAACACTTTCATCTTAATTAACAAGGTTATTATCTTTATTACAACAAGGTTCAGAGTTCAGCGGAAGATAGAGTTCAGCGGAAGCGGAAATTAAAAGACAAGTTCGAAAACGAAAGATACACGAGAGCTACACTACTCTCATCGATATAGCATGAGTGACCATCCGATGCCCAACCGAATAATCACACTAGCAACAAACACATTACTGCAGCGGCTGGTCGGACTCCCAGTGGGCGGTCCAACCCTCAGGGACTTGCACATCCCAAGGCATAACACCAGCAGGAAGGACAATGTCATTACCTGAAAACAACAAAGGCACAAAGCCTGAGTACTAATTACTCAGCAAGACTTAACTGTCAAATTAACTCTAGAGACATGCATAGGCTGAAAAAGGATGGCTTATTTTCAAAGGACTCGCACTTAAGCATTACTAATCTTTGCTATCACATTTTAGCCAAATTTTATCTTCATTAACAATGGCATAGGTGAGAATAACAGTAAAGCATGAAGGAAACAATAAAGCAGGAACTGAACATATATATCAATTATGAATCAATAGCATATGAGTAATAACTGTAGCAATCCATCATAACAGCCATCATAATAATCATCAAGTGCCATTTGCTACGTGAGGGCGCAATTCACGAGCGGTACTCATTTCTGCGAGGGACAGCGATTGCAATCGATTTACACCAGCTGGGAAAACCCGAGGTACACGACGTATATGCACAAAACTCATATACGGCAACCTTTCACAAGATAGTAAACAATCAGCACGGGTCTAGTCTCAGGGATTGGGCAGCCGTCCCACCAACGGTACCTCGTACCTCCCATGGCCTGAACCTGCCCAATACACCTGTACAGGGTACCATACCACCTTGCCACCACACAAGCTACTAAGTTTTCTAGTTCCCATTGTCACTAGTATGTACTCGGTACTGTTCAATGCTCGATCAAGAGGGCCAACAACGAATCGGTCCTTAATCGACTAGGCAGGGCTACAGTGACCAACACCTCCTTGTGTTGCCACATCCTATACATGCATATGTCATCCTGCCCGGTCTCAACGAACAAAACATTCTCAACCATTCTCTTGAGGGGACCATATTTTAATTATCATAATCAGACCATACATTGAAGCTAAACCATAGTCCTAAGCATAGCAGTTTTTATCTAGTAACTAGTATAGACACTTAGCAACATAGGTCATTTGGGAGCATGCAGTTGGGTTCCATTCAACTCCTACAACTTAAGTGCACAATCATCCTAGACATACTAGCATTATGTTCTCTAGAAATGAAAACTTTGCAAAGGGTTTGGAATGAACCGGGGCTTGCCTTGGTTTTCACAAACTAAGTTAGCAACTTCTGGTTCAGGTTCAGCAGCAGATAATTCCCTCTGGAAATCCCCTTCGAGCTCCTGATCGTCGTTTCCTATTAATGCAATAATGTATCAATATAGAGAATTCAAAGACAATATGATTCGACATGCAAATGCAAGTTAAGTGACTTGATTACAGATTCAAAGTGAGGTAAGAGGTTCTGATTTGGTGACATGAACTGAGTTTAATTTCTTTCTTTCATTGACTCCCATGAAGCATTGTTGTATTATTAAGGAAATCATTCACATTCACTTCAAACAAGCTTGCACAAGTATGAAAATTATTCCTATGGTCAAGAACAGCCTACAGGTGACCTGAGAGCATGCCAAAACAGTACTAATAACAATGTATTACGATTTTCTTACTAACAGAATTAAATCAAACATTAAAATAAGGCTGAGGCAAAAAGCAATTCATACGAAATTCTATTAAGCATATCTGACCAAATCAAAAAAATCATGGTAGTAGAACATCAATTAAGTGTCATGCCTGCAGAAGATCATGGCTTAACAAGCAGTAGATTAATTACTAAAAAGATGACAAGTTTATCAAAGAGAAAATCATAACTACAGTTTCTTACAGAATTGAGGAGCATGGTTTGTTCTACTGAATAGGGAATAGCAAGAGTAGTACAACAAGCCTAAGTTCACAGTTTTCTCAACAGTAACTAATTTACTATGAATTAATTGGTTTCCAGCTGGCAAGACTTATACAGAGTAAAACATGCAGAAACAAGGGTTATGGTATACACTACTGGACAGAGCATAAGCAGTGGGTTCTAACAAGACTTAGTTTGCAGTTTTCCCATGAGCATATGAATTATTATGAACTAAATGGTGTTTAACTTACAAAAATGATAAAGGTGCAAACATACAGAAACATGGATCATCGTGCTAATCAATAGATAGATCTACTCAAGAGGAACACAACAAAATTTAGTTTGCAATTTTTGGACAACTAGAACTCCAGATATTAATTTTTGAAGTTTATTCAGTCTGGAAGCAATATTTACAAAACTGCCACTGCGCGATTTGAACCAGACGCACTTTGCACGGCTGGGCGCGCACGGCGGCCAAACTTGGCGCGGCTTGCCGGCGACGAGGAAGGGATGGGGGCGTGCAGATGAAGCTCCCTGAGGTTCAGTGGGTCATGGTCTACACGCTCGGCAAGGTGGCGCAAGGAGGAACTCACCGAGACGAGCTGGAGACGAGGAGGCGGATCTGCAGTGATGGCGAGTCGGCGGCGAACGGTGGCGAGGCGACGGCGGGCTCTACGCTGCACGAGACAACACCAAACTTGGTGAAGACGTGCGCGTGGGGCAGAACAAGGACCCAACAAGAGGAATTGGCGAATGGTTCACCGTCGACGAGGAATTGCAGGGAAGAGTCGTCGTTGGGCGGCGTAGGTCGTCGAGGAAGAAAACTCGATTCCGTGCGAGGTGGTCGACGGCGACGTCGAGGTGCTTGGGGAACTGGAAGAGAATGTCACAGAGAAGCTTCGGCGGGGTCGAGCTTGTGCTGTGGTGGACGGACGCGGCGGCGCTACGAGCTTCAAGTAATGGCGTCCATGGCGGCTGCGCGGGTGAGTTTGAGAGGAATGGAGGCGGAGCGAACGAGGGAAATGGCGGAGTGTGCGAGGGTCAGGCAAGAGAGAGAGGAGCTGGGGCTTGGTTTTGTTGCTCGGTGCAGAGTGAACGAACTGGAGCGGAGCTGGTGTGCGTGGCGACCATGCAGCGCTCTGTGGAAACCGAGGAACGAAGAGAGAAGGAAGAGGTGAGGCTGACTGTTGGTTCCCTCGATTTCTCATTTTCAGGAAAATAACTCTCTCTCTTGTAAATTCAATTTGAGAGGGTTACAGAGCTCCAAAAATCATCAGATTTTGCATGGCTTCACCTTGACACCTGTAAAGAACAGATGTGCTGGCCAACCTTCTAGAAACCTCAAAATTCAAATTCGAAATTTATTGAAAGGTGTTTAAATTTTAAACTTGGTTAATTTATTTGAAGCACTTCCCAAACTCAAATACTTCTGAAATTTTTGCTAGATTTTTATTTAGTCATTATATTTCATATACAATTTTGGTTACACATTATTCTGCTCTCGTTTTTGAACTTCCTTTTAAAATTTGACTTAAATTCGAATTTTTGACTTTAATTGAGATCAAAACTTGGAGTTTCCACTTTGCTAAGACAACATCAGTGGGAAGTAAGTGTTAACAAGGACAGAGACACCTGGGGTGTCACAGTTTCCAAAATTTTCGAAAATCTCTTCCTCGAACTCAAATGGGAACTCAAGAGGTTCATCTTCCTCTATCATGGTTCTTAAGTTAGATGAGAACTCGGGTGTCGGCTCTACCAATGTAGGCACCAATTGTTGTGTTTCTTGCGCAACGAGTTCCTCATCTATTGACTCCGGCTCAACTAGTAAATCAGCGGAAAAAGGCGTGTTTCCCACAATTCGATCCAAAAGTTCGTGTGCTTCCGCTATGGTCTTATGAGAAAAAGATCCACCAGCGGCCGTGTCAAGAAAAAGTGCGGTATCGCTGCTCAATCCCGAATAAAAATGTTGCAATAAAACCGGTTCGGGGAGCAACAATTCTGGTCCGGAATCTGTTAATGAACAGAACCTGATCCAAGATGCACTTCAGGTTTCCTCTTCTTCTTGACGAAAGTTAATTATTTCCGCTCGTAGAGAAGTAATACGAGATATGGGGAAGAATGCTAGACAAAATTTGTCTCGCAATTCTTTCCAATCACCGTTTACTCTCTTAGCGGTGTAAATGTACCATTGCCTCGCCCTCTCATTGAGAGAGAAGGGAAACAATTTCCATTTCAATGTTTCTTGTGTCATGCCATGGATCGATCGGCATGAACACAAATGCTCAAACTCTCGCAAGTGTTAATAAGGATTTTCATGTTTAGAACCCGAAAAGGATAAACCTCTTATCATCAAAATGTAATCGGGGGAAAACTCGTAGCCAGATGAAGAAATAGGTTGTGATGATGATGGTGGCTCTAAGAGCTCGCCCCGTGGAGTAGAGAATGATTGGATGGTGGGTTGTGACTCCATGAAATATTTTTTTTTGAATTTAAGGGAAATAAAAACAGAACGATAAGTAAGATAGATTACGAGGGCAAACTTAATTTGCAATAGAGATATCAACCGTTCCCCGACAACGGCGCCAGAAATGCTTGTTGGTATTTCTTACGTCACAGATAAATCCGCAAGCGCACGGAATACCGTTGTAGCACTTCACCCGGGAGTATTCCAAGGTATCGTATTTGTTTTCCCCAAGGAACGGAGTTATTCTACCGCAAGGCAAGTTTTACCCAAGGACAACCAAGACAACTAGCAGCTTAGGATTGAGAGGGTGATTATTATCTAGATATTTCTAAGGTTAGACGAATTCAGGTTCTACTCGTCTACTTCGAGCACCGGCTTAGGCTTTGGTCTGCCAAGCCACTCCGGCTAATGGCTCTACTATGTACCCGAACGTGGAGGGTTCCTTTGAATGGACAGGGCTGTCACTTCCTGCCACCTACCTCTACAAACCGTGGAGCACACAGCGGTCAAAGGCGACCTCCAGCCTAGACACCACGTCTATGCTATCGATCACTACTCTAGCCCCGGCCTGATACTGATTCAGAGAACTAGAGCACTCCTTGCGGAGCGACGATCCCGTTGAACGAGTTTAACAAGAATTATGCCTAGACGAATGATAAAGCTCAATAGATAGATAATCACCACGTATAATCACTAGAAGTGTTTACACGCCAAGGTAAAAGAATAGGAACTGAACCTCCAATGAAAAGGGGAGGAGAACTCCTATCTCTTCCTTGCCCTCTCTCCTATTCTACTAATATACAAGAGGCTCTCGGCCTGTGGATTGGAAATGAGGAGAGTCTTGTGTCTTGTGGTGTGTTGTTGTGTTGAGAGAGGGGGGGGGGGGGTACCCCTTTATTTATAGCCTTGGAAGGTCGGCAACTTTGAGGCGGTTCCCGAGGTCGGTGACAATTAATGCAGTGGGAACCGACATCCAGAGGTCGGTTGTGAACCGCCATAAAAAGATGGGCCAGGGGGGCCTCCCTGTCAGGTCGGCCGACCTGGCCAGGGGGGGTCGGCCGACCTGGCCTGGGCCCCGCTGGGTCTCATCTTCCTCTGGCTTCCTCCCTTGGCTGTGTACAGGCCCAATCCACTTGCATTATTTGATCTTAACACTTGATTCTGTGGTTTTGGGCTTTTGGACTAAGTTCTTTAGTCCGGGAAAATCTGTTGATTGCAAAAGTTCATGCTTGGAGCCTGTTTTCCCTTGTTTTTATACGAATTGCACCTGCACTCATAATTTCACCAAGACTAGTGGAATTTGTTAGAAATAAGCCCTATGTCTACCCTTGGTGATGGTGTTAGGTCCAAAAGGTGCATAAAGTTGACGGTAAAAATGGGTCGTAAGGACCGTCAACAGGCATTCAGATTACTAAGGATCTTCTTCAGGACCTCAAACCCTTCTGTGCTTGTCTTGTATAGGAAAGAACCTCCCGAGGCTGCATCTAAGAAGTTGCGGCGTTGGGGACTGAGTCCTGCAGCGAAGTGTTGAAGGAGGATGGGTGACGGGATTCCCAGATCTGGTCCATCCTGAGTGCAAGAGAGGAAACGGTGCCAGGCAGCTCCTAGTGGCTCATTACTGCCCTGCTCAAAGTTAATGATCTTCTTGCGAAGAGCAATTACCCGTGAGAGAGGGAAGTAGTAGAGGCAAAAGAGCTTCCTGAGAGTGTACCAATCTCCTTCTGCTTCACTCACATGCAGATAATACCAGTGAGCTGCTTCGCCAGTGATAGAGAATGGGAACATCATCCATCTGAAACTGTCTTGTGGGACTCCTGAAGTTACCACAGTGGCGCAGAGCTGCTCGAAGTGACGTATGTGTGCATATGGATTTGCATTGTCTTCCCCGCTGAACAGTGTCTTCATGACCAGTTCTATCAGCTCTGGACGAATCTCATAGCTTGGAGCGGTGATTTGTTTTGATGCTGGTGGAGGCTCCAATAATGCTCCTTTCGGAGCCATGATGTCAAAGATAGATGGTGTGTCCATAGTGTGATGATAATAAAAGAAAATACAAAAACAAAAATAACATAAAATAAAGCAACCCTCTAACGGGACTCTAGGTTCGAGTTTCTAGAATAGCTACCGTTCCCCGGCAACGGCGCCAGAAAGCTTGTTGGCAGTCCTATGGCCTAACACAAAACGGCGCCAGAAAACGAAAAACAACTTAAAAAACATCCATCACACGTTCTTAACCTTTACAGTTTTTGTCCATTCTGAAATAAAAAGGGCAAAAGACAAAAAGGCCCTCGGGGGCTCGACCGATCTAACTACTCTCCACCTTCTTCCTCCTCAGCCGACGCGGTGGGACACGGAAGGAACTCCTCTTTGTACATCTCTAAGAGGCGCTCTGCATGGGGATGAACCTCCTCCTCGAGTGCTGTTCGTGCCTCGGGGGAGGTTCCCTCAACAAAGCCTCGACTCATGCGGTCCACCCCGACCTCGACGTCATAATGAGAGCGGATGACAGCGAAGGTCAGGTGAATTCCAGTCCCCATTGCCTTATCTTCCAAAGCTCTCACGTGGACCGGCAGGTCAAGCACCTGTCGCGCAGATTTGACAGGGTCGTCGGTCACCTCCATCCCCAATTGAGTGCACGAGTGAACGAAAGCAAGCCTCAGGTTGTCAAGCCGGCCCACTGTTGCCTGTGACTCCATCAGTTCCTTTTCAAGACCTTGAACAGCAAAGGTCGCAAATGAGGAACGAGATCCGAACTCAAAAGAAAATAGAAGTGAGTAGAAGCCACTCACCATCATTCCGATCACGGAGCATGGTCAACTCGCGAGAGAGATTGTCGGAGGCGGTCTCGGCGACCCCCTTCAGTTCCTGCTCCACTCCGGCTTGACCCGCGAAAGCCCTAGCCAGCTTCTCGGCCTTCCTCGCCTTCTTTCGCAAATCCTACGCCAGCCACTCAGCATCTTCAACGCGCTTCTGTAATACGGCTATCTGCCTGAGAAGTTCAGCGCGGTCCGCCTCGGCAGCGGCAACTCGTTGGGTGGCGGCGGCAATCTCGGAGGACCGCCGACGCAGCTGCTCCTCCTGGGATCGCAGGCGTTCGGACTTCGACTTACTATCTGCTAGTACAGCCTACACTCAATCACAAGAAGAATGAACCGGTCAACAGTCGAAGAACGGGCACGCGAAAAAACGAGATGCCAGAAGGAGGGCTGGGTGGTCGTGCTCATACCTCGAAGGGAGACCTCACCGCTCCCAGGGTGCCAAGGGCCGCTTCCAGGGCATCACAAGCGAAATCCGACCCCTGACGCACGAGCTCGAGCCGGCTATCAAACCAGTCCCATGCCTCTTTCTCGACCGAGTTCTAGACAAGAAAGGAACTACCTCCTGTACCAATCCTGAAGTCGAGTCCCCAATCCGGTCGGGCCGATGATGACCTTGGCCGCTCGCCCCCTGTTGGACGTCCTATGGCCTAACAGAAATTAATCCGCAAGCGTACGGATACCGATGTAGCTTCCACTCAGGAGTATTCCTAAGGTATCGAATCCACAGGGAACGAATAGTGTAAAAGATACTCTAATCCTAGCAAATTATCCGAAAAAGGTGGCTCACAGGAGTACTTGTGAATGCAGCAATAAATAAAAGAGTCTTCTGGCCAGGCAATCTAATGCTAAGGAATTATGTAGCTGGATAACTCGGTAAGGTCCTTACTCTATCATTCATTTCAGGGCACACGCATTCCTTCATCAGACAACCCGAGAATTAGGCCCGACATACTGACGACTTACGTGCTATAATTAAGACCCTACCATCTCGATAACCCGGACGTGGCGGATTGCAAAGGCCTGAACACGCCTGTCACACGTGTAGCTACCGTCCTCCGTGGGGTTACGGGCAGATCAGGGATAACTCTAGGTCTAAACACCACGTTTACACCCATCATTACAACTAGCGAGATATCAGTAAGCTAGTCAATATAGTAAGTAAATAAATAAATAAATACTTACTATATACCTGAAACCTATAAATGAATAGAGCAGAATACCTTACTTCATTATTCGACCAATAATATCCTTACATGTTGCCCGGCCTGGAAGACGTGGTAGACTACTCCCAGGCAGGAAGCATACCCGAGGCGAAGTAGAAGCAGAGCCTCGACATTCTCCGAGAACTCCGACTCTCCTTCCCTCTCACTCACTCACTACACTATAGCAGCGCTTCGCTACTAAAAGAAACTAAATGAAGTATGTATCAAGGTGCGAGTTGTTCGGAGCAGGTGAGGGGTATTTATAGGGTCCTTAGGACAGGGGGTGTCTTATAGCGAAGGATGGAGTGGCGGACGCGCCAAGGCAGGCCGGCCGCCCATTGTGGCGGTTCGCCACCGCCTTTGTCCTGGACGTCCCAGATTGCTTCCTGATGGCGGTTAGATGGTCTATTGCTTCGTGGGGGCGGCAGAGTTCGCGTGGCCTTCAAGTTTAGGTCCAACAGCCCATGTTCTGGTAAGTCGGTTGTTTCCTATTGGACTGGGCCTCCATTTGGACGTGGGGGATCAGTGGAGGCCTTGCTGGGAGAAGCTTGGCTGCAGGTGGAGCCTGAGTAGGCCGGCTGGCCGGTGTACTTTTCCTCCATTTCTTTATGATTTTCGTCGTATTTCCTTCCTGCATCAAATATCTCACCAAAACTCGTGGAAAGCCATTATTTATAAAAGAATGTTTATTTTATCCTTGATTAATGGCTTTTATTGACGGTGTTGAAGCTGTAAAATCAGTCAAATTGCACCGTCAACATCCCACCGGAAGCGCCCGAGGCTCTCGCCTCCACTACCGGACACTGCGAGCCGTGACCCGGTCACAGTGCGCGTTTCGACAACCGTCTGGACGACAGCGCACTCGGCCGGACTCCTGGGATCTGTCGCGGGGCCAGCTCACTATCGCCAACCGGTACCTTCAACGCCGGCGCGGCCGACTCACTATCGCCAGACACCGCCGTCGGCTCCGCTGCGATGATGTCATTCGGGTCAACATCCTCCAGACCGTCGGCCGCCGATGACGGAGCACGGGGGTTGACCGTCCCCTCCCCCAAGCTGAACGAAGGGGACGGGGTCGCCTCATCCCCTCCTAGTTCGGGCGCGGGATCGTCGGTGGAATCATCCTCAAGCAGGAGCGCATCCCACATCTCTTCTGAAAGGCCACCGGGACCGAACGCACCATCAGTACCCTCCGGAGCAACAGATCCCCCCGACGGATAGCCACAGCTCCCCCCTCGTTCGAAACGAACGCGGACCGCCCCCCGTTGGTCAGGGTCCTCGGGCAAAGGTGGCTGGGAAGGCGCACGCACCAAACCTGCCTGTCAGAAAGAAAAAAGTGGGCATCAGCACCACATCCGAGTCCGGAAAACACCGAGAAATATGGCGGGACAACCCCCGTAGGATAAACTTACATAGCTGGGAACGCCCGTCAACTAAAGAGCTCGAGGATGACCGCGGAAGGGATACTCGAAGTCCACATGACAGAGGGATGATTGCCCGCATGCCTCCGCGAGGCGGGCTCCGACCTCCGAAAAGCTCAACGCCACGTTGGAGACCATGGCAGTTCCCTCCCTGCTTGCCTCCGGGGTCATTTCCCACAGTCGGAGGGAACTCCTCATCAGAGGCAGAACATGGGCAACATGAAAATGGCCGGTGACCCCGGTCCACAACACCCCGGAACCACGAAGCCCTCGGACGGCGTTGATCAGGGGTCGGATGTACGCCGTGTCAATGCTCCCAAGGTCCCTCTGCCACGAGGGCGCCGCCGCTTCGACATACCGACCGGTAAAAGGCGGAAGCAACCCTTCGGGGTCGTTTCGGAGATAAAACCAATTCGGGCGCCATCTGACATTGTTGGACGCCTGTCGGGTACCCAAAACCAGGTACCCGCGATTACCCACATAATCCCTCAATTATGCCCAAATGACTGAGGACTGGGCCGGAGGCCGTGGTTGTCCCCAAAGACACCAAGGTCAAAGCCCAGCCCACGGTGCGCGACACGGACCGCAGCCAAGTGGCCGCAGTTGAGCTGTAGCAGCCGTCGCCGCCCACGCCCGGAGGAGACGGCGTCGAGGACGGACGCGCCCTTCCCTGCAAGGCCCCCCACCTACAGCGAGCTAGTTTTACCACTTCTCTTTCTTTCTTTTTCTTCTTTCCTCCATCCTTGTACAGTGGACTTTCCCTTGACAGATAAAAGGGGAAGCTTGACTCACGGCTGGGGGACCGCATTCTCGCTTTCTCATTTCGCACACACTCACTTCGGACTTGCGAGGCACGCAAGGACGAACTACACGCACACTTAGAGACTTGGGATCTTCTCTTTCTCTCGCAAGAGCTTGTAACCCCTACTACGAGCAACACGAACCGAACCAACTCATTGGACGTAGGGCTTCGATCGCCCGAACCAGTATAATCACTTGTGTCATCCTCTTTCCCCTCAATCAACCGTAGCGCATAGTCTAAATTCACTCGTTGACTAGATTTCTCAACGCCGACAGTTGGCGCGCCAGGTAGGGGACCTCTGCGCGTTATGGTTGCGATTCTCACAGCCTTCGATGGCGGCTGCATCGTCGACGAACGGCGTTCGCGGGCCGCGCCGCAGGACGGCTCGCGACGTCACCAACTCAGGCGAGAGTGGGCTCTTGCCCGCTTCGCTCTTCCCTCCGCACCAGGTTATCTGCTTCGGAAGCCTAGAGTTCGAGGCCGACTACACCGGCCGCCTGCAGCTGATGCAGGACTACCCGCCCCTCTTTGGGAGGGGACCCCTGACCGTCCATCCCCGGCTAGCCCGAGACATGGACGGCATCGACTACGAGGTGCGCATGGAGGCGCACTTCGGTCCGGATCCGCGGCCCGACGAGTACCGCCACGTGCAGTACACGCTCGCTTCTGCGGCTCTCCAACTCCATGGCCATCCGCCGTACCCACCAGAGGAGTAGTTCTGGGGGTGCCTTCACACTCTACCCCCAGCATTGCGGCGCGTGATGGAGTGGCTCGATCGGCTGATCACCACTCACCTCACGCCCACGCCCCAAGCTGATGGGCGTCTTCGGGGTGCGCCACGGTCCGACACCAACCGTCCCCGCGACCCGCCATCTCTGCAGGTGGCGCGGACACGGTCACCGCCTTTTGCGCTTGGGATGGTGATTGCGAACGCTGTCATCCCCCGCGGACGGGGCCGCAGTGGTCTCCCATGCCGCATCGAGGCGTATCTTGGCTTGGAGCCACGTGTATCTGAGTGCCGGCGCGTTTTCTACGCGCTGGCAAACATCCTGGTGCAGCTTGAAGGATGGGGACATCTCCCGCCAGAATCCGACTTCTGGCCGCCGCGGACCAGTTAGAGCTTGAGCTCGCCCGCCGCCTCCCGTCGGCAGCATGGGCGGGTCCGCCCATGGCGGAAGCGATGCGACGCGGCCCGGTCATTTCACTCCCTCTTCCCGCTGTGACTGAGGGGTGGCCCGGGGCTCGCGCCCTTCGCTCCAACACCGGCACCGACTCCGACTCCGATTCCGACCTCCTCGACGAGTGCTTCGATTTCGGGGGCTGCGACTCGGCACGAGAGTGCTGCATGGTCGGCAGCGCCGAGGGCCACGTTGAGGACTTGGAGGACGGTGACGACGGGGAGAACGGTGATGAGAACGACGTCGACCCAGTGGGAGCCCAACCTCCGCCGGTCCTTGTCTACCCGGCTGGGATTCAGCACGTCCCACACCAAGCCCCGCTGGCCCCAGCAGGAGCCGTGGGGGCGAATCGTGATGTCATCATGGCCGAGGCAAATGCCACGGCCGCGCACGACCACGACGTCCGCCAGCTCCTCGCACGAGAGCGGGAGCTGCAGGACCACGAACGACTCCTGCGAATGGAGCGCGAAGTCATCAAGCGGGAGCTGACGCAACGCCGGAACCAGGCGCAAGCCAGGGCCCGGCAAGTTCAGCAACAGATCCTCGAGGACGCAGGAGGGGGTCTCCAGCGCTTCCCGTGGGCGAGCCAGAACATTGCCGCGGCGACAGCACTCCTGCGAAGGATGTAGCCGTCGACGACCCCGGAGGAGCAGCACGACCGGAAGGAACTCGAGAGCCTTCTCCGACTTGCGGCGGACCAGCAAGCTGAGAGCTCCCTGTCTCAACGACGGGGGCGTAGCTCCGGCGCGCCCGCCACGAGTGACCGTGACGGTGAGGCCTCGGTCCAGCAGATTCCACCTGCGGGAGGGCGGAACCTGCCACCCATCCGCCAGCGCATCGGCAACATCAAGGACGCACGCGTGGTGCTCGAGGCGCGATGACGCGCACAAGGCGACGACCGGCAACCCCGGCCGGTCAACCACGGTTACTCCACACGTCGCGGAGGCCGGTACGACCCCGAGTAGGACCGGAGCCCAGGCCCGCTGCCCGCAGGACCCCGGGCATTCGGTGAAGACATTTTGCGCGCACCGAGCAACATCACCAAATACTCCGGCGATTCGAATCCGGCCACGTGGCTGGAGGACTACCGGCTGGCCTGCCAAGCCGGTGGCCCGGACGACGACCTGTTCATCATCCGCAACTTGCCACTCTACCTCGCCAACTCCACCCGCGCATGGTTGCAGCACCTCCTGACAGGGTGTATCCAATGTTGGGCGGATCTCAGGGAGATCTTCGAACGAAACTTCCAAGGGACCTACGAGCGACCCAGGAACTCCTGGGACCTCCGCAGCTGCAAGCAGAAGCCCGACAAGTCGCTGTGAGGGTACATCCGGCACTTCTCCAGGACGCGCAACTCCCTCCCAACGTCGTCGACGCCGACGCCATCAGCGCGTTCCTGACCGGAACCAGGAACAAGTCGCTGGTCCACAAGTTGGGGCGCAAGTTCCCCTCGACCACCAAGGAACTACTGGACATCGCCACCAGTCACGCCTCCGGGGAGGATGCAGTCGGAGCTCTCTTCGAGCGCCCGGCTGGAAAGGCCAAGAGGACGGACGCGGCTGGTGCCGCGAGTCCGTCTGCCCAGTCGGGGAAGAAGAAGAAGAAGAAGGGAAACCTCCTACGGCAGGAGGCATCCCTCGTGGCAGCCGTTGAGCGCAAGCCCAAGCCGAAGGCCACCAACGAGGCGATGCCCGACCACTTCGAGAAGTTACTTGAGGGGCCATGCCCAAACCACCCATTCCCCGTCAAGCATTTGTACAAAGATTGCGGCCTCATGCGCAAGTTCCTCGCCGGAACACCCAAGAGGCATGACGCGAAGTCGTCTGACCCCAAGGGAGGAGAAGGCGACTGGGAACCCGATGGTCCATTCCCCGAGACCAACGCGGTCCTTATGATCTTCAGCGGACTGGATTCTTTCCTGCCCAAGCGATGGCAGAAGGTGGAGCGCTGGGAGGTGTACGCCGCAGAGCCGGCGGCCCCGGAATTCCTCAAGTGGTCGAACACCGCAGTCACCTTCGACCTCTCCGACCACCCCGACCGAGTCCATCGGCCGGGACGCTACCCACTTGTTGTCGACCCCATCGTCGCGTCGACGAGGCTCACCAAGGTGCTCATGGACGGGGGTAGCGGCCTCAACATCTTGTATGCCAAGACCCTCGACGCCATGGGAATCGACCGCAAGAGAGTCCGACCCATGTGGGCTCCATTCCACGGGATTGTCCCTGGAAAGCAAGTGGTTCCTCTCGGGCAGATCGACCTGCCTGTCACCTTTGGCACGCCCGGGAACTTCCGCACCGAGACCCTCACCTTCGAGGTGGCGGACTTCCCGGGCGCGTATCACGCCGTTCTGGGGCGCCCGTGCTACGCGAAGTTCATGGCCGTCCCGAACTACACCTACCTCAAGCTCAAGATGCCGGGGCCCAAAGGAGTCATCACTGTCAGCACCTCCACATAGAGGGCGTATGAGGTCGACCTCGAGAACTGCAACCTCGCCACCGTGCTTGCCCACAAGGAGGAGCTGCCGACCGTCAATCAGGTGGAGGGAGCTGACACGCCGGACACGAAGAAGACGACGGGCTCCTTCGACCCCGACCACGACACCAAGCCGATCCCGCTCAACCCTTCCGACCCCAACAGCAAGGTGGTGCTGATTGGGGCCAAGCTCTCCGACAAATAGGAAAGCGCGCTCACCGATTACCTCCGTGCCAACCAGGACATCTTTGCGTGGAAGCCTTCCGACATGCCGGGCATTCCAAGGGAGGTCGCCGAGCACTCACTCTGCATCAAGCCGGGCTCTCGGACCGTCAAGCAACATCTCCGCCGCTTCGACAAGGAAAAGCACAAGGCCATCGGTGAGGAAATAGCTAAACTCCTAGCAGCAGGTTTTATTAAGGAAGTGTATCACCCTGATTAGCTAGCTAATCCTGTACTTGTCCGTAAGAAGAACGGTAAATAGAGAATGTGTGTTGACTACACAAATCTCAATAAGGCGTGCCCAAAGGATCCTTTTCCTTTGTCGCGCATCGACCAAATTGTAGACTCGACAGCACGGTGCGAAACCCTCTGTTTTCTCGACGCTTACTCGGGTTACCACCAAATCCCGATGAAAGAGTTGGACCAACTCACGACGTCTTTCATAACTCCTTTCAGTGCATACTGCTACGCCACCATGCCCTTCGGACTCAAACACGCCGGGGCAAGGTACCAGCGATGCATGACGAAATGCTTCGGAGACCTCATCAGTGAGGTCGTAGAGGCGTATGTGGACGACATCGTAGTCAAGTCCAAACACACCGACTAGCTAGTTTCCGACCTCGCCAAAGTCTTCGACGGACTAAGGGCGAACGGGGTCAAGCTAAACCCGGAGAAGTGCGTCCTCGGCGTTCCCAAGGGCATGTTGCTCGGATTCTGCGTGTCCGAGTGAGGTATCGAGGCGAATCCCGACAAGATCGACGCCATCTTCAAGATGGGGCCAATCCAAAATGTCAAGGGAGTCCAGCGAGTCATGGGCTGCCTTGCAGCGCTAAGTCGATTCATCTCGCGACTCGGCGAGCGAGGTTTACCTCTATATCGTCTCCTGAAGAAGTCTTACCACTTTGAATGGACGACGAAGGCTCAAGTGGCGCTGGATGATCTCAAATCCATGCTCACCAGCCCACCAATCCTGACCGCCCCGACCCCGGGGGAGACGCTCTTGCTCTACATATCTGCTACGACGCAGGTGGTGAGCACGGCGCTGGTCGTGGAACGAAGTGAACCTGGGCACGCGCTCAAAGTTCAACGGCCTGCATACTTCATCAGCGAGGTCCTTTCCGACATCAAAACGCGCTAGATCCAGATCCAGAAGATGATTTACGTGGTCGTTATCACCAGGCGCAAGCTGCGCTATTACTTCGACGCCCACCACGTGGCCGTCGTGACCTCCTTTCCCCTAGGCGAAGTCCTTAGAAACAAGGAGTCGTCTAACAAGATTGCAAAATGGGCAATCGAGCTCATGGGGCAAGGCCTCGAGTTCGTCCCTCAGACAGCGATCAAGTCTCACGCACTCACGGAGTTCGTCGCCGAGTGGACCGAGGTCCAGCTTCCGGCCGCTCCAGTCGAGCGGGAGTGCTGGAAGATGTACTTCGATGGTTCCCTCACGAAAAAGGGAGCCGGGGGAGGATGGGTACTTGTCTCGCCACTCAAAGTGCGGATGAGGTACGCCGTCCGACTCAACTTCCCAGCCTCACACAACGTCGCCGAGTACGAGGCTCTGGTCAATGGTGTCAAAGCCGCGATCGAGCTCGGCGTCAAGAGGCTGGAGGTCTTCGGGGATTCGCAGCTCATCGTGGACCTGGTCCGTAACGAGTCAAACTGCATTAACCCGAAGATGGCCGCTTATTGCGTCGAGGTTCGACGTCTCGAGGAGAAGTTCGACGGCTTCGTGATTTCTCACTTGCCACGGTCGCAAAACGAGGCAGCGACATTCTGGCCAAGCTGGCCTCGAATCGGGAGCCGGTCCCGTCCGGGATCTTCGCCAGCGACCTCAACAAGCCCTCCATCAAGGAGTCACCCGACCGACGGGAGGAGGTCGGAGCAGAGTCGGCCGACCCGAGCCAGGGCCCGACCCCCGACCCGCCTCGCGTCGAGTCGGACGATCGCGCGGCATTCGTCATCACTTCAATCGACGAAGACGAGGGGGGCCGAGGACCAGTGCCCGACTCCTCGCCAAACGACTGGACGCGGCCATACCTTGATTGCTTGCTGAAGGAATAACTTCCTGCAGACTCGACCGAAGCCAAGCGAATTGCACGCCGAGCCAAGTCGTTCGTTGTCGTGGGAGGCGAGCTCTTAAAAAAGAGTCACTCCGGCGTCTTGCAGCGCTGCATACCGCTCGACCACGGGAGGCAGCTGCTGCTCGACATTCATGAAGGCGCTTGCGGTCACCACGCCGCCCCTCACAGCCTAGTCGGCAACGCCTTCCGTCATGGTTTCTACTGGCCAACGGCGGTCGGTGACGTGGAGAAAATAGTGCGCGCCTGCAAAGGGTGCCAGTATTACGCTCGACAGACTCACTTGCCGGCGCAGGCCCTGCAGACGATCCCCCTGACCTGGCCTTTTGCCGTCTGGGGGCTCGACCTCGTTGGCCCCTTGAAAAAAGCGCCCGGGGGCTACACCCACCTGCGAAGGGTGCCAGTATTACGCTCGACAGACTCACTTGCCGGCGCAGGCCCTGCAGACGATCCCCCTGACCTGGCCTTTTGCCGTCTGGGGGCTCGCCTCGTTGGCCCCTTGAAAAAAGCGCCCGGGGGCTACACCCACCTACTTGTGGCAATTGATAAGTTCTCAAAGTGGATCGAGGCTCGACCCCTCGCCACGATAAGATCGGCCCAAGCAGTGACCTTCTTCCGAGACATCGTCCATCGATTCAGGGTGCCCAACTCCATCATCACGGACAACGGATCGCAGTTCACCGGCCAAGAATTCTTGGAGTTCTGCGATGACCACAACATCAGGGTCGATTGGGCAGCCGTGGCGCACCCCCGAACGAACGGGCAGGTCGAACGTGCCAACGGCATGGTCCTGCAAGGACTTAAGCCCAGAATCTTCAACAAGTTGAAGGATTGTGCTGGCCAATGGGTGCAGGAGCTCCCCTCAGTGCTTTGGAGTCTGCGAATGACCCCAAGCCGCACAATCGGTCACACCCCTTTCTTCATGATCTATGGGGCCGAGGCGGTGTTGCCGACCGATCTCGAATATGGGGCTCCCCGAGTCCAAGCTTTCAGGGAGGAGAACAACAAGCGGTTCCTCGAAGACGCGCTTGACCAAATCGACGAGGATCGGGAAGTCGCGCTCCTGCACGCGACGAAGTACCGGCAAGCATTACGGCGATACCATGGACGGCGAGTCTGCGGGCGAGTTTTCAGTGTGGGCGACCTCGTCCTCTGACTCGTGCAGACCAACAAGGACCGCCACAAGTTGTCACCACCCTGGGAGGAACCCTTCATCATCTCGGAAGTACTCCGACTCGGCACCTACAAGCTGATGGACTCGGAAGGCCAGCAGATAAAGAACGCATGGAACATCGAACAGCTACGTCGTTTCTACCCTTAACGCTTTCCCTACTCTTTCCTTTTCCCTTACGTGAAACAAGAATGCGCTTTTTCTTTCTTCTCACGCTGAGAGCAGCCGCTAGGTCCGACCCCCCCACTCGGGGGCTCCACCCAGCGGGTGTGGTGGCAACACCACGCGAGTCCCAAGTACAGGACAGTGACACCCCAGTGAGAACAACACAATCTCGCTGGGGATCGAGTCCGACTCCCTGTACAAAGGATTCGCGCTCTGACCCCTCAATGCACATGCTGTCGCTTTGAGATGAAGAGCAGCGGATCGCGGCCTCGGGACCAACTGCTCGGTTCAAAGGCACCTAACGCCCCAGCGGCTAAGGACGGCCTAAACCAGCAGTGCAGCCTCCGAAACCAAATCCTAACACTCGGAGTCGAAAAAGTAAAAACTGTGGCGCGGATGAGGGATAAAATGAAAAACAACTTAAAAAACATCCATCACATGTTCTTAACGTTTACAGTTATTGTCTGTTCTGAAATAAAAAAGGACGAAAAGGCCCTCGGGGGCTCGGCCGACTCCCCTAATCTCCACTTTCTTCCTCCTCGGCCGACGAGGTAGGACGGGGAAGGAACTCCTCTTTGTACATCTCTAAGAGGCGCTGAGCATGGGGACGAACCTCATCCTCGAGCGCTCTCCGCATCTCGAGGGAGGTCCCCTCAACAAAGCCTTGGCTCATGCGGTCCACCCCGACCTCGACGTCATAGTGAGAACGGATGACGGTGAAGGTCAGGCGGATCCCGGTCCCCATGGCCTTCTCTTCCAAAGCTCTCACATGGACCGGCAGGTCAAGCACCCGTCGCGCAGATTCGACAAGGTCGCCGGTCACCTCCATCCCCAATTGACTGCACGAGGGGACAAAAGTAAGCCTCAGGTTGTCAATCCGGCCCACTGTCGCCTGCAACTCCATCAGTTCCCATTCAAGGCCTGGAACAACAAAGGCTGCAAATGAGGAACAAGACCCGAAATCAAAAGAAGACAGCCGCAAGTAGAAACCACCTACTCTCATTCCGACCACGGAGCATGGTCAATTCGCAAGAAAGATTGTGGGAGGCGGTCTCAGCAACCCCCTTCAGCTCCTGCTCTACTCCAGCCTTACCTATGAAGGTCCTAGCCAGCTTCTCGGCTTTTCTCGCTTTCTTCCGCGAATCCCGCGCCAGCCACTCGGCGTCCTCGACGCGCTTCTGCAAGACAGCTATCTGCCTGAGAAGCTCGACGTGGTCTGCCTCGGCGGCAGCAACTCGCTGGGCTGCGCCGGCAATCTCGGAGGACTGCCGACGCAGTTGTTCCTCCTGGGATCGCAGGCGCTCGGACCGCGACTGACTATCCGTCAGAACAGCCTGCACTCGAACATAAGAAGAATGAAGTGGTTAACAGTCGAAGAACAGGCAAGCGAAAAAACGAGACGCCAGAAGTAGCGCTGCGCGGTCGTGTTTATACCTCGAAGGGAGACCTCAACGCTCCCAAGGTGCCAAGGGACGCTTCTAGGGCATCACGAGCAAAATCCGACCCTTGACGCACAAGCTCGAGCCAGTGTTGACGGTCCTTACGACCCATTTTCACCGTCAACTTTGTGCACCTTTTTGAACCTAACACCATCACCAAGGGTAGACGTAGGGCTTATTTCTAACAAATTCCACTAGTATTGGTGAAATTATGAGTGCAGGTGCAATTCATATAAAAACAAGGGAAAACAAGCACCAAACGTGGACTTTTGCAATCGACAGATTTTCCCGGATTAAAGAACTTAGTCCAAAAGCCCAAAACCACAGAATCAGGCTTCAAGACCAACCAATGCACGTGGATTAGGCACATACACAGCCAGGGGAAGGAGCCAGAGAAGGCCCAGGACCAGTGGGGCCCACGCCAGGTCGGCCGACCCCCTCTGGCCAGGTCGGCCGACCTACCAGGGAGGCCCCCCTGGCCCTCCTTTCTATGGCGGTTCAAAACCGACCTCTGGAGGTCGGTTCCCCCTGCATTAAATGTCACCGACCTCGGGAACCGCCTCAAAGTTGCCGACTTTCCAAGGCTATAAATAAAGGGGCACCCCTCTCTCAACACACACCACAAGACACAAGACTCTCCTCATTTCCAATCCACAGGCCGAGAGCCTCTTGTATTTTAGTAGAATAGGAGAGAAGGCAAGGAAGAGATAGGAGTTCTCCTCCCCTTTTTAGTGGAGGTTTAGTTCTTTATCTTTTACCTTGGCGTGTAAACACTTTTAGTGATTATACGTGGTGATTATTTATCTAGTGAGCTTTATTACTTATCTAGGCGTAATTCTTGTTATACTTGTTTACGGGATCATCGCTCCGCAAGGAGTGCTCTAGTTCTCTGAATCGGTATCAGGCCGGGGCTAGAGTAGTGATCGATAGCATAGACGTGGTGTCTAGGCTGGAAGTCGCCTTTGTCCGCTGTGTGCTCCACGGTTTGTAGAGGTAGGTGGCAGGAAGTGACAGCCCTGTCCATCCAAAGGAACCCTCCACATTCGGGTACATAGTAGAGCTTTAAGCCGGAGTAGCTTGGCAGACCAGGCCTAAGCCGGCGCTCAAAGTAAACGAGTAGAGCCTGAGTTCGTCTATCCTTAGGGATATCTAGATAGTAGTCACCCTCTCAATCCTAATCTGCTAGTTGTCTTGGTTGTCCTTGGGTAAAACTAACCTTGCTGCAGAATAACTCCGTTCCTTGGGGAAAACAAATACGATACCTTGGAATACTCCCGGGTGAAGTGCTACAACGGTATTCCGTGCGCTTGCGGATTTGTCTGTGACGTAAGAAATACCAACAAGCATTTCTGGCGCCGTTGCCGGGGAACGGTTAATATCTCTGTTGCGGATCAGGTTTGCCCTCGTAATCTATTTTACTTACCGTTCTGTTTTTTTTTATTTTTTTATTTATTTTTTCCTTAAAAACTCACAAAAACATTCCATGGAGTCACAACCCACCATCCAATCATTCTCTACTCCACGGGGCGAGCTCTTAGAGCCACCATCATCATCACAACCTATTTCTTCATCTGGCTATGAGTTTTCCCCTGATTACATTTCGATGATAAGAGGTTTATCCTTTTCGGGTTTTAAACATGAAAATCCTTATGAACACTTGCGAGAGTTTGAGCATTTGTGTTCATGTCGATCGATCCATGGCATGACACAAGAAACATTGAAATGGAAGTTGTTTCCCTTCTCTCTCAATGAGAAGGCGAAGCAATGGTACATGTACACCGCTAAGAGAGTAAACGGTGATTGGAAAGAATTGCGAGACAAATTTTGTCTAGCGTTCTTCCCCGTATCTCGTATTACTTCTCTACGAGCGGAAATAATTAACTTTCGTCAAGAAGAAGAGGAAACCTTAAGTGCATCTTGGATCAGGTTCTGTTCATTAACAGATTCCGGACCAGAATTGTTGCTCCCCGAACCGATTTTATTGCAACATTTTTATTCGGGATTGAGCAGCGATACCGCACTTTATCTTGACACGGCCGCTGGTGGATCTTTTTCTCATAAGACCATAGCGGAAGCACACGAACTTTTGGAACGAATTGTGGAAAACACGCCTTTTTCCGCTGATTTACTAGTTGAGCCGGAGTCAAAAGATGAGGAACTCGTTGTGCAAGAAACACAACAATTGGTGCCTACATTGGTAGAGCCGACACCCGAGTTCTCATCTAACATAAGAACAATGATAGAGGAAGATGAACCTCTTGAGTTCCCTTTTGAGTTCGAGGAAGAAATTTTCAAAAATTTTGGAAACACCTTGAACTACTCTTGTCAAAAGAAACCACAGATCTCTGCATCAACCCCCGAACCTTTGGAAAAAGATTTTCTCTTGAAAGCCATTCGGGAGTTGACATCGATCATGAGCGATGAATGGTTGAAGGAAAATGAGCTTTCCTCTGATATAATTCAACTTGTCCTCCCCACCTCAACCATTCAAAGTTTAATTCGAGGATCTAAAGTAGACGTTCTCTACAGTCCTCTAGTGGGAGCCAACATTATGTCCGAATCCTTTGCTTTAACCATGTTCGGTAACGAAGCATGGGAACCCACTAGCAAACTCCTTAGAACCTCTCCGGGGCATATCTTTGAGGGTTTGGGAATCGTTAGAGGCGTTCGCATCAAGCACGATGAAGCGGAGGTATCCTTAGACTTCCATGTCTTCGGAATCTCGGATCTCGATGTCTTGGTAGGCTATCCCATAGAAAAACTTTTCTTGGGGACGTCACCTTTTGGAACCCTCGACTTCACCCTCAGCGATGAACCTTTCTCTATTCCTATCACTCAAGCACGAAATTCTTTCGCCGAGGAGCTACCTAAGGAAGAAGAATGCATAGAGAAGGTTATGGCGATGTTTCTTCATGAAACTCCCGAATC
Source organism: Eragrostis curvula (assembly GCA_007726485.1). Lineage (NCBI taxonomy): Eukaryota > Viridiplantae > Streptophyta > Magnoliopsida > Poales > Poaceae > Eragrostis > Eragrostis curvula. Next base: position 1,374,851 of record RWGY01000045.1, read on the forward strand.
ATCTTTGGATGAAGATGCTCTTGATTTTGTTCTAGAAGAAGATGATTCGGAGGAAACCTTGGAGTTACCCGAAACCTTTGCACCGCCACCACCTCCAATAGAACTCAAACCACTTCCATCAGGCTTACGCTACGCTTTTCTTCACGGAAACCCCGAAACCCCTGTCATCATAAGTGACAAACTTTCGGAGGAAGAAACCGCTAAACTCTTAGCCGTGCTAGAAAATCATCGCTCCGTTCTTGGCTACTCGCTAGGAGATCTCAAGGGAATCAGCCCTGCTCTTTGCACCCATCGCATTCCATAGATCCTGAAAGTACACCATCTAGGGAACCTCAAAGGAGGTTAAATAATGCGATGAGGGAGGTCGTTAAGAAAGAGGTCTTAAAACTCTTGCATGCTGGCATTATCTATCCTGTTCCACACAGCGAGTGGGTGAGTCCAGTGCAGGTTGTGCCCAAGAAAGGAGGAATGACGGTCGTCCATAACGACAAGGACGAGTTAATCCCTCAACGAACCGTCACGGGGTGGAGGATGTGCATTGATTACCGAAAACTTAACAAGGCCACAAAGAAAGATCATTTTCCGCTGCCCTTCATCGATGAGATGTTGGAACGGCTGGCAAATCATTCTTTCTTTTGTTTCCTTGATGGGTATTCGGGGTATCATCAAATCCCCATCCATCCCGACGATCAAAGTAAGACCACTTTTACATGCCCTTACGGAACTTATGCTTATCGACGAATGTCTTTCGGGCTTTGTAATGCTCCTGCTTCTTTTCAACGCTGCATGATGTCTATCTTTTCTGACATGATCGAAGAAATTATGGAAGTATTCATGGATGATTTCTCTGTTTATGGGAAAACCTTCGATCATTGTTTAGAAAATTTAGACAAAGTCTTGCAACGTTGCCAAGAAAAGGATTTAGTGCTCAACTGGGAAAAGTGCCACTTCATGGTTAGAGAAGGCATAGTCCTTGGGCACTTAATTTCTAAAAGAGGGATAGAGGTGGACAAAGCTAAATTAGAAGTAATAGAAAAGCTTCCGCCTCCTGTTAATATTAAGGGTGTTCGCAGTTTTCTTGGACATGCGGGGTTCTATCGTCGTTTCATTAAAGATTTCTCTCAAATTGCTAGACCCCTTACAAATCTGCTTGCAAAAGATGCACCCTTTGTATTCTCTGATGATTGCATGATTGCTTTTACTACTCTCAAAAATGCACTCATCTCAGCTCCAATTATCCAACCCCCTGATTGGACGCTACCTTTTGAAATTATGTGTGATGCTAGTGACTATGCTGTGGGGGCTGTTCTTGGTAAAACTAGAGATAAAAAGCATCATGCAATCTCTTATGCAAGCAAAACTCTGACAGGAGCTCAATTAAATTACACTACCACTGAAAAAGAGCTTCTTGCTGTTGTGTTTGCCTTCGACAAGTTTAGATCTTACTTGGCCGGAGCAAAAGTTATTGTTTATACTGATCATGCTGCTTTAAAATTCTTGCTCTCTAAGAAAGATGCGAAACCTCGTTTGATAAGATGGATTCTTCTGCTCCAAGAGTTTGATTTAGAAATTCGTGATAAGAAGGGAGTAGAAAATTCTGTAGCGGATCATTTGTCGCGCATGCAGTTCACTAACCCGCAGGAACTACCCATCAATGACTTCTTGCGCGACGACATGCTGCTCCAAGTAAGGGACGCACACCCATGGTACGCCAACATCGTGAACTTCATGGTGACGGGGTACGTACCACCTGGAGAAAACAAGAAACGACTCATCTACGAGAGTCGCCGTCACTTATGGAATGATCCCTATATGTACCGTGTCTGCGCCGATGGACTGCTCAGACGATGTGTGCCAACTCCCGAGAGCACACAAATCATCGCAAAATGCCATGCAGCTCCATACGGGGGACACTATGGAGTGTTTCGTACTCAGGCTAAAATATGGCAAAGCGGTTTCTTTTGGCCAACAATGTACGAAGACACAAAGGAATTCGTCAGACGATGCCCACAATGCCAAAGATTTGGAGGCATCACAGCAAGGGATGCTATGCCCCTCAACTTCAATCTACAAGTCGAAATCTTCGACGTATGGGGCATCGACTTCATGGGGCCATTCCCCAAATCCCAAGGCTGTGAGTACATCTTGGTGGCAGTTGACTACGTATCAAAGTGGGTAGAAGCAATGCCTTGCAGAGCCGCTGACTCCAAGCATGCTCGCCGGATGTTCCACGAGATTATCTTCCCAAGATTTGGAACACCGAGGCTAGTGATAAGCGACGGAGGGTCTCATTTCATTGATAAGACCTTTCGTAGCTTCCTTAAAGAGCTTGGAGCACGACACAATATTGCCACTCCATACCATCCCCAAACAAGTGGGCAGGCCGAGACATCAAACAAACAAATCAAACGAATCCTGCAAAAGACCGTACTAGAGATGGGGAGATCATGGAAAAGCAAGCTACCCGATGCACTATGGGCATACCGAACAGCATACAAGACGCCCATAGGCATGTCACCATACCAACTCGTATATGGAAAAACATGTCATTTACCCATCGAGTTGGAGCACCGAGCATATTGGGCCATCCGAACATGGAAAATGGACCTAAGGGGTGCCGGATGGAAGAGAAAGATGGAGATAGCTGAGTTAGAAGAATGGAGAGACAAAGCATATCATAACTCAGCTATATACAAAGAGAGGACTAAACAGTGGCACGATCAAAGGATAAGAAGAAAAGAGTTCAAAGTTGGAGACAAAGTCTTGTTATTCAACTCACGGGTGAAGCTCTTCGGGCACGGGAAATTAAGAAGCAAATGGGACGGGCCATACACTGTTATTGACACTTCGCCACACGGAGCAATCACACTTCAAGACGACGAAGGTAAGATATTCAAGGTAAATGGCCAGCGTCTGAAAATTTATTTTGAGCCCGATGCAAATAAGGAGTTTGATGTCATGCACTTAATTGATTTAAAATCTTTAGCATGATGTCCTCTGGTTTGTTTTATCGCCCGTAGTAGCACTTTCCTTATAATAAAAATAGCAAGAAATCAACCAGAAAAAGAAGGGAACCAGAGGGGCCCACAGCAGGTCGGCCGACCCCCCCTTCTTCAGGTCGGGCGACCTCTGTTGGATCCCCAACGGTCCCATTTTTCTTTCGCTTTTTGCTCCAACGTTCACATTCCCAAATCCTACTGATTTAGCTCCTGATCTGTTTCGGGAAAAATCAAATTAATTCTTTCCATAGTTTTTCTCTATAAATAGAGGTGATTTCCGTTCATTTTCCCTTGCGCATCTCGTCCACCACCTCTATTTCGCCCAAAACCCTTTTCCCATCACCATGGACAGCAGCATCCCAAGCCTTGACATCCCAGCCTCCACTAGTGAGCTTTGTCGCGAGCTTGGTCTCGAAAACATCCTTGATCCCGTCACCCCGATCCATGAGCAAGCCATGTTCGTCAAAGAAGCACCTCTCGCCCTCACACCACCTCCACCAGCAGCAAAAGACCCCTTCAAGACCCCTCCTACTAGTGCACCTCCACGCTACGGCAAAGGAAAAACCATTCCCAAGAAGCCAAGTCACGATGAGGCCGAAGGCTCTCTCCGTCCAGGGGAGAGGTATGTCGGCACCCTCGCTACAAAGAGCGGGAATGTACGCCGTGTCAATGCTCCCCAGGTGTCAAGACCCCTCCTACTAGTGCACCCAGAAGCACGCAGCCCTCGGACAGCATTGATCAGGGGTCGGATGTACGCCGTGTCAATGCTCCCCAGGTCCCTCTGCCACGAGGGCACGCCTTCTCGACATACCGACCAGTAAATGCTGGAAGCAACCCCTCGGGGTCGTTCCGGAGATAGAACCAGTTTGGGCGCCACTTGACATTGCCGGACGCCGGAGCCGACCGGATGTAGTCCTGCGCCCTGTTCTGCCAAAGACAAATGCTTGCGCACCCGAGGGTCACGTCCATCGGTGGTCTCCCCCTCTCAATGAGACGGCAATGTCGCACCCGGAAGAAATACTTCCAGAGGTCGAAATGGGGATCAATCCCAAATAAGCTTCGCACGTGGCGACGAAGCCGGCAACATGACCAATCGACTCGGGGTCGAGGTGCTGGAGCTCAATTTGGTAATAGTGGATGAGGCCGCGAAAAAGGGCTGCGCCGGCATCCCGAATCCACGACTATGGAAATTAGAGATGGATAGAACATACCCATCAGGCGGCTCTGGTACGCGATCCCCCTCCGGGATGATCCACTCCAGGGAAGCGCCATTGGGCTTCAGAAGCCCTCTGGCCACAAGGCCATTCATGGCCCCTGCCCCAATCGCTCGAGCCGGCCACGTCGCCCCCGCGGTCGCCATGGATTCGGGTCGACGAAGAAGGCGAGGCAGCGGCGAGAGCGCCGCATCAAGAACGAAGCAAAGGAAGAAATCCTCTGGCAATGAATTTGGTAGGGAAGGCGACGGCGGAATGTGGCGCAGAAGGAGCGTGGCGAATCGCGGCGGAGCGGAAAGCAATCTGTGAGAGATTCGCAGCGGATTACGGCGGATTAGAACGGAAGGCGCAACTGTAGCGCGAAGAACAGGGGGAAATGGTGAGTGCAGGAAGGCGCAAAGCCAGGTACGGCCGTTCTCATTTATAGCCCCTGAACCGCCGCGGCGTCCCCCGACCCATCGCGTCTCTTCGAATTCCCGCCTCGTGCGCCGCGTCTGTTGCTCTTTCTCTCTCTCTCTTCTACCTTCTCGCAGAAGCCAGGGCAACCCACGCACCGCCGAACCGGCGCCCCAAGATTCGCGCCCATCAAACGGCCACGGAGACGTCCCTCCGGCTCCATGGAGCGTAGCGGGCCTAACTGGTCAGGAAAGCCAGATACGGCCCACAAGTAACGTTGGCTACAGGCTGAAAACGCCCCAACGGCCCATTTCTAGCCCAAGAGTGCAAAGACTGGCCCTCCAAGAGGGTTCGACAGTTGCTCTGGGCAACACTAGAATGAGGGGCGACCAAAGAGGGGTCCCAGCGGCCAGTACCCAGATGCGCGGAACGTCACGGGCCTCTGTCGGTTGCGTCCGAGTCCTGATGGAGAGTCGGACCAAGGTTTTCCCTTCGAGGGGAGGCTGCGAAGCCCCCGAGACCGATCGAAAGGACTCGAGAACTAGTTGGACTGACCCCACGGATCACATGAAGTCGACCCCAGCTGGTCTCAATTGGATCCCCGCTAAGGGCAAGCCAGGGCTTCACTCGAACTCACCCGCTAGCAACTCGACCGGGCACCCACCGTCGAACCATCGAGGAACGGATGGGACGGCCCAGCACACCTATCACAACGCAGTGATACGTGGGGGAAGATGAACAAAAGACGAAACGGCCCTCTGCTAGACCCCGTAATGAACGGGGACTCGGGGGGCTCGCATTCGCAAGTCGGGCCAACAGCGTGGCCTCGGATAGTAAAGAAGGAACCTTTCTTATTTCACAAAACACGCAAAAACGCAAACGACTCCCGAAACACTTAATAGTGATCGAGGGGGAAGGATCCCCTTTACAAAATACAAACGAATTTGTCCTCGGGAGCACACGCCACGGAGACCACCACCAGCTCGCGGAAGTCAAAGAGCTGGTCCCTTCCGCGACACACAAACGGCCCGCCGTCCCAAGGATGGAGCCGACCCCGCGACAGTCGCCTCGGGTGCGATTCCCGATCCGGCCCTCGTTCTTCCACAATATGGAGGAACAAGGGCTCGGGTTGCGCAGGACTCAACCTCGAGGGTGACCGGAGCGGGCGTCGTCACTCCTAGCAGCCTCGGGTGCGACTCCAGGTCCGGCCTACCTCGCCCCTCAAGAGGATAGGACAACTGGCCGGGGAAGGTTTGCCTCGACGACGAGCAATCCCCTCGCCGCCCGTATCACCCGAAGCATCGCCCACGGCTCTGGGAGACATGCGGCATGGGGGCTTGACCCCGAGGAACAGCACCACAGGAGGGATAGCGCCGAAAAGGGCAGGCGCCCCATGGAGAGCCGAACGAGGACCCACCACGCCTCCATCCAAAATGGAGGTCGTGGGGCGAGCCATGGATGAGAGAACGTGCTCTCCAAAGCGACCCGCCCGAAGCATGCACCGCAAACTCACCACTCGGCCATCAGCACCAATTTATAGGAAAGCTGCGAGGATGGCTAGGAACAGAGAGAGCGTAAAAAGGCGCGAAAGCTTGGAACAAGGATCACGGGCTGCGAAAGCCTGTCAAGATTCCCGGACCTTTGCAGGCCTTCCTAAAAGAAGACAAAGGCACGAAGCCTCATGCAGCAAACAGAACCCTCGTGACAAATCCCTCGCTGAGACATTGACGCATTTGCTCGGACGAACGCATGCAAAAAACGCCCGATTCAAAGCCTGAATGCGAGTAAACCACTCCCATCCAGGCTCGGGGGCTACACCAGGCGGGTGCGCTCGCGCGCACCCACTGGATATCAACTCGACGGCCGGGCCGAACGCGGAAATTGTCGAAGGCTAGGGGGAGTCCCGCGCACAACGCCAAAGCGTTCCGCGCAGGACTCGGGGGCTACTGTCGGGTACCCAAAACCAGGTACCCGCGATTACCCACATAATCCCTGAATTATGCCCAAATGACTGAGGACTGGGCTGGAGGCCGTGGTTGTCCCCAAAGACACTGTTGGTATTTCTTACGTCACAGACAAATCCGCAAGCGCACGGAATACCGTTGTAGCACTTCACCCGTGAGTATTCAAGGGTATCGTTATTTATATTTTCCCAAAGGAACGGTGTGTGATTATCTTCTAGTCTAATTAGTCCAAGGACACGAAGAAGAGCGGTAGATTTGGGTAGAGAGGATTCCTATGGATGAGTTTCTTAGCAAAAGATAAATCCTGTCTCTAATTGCTTACTTCGAGCGCCGGCTTAGGCCTGGTCTGCCAAGCCACTCCGGCTTGAAGCTCTACTATGTACCCGAACGTGGAGGGTTCCTTTGGATGGACAGGGCTGTCACTTCCTGCCACCTACCTCTACAAACCGTGGAGCACACAGCGGACAAAGGCGACTTCCAGCCTAGACACCACGTCTATGCTATCGATCACTACTCTAGCCCCGGCCTGGTACCAATTTGGAAGACTAGAGCACTCCTTGCGGAGCGATGATCCCATAAACAAGTAAAGAAAGAACTTAATCTAAATACTAAGTACGCAATCCAATAGGAGATCAAGAATACTTACTTATGATGAAGATGAACGAACGATGAACGACGAACGAACGATGAACGAACGACGAACGATGAACGAACGATGAACGAACGACGAACAATGACTATTATAAAGAAGTATTCTCAAAGATACAAGATTGGGGCTAAGTCCTCAAAGGGAGGACTACCCTTCTCCTCTACCCTACTCTCTCCCTACTCTACTAGTATACAAGGGGCTCTAGGCCCTTGGGAGTGGAATGAGGCTCTCCTTCTTGTGTGTTGTGTGTGGGAGGGGGTACCCCTCTATTTATAGGCTTGAGTAGGTCGGTTTGGGGCCTCCACCGCCTCACCCACCGCCTTTGGGCATTAAATGCAGGCAGAACCGACATCAGGAAGGCGGTGGCGACCAGCTGGCCAAAGATGGGCCAGAGGGGCCACTGTAGCAGGTCGGCCGACCTCACTGTAGCAGGTCGGCCGACCCCCCCTTGGCCCATTTGGCCTTGGGCTTTGGCCGAGGGGTCCTCCTTGATGTCTTGTTCAATGATCATCGTGCATTGGCCCAAGTTGGTTGGGTTTTGTATGACTTTTGATCCATATCTTGTTGGGCTGCCTGTGCTGATTTTCTCGGAGTGATGTGTTGTGGCCTTCTTGATGTGAATTCCCTCCTTTTGATATGAAATGCAACTGCACTCAAAATCTCACCAAGACTTGTGAAATTTGTTAGTTTTAAGCCCTAACACTATGTTTGGTGTTTACTTTGATTCCATTTGTGCAGGTATTTGACGGTCAAAATCGTGCCGTAACGACCGTCAACAAGACCCCCACACTTGAGCCTTTGCTCGTCCTCGAGTGAAAGTGGAAGATTAAGATAAAGCATGACTTCCTATGGTATGATGCTAGCATACAAGTTATTCCAAGCCATAACTGCACCTGTGAACTTTGAAGCGGCTAACATGCTATCTTGGGCGGTTGAGGAATGGAACGGTCTTGATTCAAGTCATCAATACCCTTTTGCTGAGTAACTTGGATTATTTTTTTTGAAAGATTTTCAAAGTAAAAGCATAGCTTGTACTCCTCAAATGATAACTCTCAGGTCGCTCAATGTGTTTGATTCCTCACCAAGGCAATGTATTTACCTTTTTTCATCCTACTTCTACAAAAGGCGTTTTGTGGAGCTTGGTAGGGATGAAAAGGGGCATACTTGTATCACTTATATTGCAAAGTCAAAGGGTGGATCCAAAGAGAAAACCAGCCATACAATCTGATCAAGAATGTGCATGTGTGTGGATATGTGTGTGGGAATTGGAATGAGGTGGATACTCCTTGATGCGATGATGCCTCTCTCTTGATTGACTTTTATTTGAGAACATGGCTATCACTTCTTTTCTTTTCTCTTCTTCTTTTTTTTTTCAATCATGCTCAACATGTTTGAGCAGCTCTTTCTTCATTCAAGCTCACGCATATGAGCGTTCTTTTTCTTTTTTTTTCGATAGCCATGTCCCTTTTTGCAAGAATATTTAGAGAGAGACATCAACAACAAGAGATGGAGTATTTATTTGGTGGGTGGATGGATGGAAATGGTGTTGCTAACTTCCAGTGTAGAAGTTTAGCATGTTTTATGATAGTGGTGTATGTGCACGAAATCTTGATCAAGAAAGTATGACAAGCATCTCACAAGGGTCGCACAATTTGACAAAGCTCAAAGCAATAGCAAGCAGCATTTTGTAGGGGTTTTCAATGTGATCATTATTCGGCTCTGGTGGGAATATAAGATCATTGAGGAGTGCAAAGCTATGGATTTTCAATTTTGCGAAATAAATTCCCAAGCACTCTATACAGAAGAAGCATGATTCATCTTATCCAACCATATCTCATTCGCCAACAACTTAGATAAACATGGGGTCCTATGAGATTGGTGTTCACAAGCAACAGATGTATGATGCAAGGAATAAAGAGTACGCAGGCCAACCATATAGAAGCATGTTTGCTGAGGGATACAAAAGAGGTTTTGTTTAATCAATGAGTTAAATTTTAGTGATTGGCCCAAAAGATTATTTCAACTCATGAATTGAGGAGATAGAGTAGTAGGGTAGAATGCGCAAACCATCGCCTTGGGTGAAGTGGAGGCCAAGTGGACCATGGGATCTTTGATCGAACCAAAGGTTCGGCCAAACTTTGCTTTCTTGTCCCGATGGCTCCACCTTCTTTTGTATCGATCAGTGCGATATTGTGCATCATGTGGGTGGGGAGATCTCGAATGTGTGCATGATGAAGAACTCGAGAGATCTCCCCCCCACACTTGTTCTTGTACCTGGCTTATTTATTCGAAAACAAACAAAAGAATGTGGAAGAAAAAAGGACTCTACCGGGGTTAAAGACCGGGGAGCCTAAATTTATTGAATTCAGCACAATAACTCAAGGTGCATGATATGTTTGAAAGGGAAATAAAAACGCCTAGTTTATTCGTGTACTTTTCATTATTTAATTTCTTTATTTTATTTTAAATTCTTTTCAACTTTTTATTTTATCATGCAAGGAGAAGGCAAAGAGATACAAGTTGCGATACAAGTTACCTTAGTGGGGGAGGTTCCCTCCCCCCACACTTGTTCTTTGCTCATAGCCTTGGATTGGGGTGGAACCCCATGCGGTGATTTTTAGGTCATGAGATTGACTGGGCTTTGTTGCAGCGTGGTATGATGTTGGCGCATTTGTCCTTGGTGGGTTGCTGCCATCGAGTGTCACAACAAACCTCTAGCCTCATATGGTTGCAGGGGTTGGTCCCAACTAAGTGCATACTCAGTTGTTTCCTACCCCGCTACATATTCATTGGCTTGGGGTTGTGGTGGTGGCACCGCCATGGCTGCATTCCTTGACCTTTCCATTTGTAATCCCTGCCAAAAGCACTACTCCTGCAAGCAATCCTCATCCGACTTGGAGAGGGATGGTTAGCTCTCGGAGCATATACAAATAAAGTCCCGGTTAGGTGACGGGATTTCATTTGTATAGCCGAGGACGAGAAACACAAGTGAATCTGGACCATGTTTGAGTGTAACCATAAACAAGATAATCCTCATTGACAAAAGCTCGGGGCTTAGTGACGTATGAAACGTAAGCATTGTCTAAAGCCCTGATTCTTAAAGCGGTGTGAGCAATCAACGAGGTGCACTCAACATGTTCTAACCACTTGGAAAGTTCTAACCATTTCTCAATCATGCATTGCATAGGAGAGATTTTGATATTGTAAACCATGGCATAAGGATACAATGCTCATCCTCATAGATAGGTCTAAGATTGCCTTGAGGAACACAAGTCATAGCAAGCCATTCATGCATCAGGCACAAGGTAGGATGTGCTATTTTGCCAAAGAGCATGCTTGCGAAGATCAGGAGTTGTAGAAACAAGTCTTGCAAGCAATGCTTATGAGAGCCTAGTAGTAGACTAAGATTGTTCCATGAAAGCAGGTAATACTTATTCTGGAAGAACCAAAGTAAAACCATTGTCTACTACTAGCAGGGTGCATAAAACTGTATGGCAAGTAGGAGGGATCTTACCACACAAGCAAAATCATCCCACCCTATGGCTTCTAATCATGGGCAAAGTTGGCATTCATACCTTCCTTGTGCAGCAATTCCGGGTCATGTGCTCATGGGTGAGCATAGACACGGTTTCATGAGTGTTGTAGGCTTGCTTCTCCTTCTCGCACACCAAGATGGGATTGGTGTCGAAGAGGAGTCTCGATGTGTCATTTTCATTGTAGTCTACCTCTCCATGTGATCCTTTTGAAGCTCTTCATGCCAACTTTCTCAAGTTAGGCATAAGCTCAATGGAGGGGTATGGATATGTGCCACATCGAGAGTGACTTGGGTTTGAGCTTGTCGCCTTCTTCAACACATTGATGAGCCGCTTGTCGGCTCTTTTCATGGCTGCACACAAGAGCAAGAACACAAGAGCAAACTCGAGAATGGGTTACGTTCGTTTAAGCAATGTGGACCATTTGTCGGTTGCTCTCGCAAAGCTCTTTTTTTTCGCAACTAAAGAAAGCAAAATAAAATCAAAAAGAAGAAAAGGGAAAATCTTTTTCTTAAGTTTGAGATAAAACAAAATTGTCACTTTGAGAGTTTGAGAAGCTCTCAAATTATTACCCTTCTTTTTTTTTTTTGAAAAACAATCGTCTCAATTGTTTTTTTTTTAGAATGATTTCAAAGAAAAATAAAGAAGAGTTGGAAAAGATTCCAACATAGAAGAAGTTTATTTTTGGAAGACTCCAAATGCAAATGGAAAAACCAAAAGAAGGAAGAAAATCTTTTTCTTGAACTTGAGACAAAATATAATGAAAACTTGGAGAAATGCAAGAACAAGAATTTTGTTGTAAGGGTGCTTAAGTGAAAATGAAATGTCATTGAGAAGTTCGAGCACCCTTGCATCCAAATATAAACAAATGAAATTCAACTTGGTCAACAGTCCCACAATGGCTATATGCTGAAAAGTCAAGGGAAGCTGTGCCAAAATTCCTTCAAAATTTTGTTCAAAGCATTTTCCAACAAAAGGTTGTCTCAAATTCATTTTATCAAACTTGTTCTCACAAAGGAGTTTTTTTTTTTATTTGAATGTGCAAATGCAAAGTGGTTTGAAAAATCCCAAACATGAGTTGGAAGGATTCAAACATGCAAGAATGCAAATAAATAATCAAACATGCAAGAATGAGTTGGAGAAGTAAACATGTATGCAATTGGGAATTAAAAAAAATGCAATTTGTTGGTAAAATCAAAGATGCAAAAGAATGCAAGTGGAAATCCAAGGAAGCAAATAAAAGATAATTGTCGATTATCCTATCGATAAGGGCAGCGTCATTTTAAGTCAGACGAGCAAGACTCTCCCCCGTAACGTTGAGTTTGATCATGAATTATCTCGTCTCGGAGAATGATCTGCATGGTTAGTACCAACATACAACCACGATATTTGCAATATTTATGATAAACAAAAGCATCTACAACCATTTTAAAGAACAAGTAGCAAAACAAGGGAACAAAGTGGTTGTAGGTAGCAAAAGTGGTTTTGGCACTAACGGGTGTTGGCTCTAGAGACTCATGATGTGAGCATGTATCATGTGGTTGTTCAAGGAAAAAGCTATCATGCTCACTCAAAGATTCCTCTTTGGATTCTAGAGTCGATGCCTCATGAAATTCCATGGCCCAAGGTTTGTTTTCAAGAAGTTCTTGATTAACATCAAGAACGGTGCATGAAGGGCCAGAGGGAAAAGGTTCGAAAGGTGAAGAGGATTGTTTGGGTTCAGAGACATGAAGAGTTTCATTCGACTCATCCTCTTCATGGGTGGAAAACTTCGCATCCTCATACCAAGTATGCTCGAGCGGCGGGATTGGAGATATGAACTTGATTTGCTCGAGTGGTTCATGATCGAGATGAGGTTTCACCAAAGGATTTTGAGTGGTGGTGGTGAAAGTGGTTTTCCCAAGACGTTCCTTCATGTCCTCCTTGAGGAATGGTTCCTTGAGAGGATCAGGAGGAGTAGGAGGCATCTTTTCCCAAATGTAGTTCGAGGTGTTTCCAAAATTTTCAAAAATTCCTTTCTCGAACTCAAAAGGGAACTCAAGAGGTTCATCTTCCTCTATCATTGTTCTTGTGTCAGATGAGGACTCGGGTGTTGGGTCTACCATTGTAGGCACCAATTTTTTTGTTTTTGGCACAACGAGTTCCTCATCTTTTGACTCCGGCTCATCTGGTAAGTCAGCGGAAAAAGATGTGTTTTCCACAATTCGATCCAAAAGTTCATGCGCTTCCGCTATGGTCTTATGAGAAAAAGATCCACCAGCGGCCGTGTCAAGATAAAGTGCGGTATTGTTGCTCAATCCCGAATAAAAATGTTGCAATAAAACTGGTTCGGGGAGCAACAATTCTGGTCCGGAGTCTGTTAATGAACAGAACCGGATCCAAGATGCACTTAAGATCTCCTCTTCTTCTTGCCGAAAGTTAATTATTTCCGCTCGTAGAGAAGTGATACGAGATACGGGAAAGAACGCTAGACAAAATTTGTCTCGCAATTCCTTCCAATCACCGTTCACTCTCTTAGCGGTATAAGTGTACCATTGTTTCGCCTTCCCATTGAGGGAGAAGAGAAACAACTTCCACTTCAATGTTTCTTGTGTCATGCCATGGATCAATCGGCATGAACACAAATGCTCAAACTCTTGCAAGTGTTCATAAGGATTTTCATGTTTAAAACCCGAAAAGAATAGACCTCTTATCATTGAAATATAATCGGGGCAAAACTCATAGCCAGATGAAGAAATTGGGTGTGATGATGATGGTGGCTCTAAAAGATCACCCCGTGGAGCAGAGAATGATTGAATTGTAGGTTGTGGCTCCATGATATATGTTTTTGGTATTTTTCAAGTAAGTGGGAAATGATGATGATAGGATAGATGGTGAAATGTGATGATCGAAAAAGGAAAAGCAATAAAAGAAGAAATGATAAATAAAAGGATACAATACGAGGACCAACTAGGTTCGAAGACAAAAACGAAAACCGTTCCCCGGCAACGGCGCCAGAAATGCTTGTTGGTATTTCTTACGTCACAGACAAATCCGCAAGCGCACCGAATACCGTTGTAGCACTTCACCCGTGAGTATTCAAGGGTATCGTTATTTATATTTTCCCAAAGGAACGGTGTGTGATTATCTTCTAGTCTAATTAGTCCAAGGACACGAAGAAGAGCGGTAGATTTGGGTAGAGGGGATTCCTATGGATGAGTTTCTTAGCAAAAGATAAATCCTGTCTCTAATTGCTTACTTCGAGCGCCGGCTTAGGCCTGGTCTGCCAAGCCACTCCGGCTTGAAGCTCTACTATGTACCCGAACGTGGAGGGTTCCTTTGGATGGACAGGGCTGTCACTTCCTGCCACCTACCTCTACAAACCGTGGAGCACACAGCGGACAAAGGCGACTTCCAGCCTAGACACCACGTCTATGCTATCGATCACTACTCTAGCCCCGGCCTGGTACCAATTTGGAAGACTAGAGCACTCCTTGCGGAGCGATGATCCCGTAAACAAGTAAAGAAAGAACTTAATCTAAATACTAAGTACGCAATCCAATAGGAGATCAAGAATACTTACTTATGATGAAGATGAACGAACGATGAACGACGAACGAACGATGAACGAACGACGAACGATGAACGAACGATGAACGAACGACGAACAATGACTATTATAAAGAAGTATTCTCAAAGATACAAGATTGGGGCTAAGTCCTCAAAGGGAGGACTACCCTTCTCCTCTACCCTACTCTCTCCCTACTCTACTAGTATACAAGGGGCTCTAGGCCCTTGGGAGTGGAATGAGGCTCTCCTTCTTGTGTGTTGTGTGTGGGAGGGGGTACCCCTCTATTTATAGGCTTGAGTAGGTCGGTTTGGGGCCTCCACCGCCTCACCCACCGCCTTTGGGCATTAAATGCAGGCAGAATCGACATCAGGAAGGCGGTGGCGACCAGCTGGCCAAAGATGGGCCAGAGGGGCCACTGTAGCAGGTCGGCCGACCTCACTGTAGCAGGTCGGCCGACCCCCCCTTGGCCCATTTGGCCTTGGGCTTTGGCCGAGGGGTCCTCCTTGATGTCTTGTTCAATGATCATCGTGCATTGGCCCAAGTTGGTTGGGTTTTGTATGACTTTTGATCCATATCTTGTTGGGCTGCCTATGCTGATTTTCTCGGAGTGATGTGTTGTGGCCTTCTTGATATGAATTCCCTCCTTTTGATATGAAATGCAACTGCACTCAAAATCTCACCAAGACTTGTGGAATTTGTTAGTTTTAAGCCCTAACACTATGTTTGGTGTTTACTTTGATTCCATTTGTGCAGGTATTTGACGGTCAAAATCGTGCCGTAACGACCGTCAACAGACACCAAGGTCAAAGCCCAGCCCACGGTGCGCGACACGGACCGCAGCCAAGAGGCTGCACGGGCAAAGGAAGGCCCGACTCCTCGACCCGCCTCCCGACCCCTGGGGGTCGGAGGAAAACTCCGCCTCGGCTGACCCCGGGCGCCCGACCCCAGCTTTCCGACCCAAGGGGTCGGACTGTCGAAGTTGGAGGTTGGCCGGTAGAGCGTCTTAAATGGCCGCAAGTGGACGTCCTTCGGCACTGTCCGAAGACGTGAACCGCAAGCCCCGCACGTCTCGCAGGGATGGTTGACAGCGGTCAAACCGCCTCGCCGCACGGTAACAGTGCGGGCCGTAAAGAAACAGGGACGCACAGTGCTCAAACAGGACCCGGACATCCCCGCCGCAGTTGAGCTGTAGCAGCCGTCCCCGCCCATGCCCGGAAGAGACGGCGTCGAGGACGGACGCGCCCTTCCCTGCAAGGCCCCCCACCTACATCGAGCTAGTTTTACCACTTCTCTTTCTTTCTTTTTCTTCTTTCCTCCATCCTTGTATAGTCGACTTTCCCTTGACAGATAAAAGGGGAAGCTTGACTCGCGACTGGGGGACCGCATTCTTGCTTTCTCATTTCGCACACACTCGCTTCGGACTTGCGAGGCACGCAAGGACGAACTACACACACACTTAGAGACTTGGGATCTTCTCTCTCTCTCGCAAGAGCTTGTAACCCCTACTACGAGCAACACGAACCGAACCAACTCACTGGACGTAGGGCTTCGATCGCCCGAACCAGTATAATCACTTGTGTCATCCTCTTTCCCCTCAATCAACCATAGCACGTAGTCTAAATTCACTCGTCGGCCAGATTTCTCAACGCCGACAACGCCGGAGCCAACCGGATGTAATCCTGCGCCCTGTTTTGCCGAAGACGAATGCTCGCACACCCAAAGGGCACGTCCATTGGCGGCTTCCCCCTCTCAATGAGGCGGCAATGTCGCACCCGGAAGAAATACTTCCAGAGGTCAAAATGAGGATCAATCCCCAAATAAGCCTCGCACATGGCGACGAAGCCGGCGACATGGCCAATCGTCTCAGGATCAAGGTGCTGGAGCTCAATTTGGTAATAGTAGAGGAGGCCGCGGAAAAAAGGGTGCGCTGGCATCCCGAATCCGCGACTATGGAAATTAGAGATGGATAAAACATACCCGTCAGGCGGCTCCGGTACGCGATCCCCCTCCGGGATGATCCACTCCAGGAAAGCGCCGTTGGTCTTTAGAAACCCTCTGGCCACGAGGCCATTCATGGCTCCTGCCCCAACCGCCTGGGCCGGCCAGGGGGCCCTCGCGGTCGCCATTGCTTCGGGCCGTCAGAGAAAGGGAGACGGCGACGAGAGCGCCGCGTCAAGAATGAATCAGAGGAAGAAATCCCCTGGCGACGAATCCGGTGGGGAAGGTGACGGCGGGTTGCGGCGCAGAAGGAGCGTGGCGAATCACGGCGGAAGGGAAAACAATTTGGGGGAGAATCGTGGCGGATTGGGGCCGATTGGAACGGAAAGCACAACTGTAGCGCGAAGAATGGGGAGAATATGGTGAGTGCGGGAGGGCACAAAGCCAGGTACGGCCGCTCTCATTTATAGCCCCTGAACCACCGCGGCGTCCTATGACCCGTCGCGTCTCTTCGAATTCCCGCCTCGTCCATCGTGTCTGATGTCCTCTTTCTTCTCTACCTTCTCGCAGAAGCCAGGGCAACCCACGCATCGCCGAATCGGCGTCCCAAGATTCGCGTCCATTGAACGGCCATGGAGGCGTCCCTTCGGCTCCACGGAGCATAGCGGGCCTAACTGGTCAGGAAAGCCAGATACGGCCCATAGGTAAAGTTGGCTACGGGCTGAAAACGCCCCGACGGCCCATTTCCGGCCCAAGAGTGCGAAGATTGGCCCTCCAAGAGGGTTCGACAGTCGCTCTGGGCAACACGAGAGTAAGGGGCGACCAAAGTGGGGTCCCGGCGGCCAGTACCCAGACGCGCGGAGCATCACGGGCCTCTGTCGGCTGCGTCCGAGTCCTGATGAAGAGTTGGACCAAGGTTTTCCCATCGAGGGGAGGCTACGAAGCCCCCGAGACCGATCGAAAGGACTCGGGAACTAGTTGGAATGACCCCACGGATCATATGAAGTCAACCCCAGCTGGTCTCAATTGGATCCCCGCTAAGGGCAAGCCAGGGCTTCACTCGAACTCACCCGCTAGCAACTCGACCGGGCACTCGCCGCCGGACCATCGAGGAACGGACGGGACGGCTCAGCACCCTTATCACAACGCAGTGATACGCGGGGGAAGACGAACAAAAGATGAAACGACCCTCTACCACACTCCGTAATGAACGGGGGCTCGCATTCGCAAGTCGGGCCAACAGCGTGGCCTCGGATAGTAAAGATGGAACCTTTTTATTTCACAAAATACGCAAAAACGCAAATGACCCCCAAACACCTGGTAGTGAGCATGGAGGGAAGGATCGCCTTTACAAAATACAAACGAACTTGCCCTCGGGAGCACGCGCCACGGAGACCACCACCAACTCGCGGAAGTCGAAGAGCTGGTCCCTTCCGCGGCTCACAAACGGCCCGCCGTCCCAAGGACAGAGCCGACCCCGCGACAGTCACCTCGGGTGCGATTCCTGAGCCGACCCTCATTCTTCCACAATATGGAGGAACAAGGGCTCGAGTTGCGCAAGACTCGGCCTCGAGGTTGACCGGAGCGGGCGCCGTCACTCCTAGCAGCTTCGGGTGCGACTCCGAATCCGGCTTGCCTCGCCTCTCATGAGGATAGGACGACAAGCCGGTGGAGGTTTGCCTCGTTGGTGAGCAATTCCACCATCGCCCGCATCACCCGAGGCATCGCCCACGGCCCCGAGAGAAGCGTGGTTCGGGGGCTCGACCCCGAGGAACGGCATTGCAGGAGGGATAGTGTCGAACGAGGCAAGCGCCTCGCGAAGAACCAAACAAGGGCGAACCACGCCTCCATATGAAATGGAGGCCGTGGAGCGAGCCATGGATGAGAAAATGCGTTCTCCAAAGCGGCCCGCCCGACCACTCGGCCGTCAGCCATGGCAGGACACGGTGAGAGCGAGCGGGGAAAACCACTCCATTTAGCGTGAAAAGGCGCGAAAGCTTGGAACGAGGATCACGGGCTGCGAAAACCTGTCAAGATTCCCGGGCCCTTGCAGGCCGTCCTAAAAGAAGACAAAGGCGCGAAGCCTCACGCAGTAAACAGAACCCTCGTGACCAATCCCTCGTCGAGACATTGACGCACTTGCCCGGACGAGCGTGAGTAAAAACGACCGAATCAAAGCCTGAATGCGAGTAAACAACTACCATCCAGGCTCGGGGGCTACACCAGACTCGCGCGCACCCATCGGATAACTGCTCAAAAGCCAGGCCGAGGACGGAAATCATCGGAGGCAGGTCCTTAAACTTGGCCCTCACTCCAGTTCTGCCGCCCCCAGAAGCGAACCGACTTTGAACGACTCCAGGAAGCAATCAGGAGCGTCCAGAGCGAAGGCGGTGGCAAACCGCCTCGATGGACGGCCGGACGGCCCACCTTCTAGGCCGGCCGGCCTGCCTTGGCGGGCGCGCCACTCCTCCTCGCACTATAAGACTCCCCTGGTCCTGTAGAGGCTATAAATACCCCTGGGCTGCTGCAGAACAACTCGCACCTCATTGAAGAATCCAATTACTCTTTTATTTTCTAGTTAGTAGTTAGTTGGGAGTTAGAGTGTAAGTAAGAGCTCCGCTCGGGATTTCGGAGTCATCTTCGGAAGTTGGGTAAAGCTCTCTTGTATCTTTACTTCTTCTTTAGTAAGAAATTATTATTATGAATATCTCTCCCTATTTATTAAATTCGGAATTACCTTTGGTCAACATTATTGCTTTGAGTGATTACCATAGTGAAGTTCCTGTATTAGTTCCACGACTGTGTGTGATAGATATAAGTGAGTTGATTGGTGGATGCCTACACAATTCATTTAGATTTATTATACATGGTTGGTCTATCCTGTTAGCTAAGGGTAGGCTATCTAAGATGATTGCTTGTATGGTTCAAAGAATCATGTTAGACACGAGTTTGCATCCGGCCTAACGGAGGACGGTAGCCACACGTGTGACAGGCGTGTTCAGGCCTCTGCAATCCGCCACGTTCAAGGTCGGCATAGTAGGGTTTTCAATAGCACGTAGTCGCCTCAGTAGTCGGACCTAATTCTCGGGTTGGCTGCTAAGGAAATGCGTGTGCCCCGATATACAGGAATGGAACTGTTGTATGATCTTAAGTAGATATATGTAGACGATTAGGGTGCTGAACATAAATACTTAGGACGGATATATTTCAGAAATCTTGACACTACACTCGCTGCTCTCCCAATCTAATTGCTACTATCTTTTATTTGGATTGACTTCGTGAGTGCCACTTATCAAACTCTTATCGTTTGACGTGATCCATATGATTGAATTAGATAGTCCACTTATGAAATTCTTACCATGATTCCCTGTGGATAATTATAAATACGATAACCCTGGAATACTCCATGGTGAAGTGCTACAATGGTGAACCGTGCGCTTGCGGAATAGAAATATTTTATTATGCATACGTAACGCCAACAAGCATTTCTGGCGTCGTTGCCGGGGAAGCGTTAGATTAAGAATTTCCTGTTGTCATTGATTACTATCTATGTTCATCATATTTATCATGAACCCATCACATGTTTGACCGTTTAATCTTCTCCTTTTTGAAAATAAAAGAAAATTTAAAATCAAAAGGAAAAGATAAAAACGTCCGAAAGAGCCATGGCTACCGTTTCGCGAAAAGTTGCAAACCCAGATGCATCGACCACAGGAAAAGCAAAAACGAAGCTTATCAAGCCTCCTGTCGTGCCACAAGGGAGGAAACTTGTAGGCACCATGGTTGATCGTTGGGGAGACACCTTCTGCTACCATTTCATCGAGAAGCCACCGTACGCCCCACGCCAATTGATCAATGGATGTGTGACGATCAAAGGTGAAGAATGCAAGGTAACCCCTGAGAAGGAAGAAATTCCAAAGAAGACCCGTACTCCGAAAAAGAAAGAGCTAAAGAAAACCGCGCCAAAGAAAAAGGAACCAAAGACGGCTCTCGCAAAGAAAGTACGGAAGATCTTGTCCACCCGGAAGATTTCAAGATGCCAACGTTCTGCCGCTGGACAAAGTACGAGCGTCAAGACCGCGTAGAAATTAGGAAATTTTAAATCGGATCGAGACTCTAATAAACCTCTGACGGGAGGATAAAAACCGTCGTTATCCTAGGAATAGAAGTTTGATTTCTGTTTTAGTAGTTTTCGTGGGCCCATCCAAAAATCTAAAACCAAATAAAAATTTAAAAAAAAAGAATCAAATTTTTGGACAGTTGGGACCCTCCCGGGCCCAGCTGGCCCCCACCTGTCATCCCCTTCCTCTGTCCATGCAGCTGCAGGAGAAGAGGATAAGGAGGAGGACGCGCAGGGAAAAGGGCAGGCGCACCCCGCGCCCGGGCCCGCCGGCCGGACTGCTCCGCGTCCGGCAGCGCACCACCGACACCCTACTGCTGCACCACCTGCTCCCCTACGCACCTAGCCCGTCCGGAAGCTCGAGATTCTCGTCCAAAGCAAGCAAATCTCGCCCGACATGAAGTGACGCCGCTCATCGTCGCCCCTGTGCAGCCACGCGCGCCGAAAGGCGCCCTCCCGCGCTGCCCCGACGAGCACGCCGCACGCTGCCGTCCCGTCACGGAGGGACGCTGGGGCCCGCCGGCCGGCCCCCTGTCCGCCGGCCGGCCTGGCTCGGCCGCGCCCGGCCTCGTCCGCGCGCCTATAAAAGGAGGCCGCTGCCTCCATTCTTCCTCGCACCGAAGCTCGACGAGCTCCTTCATCTCCCTCTCTCTAATCACTCTCTAATCAAGTCTTTAGCTTAATTAGCGAATAAAATAATAATAAATAATAAAAATGCTAAAAATGACAAAAACAAAATAAAAATTTCCTGCCTTCCCAGTAGTAGTAATTTTCTTATTTTCATTGCTGCAAGTGGAGGCCCCTAAAGCCCCACTATCTGGACGACTAACCTCTGAACGACTGACTCATGGACAGCTAACCGGCTAATTTTACTTCATTATCTATCCTTCGGGTATTTGCTGTCTAACCATCTTGCAAGCCAAAAATGAGGTTCATAGGAGGACTCAAGAGGTCGCTCACTGGGAGAAGCCAGGGGAGTGGCTCCAACTCAGGGTCGGAATCATCACTTCCCCCTGTACGTGGAGCACCTCCCCCAGCAATTGCCCCAGTGGAACCACCACCGCCTGTCGAGCCGATCCTTCGAATCCTGGAGCAACGGGAACACATCATCCCCAGGTCGAAGGAAGAAAGAAACCGCATCAATGGGCTGGTTGACCGTGAATTTCAGCATTCACGAGTGTTCGACCCCCACTACTTCACGCAATCGGCCTACTCAAGGACTTCGAGAGCGCCCTCAGGTACACCCACCTCGCTGACTTTTATGATACTGCTGAACTAGGTTCTCGTTGGCTTTCAATTGAGTTCCTAGCTAGCTTGGAGGTAGACACCATGGGTGGTATGGCTAAGGCTAAGTTTAAATTCCACATGTTTAATCAGGACTTCACTAAGAGCTTTAAAGAAATGAGTAAACTGTTGGGGTTTAAATCTAGCGTAGCAACAAATATAGAATCTTTGCCAAACTTTAATGAACAAGCCTTTTGGGTAAAATTGCTGGACATAATGCTCCTAAGCGTCGTACAGGCGAAATCCATAATCCTTCCTTGCGCTTTCTGCACCGTATGTGTGGTTTAACCCTGTCCGCTAGGAGTGATAATAGGGCTGTCAGTAGAGTTGATTTGGGATATCTGTATGCCATGCTAAAAAAGACTAAAATCAACCCGCTGATTTGTGTAATTAACCACTGGCTGAATGTGACGTTTCACTCCCAAGCCCCATTTTGTTCACTTCCTATATCACTAGAATTGCACGGGGACTTGGTTTGTTGCGTCAAGCACGTCTGGAGTACTTGCCAGGGAACCGAGTTGTTGTGGTATGACCACTTTCGTCAAGCCCACATTCTTAGTAGAGACACCCTAGGGAAGTATCGCATGATTTACCATGGTTATAGCAGAGAGATTGACCTGCCCGAACCGCAGCTTAGCATCTATCGCAGCAATCCCCTGCTCCTGCCTGCTAGACCTAAGGAAAGCTGAGCCAGCGTGTAACAGCATTGCCGGAGGACCGTCAACTTGAGCTAGGACCAGAGCCAGAAACCAGGGGGCGACCCCTGAACCTGCCCCCATGCCTGCGCCTGCATCGCAACGCGCAGAGAGTAGCACTAGTTCACACCATTCCGATCTGCGCAGTGGTTCACCCACTTGGCCACCACCACTCGGGGCGCAGAACATAAACCAATATCCCTATCCCCCGGGAGACTATGCTGCTGGTGGCGAAAGGCATTTCCAGCCAATCCCGCCACCAAGACCGCACCAGTACGCACCATATTCGGAGCAGTACCAGT